>CM068368.1:551608211-552208211 GCA_034769895.1 Magicicada septendecula | reverse complement strand
ATAAAATAATACGGCTCCCAATAAGTTTTCATTTGATTCCATCCCCTTAAGGTTACGTAAGTATATATGTCTGCTTTCTTGACTGTTGTGGAGACCATTATTCAACCCGAGCAGCCAACATATAGTTCTAAAAACCGTACTCATAAACACTCTCAGGTTCATACGATGTACTCGTGTACCGGTTTTCTTGAGAAACCGGCGTTTGTATAAAATAGAATTTATTAATTGCGATTTTTCATTAAGCGTTGTTCTGTATATTTTACTGTGTGTTACCGCGGAGTTGGAGCATGCCCGCGCCATCTGTGGGTGAAACTTGCAATCTGGTTCGTTGATCAGACTCGCTGACTGCATGTTGAGTCAGTTGGCAGCCTACTTTAATCGCGAGAACAACCTCTCTTCTGCCGGCGCGGAGCTTTTTATAAATTGTTGTATATTCTATCCTGTCATGGCTAAGTAAACGCCCATAGACCTTCTGGTAAGTGAGTTAAATGTATATATTATTCATTTTATTGCAAAGTGTTTAAATTTAAACCATAATTAACTTGGATGTGAATAGATAAAGGTTAAAGCTTACCTCGTGGCGTGGTGACCGGAAGTGTATTCATTGTTAAGTATTTAGTTCATTTTAAACACTATTTAGTTTATTTTAAGCCTATATCTGGTATTTTGTAAACCCAATTGTATATGTGAAAAGGGGCGTAAAAGAAAAATTATTATGTAATTTTGTGGAACTGGAGAACTTTACTGAATATTCTGAGTGAGCACGTGCCGTTGTAAGCTTAATGCTTGTCTGAGAATGTTAACTTGTAGTGTGACCTAGAAATTTAAAGAGAAAATGTTATAATTATAATGTTATAATTTAAAAACAAAAAGAGAAAATGTTAATGGGATTTATAATGAACATAGTGGAATTGGTTTGGGGTGGCATGTGTGTATTAGGTTTATTGGTCAGTCAATTAATTATTATGAATCCTTAGGGTTCCCGATCCAGTCGGAAATGTGACCCTCCCCGCATGTGGTAATCACAACTTCCACAACGACTTAAAAAACTCCTAGACTCTCGTCTCTTGGCTGCCAGAGGAGGAACAACGGCATACCATGCCACAGTACCAACGGGGAACAATCTGGACCAAAATGAGGTGATATTTAAGCTTTTTTAACTACATTAGGCCTCTACAGCAACCAGCATGTTTTGTGAATTTAACCATCCATAAAAAAAACTCAAGTTATACTTCATTGTGCTCACGTCCAGCTGGACAGAATTTTGGCTGCAAACTTTCCGTAAAATGGTGCTCATAATGTAATTACGCTCCAGATTAATTGTAGGCCTGGTCGCAGGCATGTGTCCGGCGGTCATTAATTTTATGCTTTATTTTTTTTACTGTGATTTTGAATGGGGTTGTAAAAGTTCGTGGGGAATCTGTATTTTAGTGAAGTAGGTGGGTGCTGTTTATAAATGCTGGGGGCTAGACCGGCTGGCCTGGTTCCTATTACAATCTTGGTTATTTCTGCTTGTTGATTATTTTACAGATTTCATAAATGGGTTGGGAGTTTCTTTTTTTTAGTTTTCATTGGGCCGGTTCACACATTTTAACCTGGGGTAGTCACCTGTTGGTGCAGATCTATGCAGGCACCGGACATGTTACCTTATATTGGGTCAAGCTCTGGCACATGTCGGCGGCCGGGTAAATTCAGATTTTCTTTTAAATTTTTATATTTTTATAAGGTTTAAAATTTTACAATTTTTATAAAATTATACAGGCAGTACTGACACTTAAATTGATGATTGTATTTTCTTGCTGTTGTGGTCAATTCAGATTTTCTTTGAATTTTTATATTTTTATAAAATTAAGGATTTTACAATTTTTATAAAACTATACAGGCTGTACTGGCACCTTAAATTTATAATTGTAGTTTCTTGTTATTATGGCAAGACCAGATTTTCTCTACATTTATGTACGTATTTTATAAAACTATACAGGCAGTACTGACACCTTAAATTTATAATCGTAGTTTCTTGTTATTATGGCAAGTCCAGATTTTCTCTACATTTATGTATGTATTCTATAAAACTATACAGGCATGTAAAAATTTCTAAATGGAGTGGTGATAAAAATATACAGGCTGTCCGCCAGGCTTTATAATTGTAATTTGTCTGTGATTCTGTGATGTATAGGTATGTTACATTATGTGTTGTTGAATTATGTGTTGAAATAATGTATAATATATATATATGTTGTTGAATAATGTGAAGGAATGATATGTATATGATATTTACATGTTATAATTGAAATTGAGTTATGGAAATAATCAATTGAAATTGAAATTCAAATTGAATTGAGTTATTAAAATTGAAACTATTGTTATAATTGAAATTACAGGTAATATTGAAATTTTATCCTGAATCATGATATATGAATAATCAAAGAAAAATTATAAATCTGTGATGAATTAAATGTTGTTAAATTTTGGAATTATGAAAACTATGAAATTAATAAAAACTGTTATTTGTTTGCAAATAGAGAGTTTAATTGCAAGTCCCGTCTCACTGGACCCAGCACATTTTATGCTTCTTCTAGGCCTTCTGCCTAGTCATAAATATCTAGTAGCCCTCTCCTTAAAAAAAAAAAAAAAATGAAGGAGGAGTTACACTCGAGGTGAATTTAATTTTTACAATGTTTTGAACTCTGAACGATCCCCTCTTTCTAGTCATTTAGTACATGATGCTCCCTCATCCTTCCCACTAAATACTCCTGTTTTCCCTTTTATACCCTAGCCTAGAGATTACTTTCAGCTAAGTCTCACCAACGCTAAACCACCCAGCTTTATTTGATGTACTCAGTTCAGCTAATTTTTCTAGGCCGCCTTTATTCCAGGAGCTGTAAAACTTAATAAAAGTAACCGACATGCGTACCGAAAGAAAAGTGTCACAATAAATAGACGCTTGTTTTGTTATTTACAGCATAATGTCGAAAATTTCACGTCATGTAAGCTGTTCGAATACGTCGAATCGTTACGTATTTTTATGTCTCGTACCTGTATCTGTACGCTACAATCGCCTTCAACATCGCGTTATAGACTACCCACTTTACAAAGATTGGACAGTAATCAATGCATTATTTAATAAACATTCACAGAATGATATGATACTTCCTCCATTGCATGGGCTTTCAGTGACATCGGCGTCAATGTTACACCCAAGTATTTTTCTATTATTTGTACTATTAACCATCTTATAGCCATGTCTAATCTCCTCCCACCATTTAAGAGAAGGAAAATTACGGTATTATTTCCATTTTTATTTTGATATTACTCCGTTTTAATTCACGATGATAATGGCATTTTTTCAATTAACGTCTAATAGCGTGGCTTGGTTTCGATTACCGCTTGGATAGCATATAAGTTGGCTTTTCTACAATCCCATGAATTGATGAACTAAACGCTGCTGTCTACTTAGCCGTTTGGAGCGAGCGACGAGAGGTGACATGGGTAGTGCAGAGAACTATTGTTGCTTAAAAAACTGAACAAGGCGTGCACGTGTATATACACGTTTTAAGAAATGATAAGAGTTATATATTAAATGTTAACCAAATAGGTATTTCCAAGTAAATCATCGGCATCTACAAGTACATAACACAATTCGACCAGGAAGAAAACCGACAATTTTAAGACATTATGTGTAGCCTACACAGAAATAACACAACTGTTTGGATTCATATTTTGAAAAATCGGAGAAAAGTAAAATTCAACACTATACAAAAAATATCTATATTCAGTATGATAAATATCTGTAAGAAAGATTCTATTATAGCCTATCATATACTTGCAAAGAAAAATAAATAAGAGAGAGAGGGAGGGAGAGAGAGAGAGAGAGAGAGAGAGAGAGAGAGAGAGAGAGAGAGAGAGAGAGAGAGAGAGAGAGTGAGAGAGAGAGTTTATTATTGCGTTGAAGGCCTCTTATACTCTACGTGTTTCTGTAAACACTCTGTTTTCCTTTATATTCAGAGCCCATTAAGCCATTTAGGGTATATTTGGTGACTTATGTGTTCCCCAGGCATACTGATTAATAGACAAAACGTTATTTCTTCTGCAAATATTAACAAATTTACTGCAAACGAGCTGCCATTGAAGTTCGCCTAGACAAATTTATGCTTCCTCGTTACCCTCATTAACATAAGTAAATATTAGCTACAGCGCATACTGGAAATTGCTTGACTCTGTTTACGTTAAACGTATTTTGCTTAGAATTTGAAAGTATGTCATACAAGATAGGTATCATTTTGTAGATGGAATGATGTTTAGTTAGGAACTAAACCGGCAACATAGGCAGTAAAAACATCATTAGGTTTTGTTAATTACTTTTACATAAGTCACAAAAATTAAACGATAATTCTACCTACAGTAGAAACTCATTAGGCGCTGTTCACAATAAACAATAATTTAAGTTTACTCAATCGCAGTTAACAATAAGTAATAATAAAAAAAGGCACCTTGCTTTAGAACACTGAAACCCACATAACTAGTACTACTGCACTCTCAGACACATTGAACTGCGCCTTGGTCCGTATACTTTTTGTAGGTGTTACTTGAATTTGAAAAATCGTACAAACACAATCCGGACGCCATTAATAATTGGTCGATAAGTTTAGTCAGTTCGGGAATGCGCTGTTTATATCGTATATATCGACGCGACAATATGTCATATGATCTCCATATGTCCTGCCTCCCATCAATACACACACGGGTATGATCATTATTCTATTTCCTCGTCTGACAAGAAGCCAGCAGCATAAACGACACGTCTGCTTTGTGCATGTGAAAATCAAACATGAGCAAACGATATTTCTGCCTGGCACCTAACGTAATACAGTCTGCTGTTATCTCTCTCCGTGAGAGAACATAATAGTCGTAAAAACCTAATGGTAATTCGTAAAGCGTGGAGAAAATTTATTCAATTAAACTTTGTTTATTAACAATGATTGTGGCGATTTAAGCCTGGTGCTGCTACAGTGAAAACAGCACCAATCAGTGATCTTTATCAGTAAACTTTAGCAGTAAAACACCACCAAGATGACTACCGTTCTTACCAACGGTCGTCATTGGCATCTGTGTCATCCAGTACCTTTTTTTAAGGCTTGGCTATTTCAAAATGCTCCTTAGAAAGTTTGAGCGCACCGCTTCTACAGTTTGTCTCCTACAGTAGAATACTGTTTATTAGCCTTTATGATGCAATACTTATTCGTTTGTGACTCTACTGCACGGTTAAAAAAGTAGTATAGTGTAGCGCTTAGACTATTGTCCGATGAATTAATGTCACATTATAGTTGTTTGAGTTATAAAAAAACTAGCTGCCCCAAAAAGAGGTATTTAGAGTTCTAATTACGTGAAATAATACTGTTAATTTCTTACAGTCAATTATTGAAATAAATATAAAATAACAATTTTCAGTTCATGAAATCAGAATATGACGTCTCTTTCCACAAATTGATTTTATTGTGGAGCCGAAACGCGTCCGACGAAAAAAGTAAGTTTTTCACAAGATAAAGTTCATTTTTAGTAAAGCAGCGTTTAGTTCATCAATTCATGGGATTGTAGAAAAGCCAACTTATATGCTATCCAAGCGGTAATCGAAACCAAGCCACGCTATTAGACGTTAATTGAAAAAATACCATTATCATCGTGAATTAAAACGGAGTAATATCAAAATAAAAATGGAAATACTACCGTAATTTTCCTTCTCTTAAATGGTGGGAGGAGATTAGACATGGCTATAAGATGGTTAACAGTAGAAATAATAGAAAAATACTTGGGTGTAACATTGACGCCGATGTCACTGAAAGCCCATGCAATGGAGGAAGTATCATATCATTCTGTGAATGTTTATTAAATAATGCATTGATTACTGTCCAATCTCTGTAAAGTGGGTAGTCTATAACGCGATGTTGAAGGCGATTGTAGCGTACAGATACAGGTACGAGACATAAAAATACGTAACGATTCGACGTATTCGAACAGCTTACATGACGTGAAATTTTCGACATTATGCTGTAAATAACAAAACAAGCGTCTATTTATTGTGACACTTTTCTTTCGGTACGCATGTCGGTTACTTTTATTAAGTTTTACAGCTCCTGGAATAAAGGCGGCCTAGAAAAATTAGCTGAACTGAGTACATCAAATAAAGCTGGGTGGTTTAGCGTTGGTGAGACTTAGCTGAAAGTAATCTCTAGGCTAGGGTATAAAAGGGAAAACAGGAGTATTTAGTGGGAAGGATGAGGGAGCATCATGTACTAAATGACTAGAAAGAGGGGATCGTTCAGAGTTCAAAACATTGTAAAAATTAAATTCACCTCGAGTGTAACCCCTCCTTCATTTTTTTTTTTTTTTTTTTTAAGGAGAGGGCTACTAGATATTTATGACTAGGCAGAAGGCCTAGAAGAAGCATAAAATGTGCTGGGTCCAGTGAGACGGGACTTGCAATTAAACTCTCTATTTGCAAACAAATAACAGTTTTTATTAATTTCATAGTTTTCATAATTCCAACATTTAATTCATCACAGATTTATAATTTTTCTTTGATTATTCATATATCATGATTCAGGATAAAATTTCAATATTACCTGTAATTTCAATTATAACAATAGTTTCAATTTCAATAACTCAATTCAATTTCAATTTCAATTTCAATTGAATATTTCCATAACTCAATTTCAATTATAACATGTAAATATCATATACATATCATTCCTTCACATTATTCAACAATATATATATATATATATATATATATATATATATATATATTACTATAATACTTATAACTAATTTACCTCAAGATATATTTTTTCCTTTAGGAACATGTTTCGGGAGATCCTGTTCTCCCATCTTCAGCCTTCGCCATCTTGCTTCTGGTGCAGTATTTGTGTGTTGGCTTCTGGATGTTATTAAGGTGGTTTGTTGGTCTTTGGTCCTTCAATGTTGCATTATTGTGTGTGGTTGTGGTATCTGTTTTTGTATTTTGTGTATTTTCGATGTTGAGTGCTTTGAATATTGTGTCATGTTTTGTATTGAGTTGTATTTGTTCTGGTATTAATTTGTTTTGTGTTTTATGTTTGTAAATCTGTAAATTTTCCCAAATGTTCATTATGGTGCCTTTGTGTGGTATATGTTTTATTAGTGTTACATTGGTTATGTCTGGGAATTCATGTCCTGTGTTTATTGCATGTGTGGCTAAATTGGATTTATATATATTTGGTTTTTTGTATGCATTTAGGTGTTCAAAATAACGTTTTTTCAGCTGTTTTTTGTTTGTCCTATATAACATTTATTGCAATCTTGGCATTCAATTTTGTATATACCGTTGGTTGTTGTATTATCTTTGTTGTGTGAGCTATTTAGATTTTGTAATTTATTTTTATTAGTTTTGTATGCTATTTTTATATCTGTGTTTTTAAATAGTTTTGTTAGTTTTGTCATTTTATTATTTATATATGTGAATGTGGCCCATTTTTTGTTGTTGTTATTATTTATGTGTTGTTCAGTTTGATTAATTCTTAATTGTTCAGTTTTTATTTTGTATTTGATTTTATTTTCTATTTTGATCATAGTATTTTTATTGTATCCATTTGCATAACCAATTTGGTATATTATATTTCTTTCTTTGTCAGTTTCTTGTTTGTTTAGGGGTATTTTGTACATTCTGTTAAATAACGAATAAAATGCTGCCATTTTATGTTGTGGTGGGTGGTCAGAATGGTTAGGTATAATGATGTTAGTGGAAGTTGGTTTTCTATATATTGCATATTGTATGTGTTTGTTGTATCTTGTGATGGTTATGTCTAAATAGTTGATTTTGTTATGTTTTTCTTTTTCTTCTGTGAATTGTATTTTGGGATGTATGTTATTGATTTGTTTCAGTATGTTCTCTGCATTTGTGTTTTTGTTATTTGATACATATAGTCCATCATCTACATATCTTATCCATATGCCATCTGGGTCATGTGTTTTTATGATATTTTGTATTTTGGTGTCTATATGTTGTAGGAATATTTCTGCTATTATGCTTGATAATGGTGATCCCATTGCTAAACCTTCTTTCTGTTGATAAATTTTGCTATTAAATTCAAAGTAATTTTGTTTTAGTATTAGTTGGAGACTATTTTTTATTTCGATTATATATTGTTTGTTTTCATTTTGTTCTATAAGTTTGTTTATTATTATGTCAATTGTTTCTTCTACTGGGATATTAGTGTACATGTTTGTTATGTCATATGATGTGAAAAATGTATTTTCATTTATATTTATTATTTTTAGTTTGTCTATTAATTCGTATGTATTTTTTATGTTATGATGGTTATTTGTTAGATGGTTATTTTTTAGTTTTTGTGCTATTATTCTTGCTATTTTGTATGTAGGAGCTTTTTTGAAATTGATTAATGGACGTATTGGGTTGTTTAATTTGTGTATTTTTATTAGGCTGTTCATTTTAGGTGGTTCTGGATTATTGTTTATATATAGGTCTATGTTTTTATTGTTGAAAATGTTTTTATTTGTTTTTATTAGTTTTATTGTTGGTTTAAGATAGTTTTCTGTTGGGTTTTTATCTAGTTGTACGCATTTATTATTGTTGATGAAGTCTTCGGTTTTTTTGATGTAGTCTGTTTTATCAATGATTACTGTTGCTTGACTTTTGTCTGCTTTAGTTATTATTAAATAATTGTTCTTTACTTTATTTTTAATTTCTTTTATTGTTTTATTGTTTTTCTTTTGTTTATCTTTGTTTTTCATTTCGCTAGTGATTATTTTTTTAATTATATGTGTTGCTTCTTTTCTTTTTTCTTCTTGTATATTGTCTTTTATTAGGTTAATGGCAAATTCTGTTTCTACTATTAAATTTTCTAGATTTTTGTTTGCATTTTGGGTTATGTTAGTGTTTGACATATTGTTTAAATATTCTGTTTCTTTTTTGTTAAATTCTGTATTGCTGAGGTTAATGGTTCGAGGGTAAAATGTGTGTTTATTTTTGTTTTTTTGTTCTTGATTTTTGTTTTGTTGTTTTAATTTGTTAAGTTTTTTGTTGATTGTATAAGTCTTTTTGTTTTTCTCAAATCTTATTTTATTTTCTATGTTATTGTATTTATTATTCCAAGTGATTGGATGTAATAAACTTGTTAGCTCTAAGTGTAGTTTGTATATGTCTAGTGTTATGCTATTTTTCTTACTGTATAATTGATTAATTTCGTTTTGTATCCATAGCCTTTGTGCTTGTTTTATAGTTTTTTGTGCAGTCATATTTTTGTTGTTTGTGTTTATGTTGATGTATTTAGGTGTTAATTTATGTTTTTGGCATTGTCTATTGAAGTATATGTTTATGTTTGTGTTCATTAGTTGTTTTTTTCGTGTTTGAAATTTGTTTAACAATTTGGTAATGTGGTTATATGGAATTGTGGTTATGTTGTTTGTGTACATGTTAATGTATATTTATGTGAGAGATGATTTGTTATCCGTTATTTGGTAGTTGATTTCACTTATTTGCTATTCACTTCACTATTTTTTTTCTTCACTATACACTTTTGTTTTTGCTTTGTTTTATAACCTCACTTTTCGTTTTTTCACTGTAGGCTTATTTACCTTGTATGGTTATATTATTTCAATCACTTTCTGCTACAGTCCGTTTCTTGATGTATATAATACTATAATACTTATAACTAATTTACCTCACGATATATTTTTTCCTTTAGGAACATGTTTCGGGAGATCCTGTTCTCCCATCTTCAGCCTTCGCCATCTTGCTTCTGGTGCAGTATTTGTGTGTTGGCTTCTGGATGTTATTAAGGTGGTTTGTTGGTCTTTGGTCCTTCAATGTTGCATTATTGTGTGTGGTTGTGGTATCTGTTTTTGTATTTTGTGTATTTTCGATGTTGAGTGCTTTGAATATTGTGTCATGTTTTGTATTGAGTTGTATTTGTTCTGGTATTAATTTGTTTTGTGTTTTATGTTTGTAAATCTGTAAATTTTCCCAAATGTTCATTATGGTGCCTTTGTGTGGTATATGTTTTATTAGTGTTACATTGGTTATGTCTGGGAATTCATGTCCTGTGTTTATTGCATGTGTGGCTAAATTGGATTTATATATATTTGGTTTTTTGTATGCATTTAGGTGTTCACTGCTACAGTGCTATAATGAGCACTGTTCATTAGTTGCTCTTAGGCAAGGTAATACACAATTCTACTCAAAACGTTATTATCTTTAAATGAATTATGGTTAACATGTAATAAGTAAGATCGTGTGCTACGTATACTGAATGCAACAAGAACGAGAACTTGAGGTGAAACTGTGTCGCCAGTTGAGAGCATTAACTAAGATTGTAAGTTTAAATTTTAAATATACTATTTACTACAATTTTTTTTAGAATGACAATCAATAGAATGACAATGGCAATATAAATTTACTACTATTTTAAGTATAACGTAACTAGCAGGCGAGTTCTCAAAGTTAAACATTTATTCGGAATACATTCGGTTCTGAGAAGTTTGAATGGGTGACATTACAAATCCTGATTATTTAATCTTTAACGCGTTAAGGTATTTACACATTATTTTCGTCATGTATTAATATTTAGATATTTGTGCGCTAACAAATTATATATCTACGTTTGCCATCTCTTGTTATTTCGCCTGCACAGCACAGTTTATTGAACATAGTATTTACTAGATAAAACTAAAATTACAGAGTCCAAAACATTTGAAACACATGAACGAGACCAGCTTCGCCACTTTATATACGTATATATATTGCAACAGTACACATGATCTACGTTCATATAAGTGGGATACTATAACATTTTCTGATGGCCACAGACCATGTTTTAAATTGATTTTGTTCTTCCTTTGTAAAATAGTCATAGGTTTTTAACCAAGCTATGTTTTAAAAAGTATTTATGCCAAAATGTTCACAATTTTATTCTCTTTTAAGTCATATAAAATAGTTGTGCATAAGTGCGCGGGTGCGCGTGTTATTTACATTTGATTTAACAACTTCGAAGAAAATTAACATTTCGTTCTGAACCTTAGACAGAGTATTCTCATAGTTATAAGCTACATTTTCCATATACTCAGTCTTCCACACCTATAATTTTTATATGTTTTTTTAAAATGAAATCAGGCGTCTTTTATTCTCGTTACCTCATAGAAAATAATAAAGTTTGTAGATTAAATGTAGACAGGCCTTTGCAGAATCGGACAGAGTTTAAGCCCGATTTCAGTGTTCTCATCTGTGACATTGCTAGAGTTTCAACCAATCAGAAGGTCTAAAAATTATTCGAGTCGGTCGCTTACAGCGCACGGATGGCCCAGTTTTCTTCTCAGCGCTCTTTATACAAAGACGTACTCGCTGTCACGAGTTTTTCGGGACAAGACAGGTCGTTTTCATTTAAACTTAGAAGTTGGTTCACGGTTTGAATTCTTCGAAACCAATACCACTAGAGAACTCAAATAATTTTAAATAGATCCTTACTCTCTGATTTAGAAAGCCTCTTGATGTAATACGTTGTTACTCGTTCTTCACCTTTTTGCACTTGAGACAAAACTACTCCTAGCCCAGCACTGCTTGCATCTGAATCTACGATGTACTTCCCTTCGAAAGCTAGGAAACAATTGCCTGTAGACATAATCCATATTTTAAAGTCCTCAATTGTTGATTACACTCTTTTGACCACTGGAAGGTTCGTTTATTTTCCCTTAGCTCATGTAGTGGTTTAGCAATAGTAGCGAATCCTTTTACAAAACGTATGTAATATGAAACTCCGAACTTCGTGTTTACTCTTCGAAACCGGATAGTCTCTTACGGTGTCTACTTTAATGGGATTCATACTAACACCCTCTGCAGAGACCAGATGGCCCAGATACTGTACTTCCTTCTGGAGTAGAGAACACTTCTTCAGGCTCTGCTTCAGTTGGGTACCGTGAATTATAGTTAGAACCTCCTTAAGGTTTTCCATATGCTCTTTAAAAGTCCTTTCGATAACTAAACAAACAAGGCAAGTTATCCATGTCAGGCCTTGAAGAACCAGATCCGTCAATCTTTCAAATGTTGCTGTAGCATTTCAGAGACCAAATGGCATAAATTTAAACTAGAAAAGGCCACTAGGGGTTGAGAAAAGTGTCTTTTTCTTGTCTTTTTTATGAAGATCTACCTATCAATATCCGCTCTTTAGGTCCAATGTGGAAAACCACTAAGCTCCAGACAGCGTGTCGAGTGTTCGTTGACACGATATAGTGGATAGCAATCTTTCCTTGTCACGTCGTACAATCTCCGGTAGTCTACGTAGAAAGTAATCCACCGTACTTCTTCGCTACCAGCACTACCGGAGGAGACCGAGCACTTGACGAAGGCTCAGTTATTCCCTCTATCGACATGTATTGTACTAACCGAGACATTTCCTCCTGCTTACCTAACGGATGTCGTCGAGGAGGTTGGCGTATTGATGTTGTATCCCCAGTATTAATGCGATGTTGTAAAAGAGGGGTTCTTCCCGATGACTGGCCCTGAACTGCAAAAGCATTTTTAAATTCATGTAAAAACTGGCTGACTTCTTTCACCTCACCACTTGAGAGATTGTCAGAAAATCTGTTCAACAGTTCCTGAAGTTCCTCTGGTAATTTTGAAGTGTCCGTAGTACTGGATCGTCGTTGCGTCATCCCAGGTACCAAGGCCACATAAGACATTTTACCTAGGAGCGTATTGCTTTGTAAAGTGACAGCTTTATCCAAATTTTTCGCCACTCTAATAGGTACATTTCCGGTTTCGTCAGGTTTTGTTAAACTTCTGGCAATTAGTATGCCCGGTGTGCTGACTACCTGGGGTTCGAATGTAGAGTACTGGTTGCCCCTAGTATGTACCTCAGTTGTAACCATGATGATCATTTTGGAACAGTTACGGGCCACTTGATTTATCACGTTCAGAAAGATCACGCTATCTTTCAGTGCGCGCACTTTATGATTTGCCCAACCAGACGCTGACTTGGTAACTGTAAAACATGTACCAGGGCGTCTGCACTATTCTGGTGTCTTGCCATTCGTAACACTTGTTGTAGTTCAGTATCTCTGACACCATGAGTAAATGTCTGCATCTCAAACCTCGTTCAAAAATCTTCTGGTGCTTTAAGACAAGCAGTCTAATCAGTATTTCTATGAATCGTGTCAATAAACTCTCGAAGACTCTCTCCGGAATGCGGTCGCCTTTCTCTCAACCGAGTGCAGTACACGTTTCGCAAATGTTTATCACCATACAGTAATTCTAAAGCGTTTATCAATTTGCATAGGTGTTCTGGCTATCGCATGGCATCTTCTGTATTAGCTCTGGCGCAGGCTCTTTTAAAGCGAGAACGAGTGAAACTATCCTGTCTTTCTTCCTCTAATTATCTGACCAAGCAGCGGCTTCAAATTGCCGAAGATCTTCGTCCAATGAGTGCTTCCATCAAATGTTGGGACCTTGACATGAACTGCCCCAACTACAGGCAAAGTGACTTTCTCTATTGTCTTATTTTCTGTGTCTTTTTCTATCTTTACCATTGGTACAGTCTGTTCAGCAATTTGTTTTGAAACGCATGGGTGTATTTTCTCGCTTGCAAGTGAATCTTTTATAGTTGCTACATTTTCCTCTACTCCAGATATTTTATTAGACATTGATTTTTCTACGTCGGACATTCTAGTAATTTGGTTATTAAGCTCCTTCGTAATAGACCCAAGCGGTATGTTCTTCCATCTGCTTTTGTTTCTGTATCAACTTACTCTTTGGTGTCATCTGTTTTATGCTTACGTTCCTCTGCTTCGTTCTTCCGGCTCGAGCAAAAGTGCTTTTTGCCGTTCTTCTTCCTCTTCTCTTTTCTGTCTGCGTTTCTCATCCTGTCGTTTTTCTGCTTCTTCCGTCTCCTGTGTGCCTTTTTCATTCTCTCGTTTCTCTGCTACTTCTGCCTTTTGTCGTCTTTCTGCTTTTTGTTGTTCCTGTGTTTGCCGTAGCAGCGCTTGGAAAGGCTCCATCATTTGAATGGCATCCATGTTTACAGATTAATTACAACGTACACTATTCTTCTGCAAAGTGTCATCTATTTCCACTGTTAGAAGTTCTATCCCACTTCTGTCACCACTGATACCACGGTATCACGGATCAGTGGAAACAAAATACAGACATCATTGAAGTCACTAATTACCAGCTTTAATTAGTCACAAATAACAATTTAAAGTCAACACGTTACTCTCATTCAAGAATTTAAGTTAAATTTGTCCACACGCAATATTAATGTCAACTATTAGCCTAGAGTTCCGCACTAACTATAACACAATAATCACTTTCCACTAATGCGCTATAATAACTTGATCTGCACTCTACAACATCTCCAGTTGTAACTAATTTCTTATTACGACTGTAGGTTTCGCGAGGTGTGGAGTGTCTTCAGTCACCAAATGGACCTGGTTGAGTCTTGAGTCACTGTGTCTGGTTGAGTAAATTAATTAATTATATATCGCTTTCAAAACTCACCTGGCCTTGGATTGTATTTACCAAATCCGGCGATTAGGGGATTGTGGGTCACACAAGCACAACGACCATAGATTCTACGCGCTAGGCGTCTCAAAGTGTCATCAAGAGAGCTTAAGTCCCCATATGTGGAGCGCCGATCTATGACTATGTACAAGGTAACCCCACACGGGACAGACTTAAGTAATCATCGGCAACACTTACGTATTGACTATGAGCCTACATACACGCTTGTTGGGGGGGGGGGGCACGCCGGATTCGAAAGCACGAGCCAGAGTCTAGTGAATTGCGCCAAGGCGCGGTTCGCGGATCTAATATCTTGGATGTATTAAAATATTAAATAAAATTTAATAACACATATAGTGCGGTACTGGATGTATCATTTCTAAAATTCGTATAGATGTTTTTGTTCAGAAGGTAACAGTTTCCTAAATTAATTTTGCCTGTAAATCTATTACAATGTAAGGAAACAATCTGAAATGTCATTCCAGAGTGGATATAGCTTTTTAAGTTAAGCAAAAAACATAATGATATAAAACAGTAGATTTTGAAGTTGGTAAGAAGTGTTTATGCAAAACAACATTGGAACAATGAGTTTACACCACTGATAACAATGAACTTCCAATTTAAAAAAGTTTGTTCAAAATTAAAGTAATTAATTATTTATTTACTTTAACAGTAATTTCTAAATAAGTAAGCAGAGATTCCATTAGTATCTGTTTTTGTTGTCACTGCAATTAGTTGAGATTGGAGAACAGTGATGATTCTGAATGCACGTTTTAGCTGTTATTCTCGTTCAATTAGTTTTGTACATAGTTGTGTTTATATCTCTAGCGCGTGCTAAACAACAGACATGGTGTCGTGAATTATGTCTATTGTTACTACGTGATTTGCATATAGAATTCTGTTTCTGTTGCTTCACTTGCGATGCATACTGTTTGTCGTATTTGTTTGTAATTATGCTTCTTTCGTCTCCGTCACGATTGCACTTTATGTTTACTAATAAGAATGGAATGTTTCTGTCAAAGGGGCCATTTAAATATCGGTATGGTAAATAATGATAGTGATAAAAGAATATCATGATGAAATAGAGACACATGATGGAAGTGGAGACGACATGTAGTGAGAGTGTCCATGGGACGAATTCCTAAGGCAGAATTGAAATATAATCCTATGGGGATAAGAAGAGATGGAAGATTTAGAAAAAAAAAACTGAAAATTAGTCTTTGAAGTCAGAACAGGCCTAATCCATGGCAGTATAGTAGTAGTGGTAGAAGAAGAAGAAGAAGAAGAAATAATAAGAGGATGCAAACCTCAGGTGACTTCTTTTTTAAGACAACTATAATACACTTAGCCTACATGATGCCATTATACAAAATCTATAAGAAATGAATAACAAAATAATAGAGGTACTTATATTTGTAATTACATGGTACCTAGTACTTGTATTTATGTTTCCTTACTATTGAATTAATTTCTAATCCAGTCATCCAGTAATATAATTTCTAAATTAGTTTTACAATTTGAAGTAAAGTTAGTTGTAACAGATTAAGAATTCTTTTACTGTGTTTAGGCTGAATAAGTATAGCCTAACAATGTTTCTCATCCTTGTTCGGGACGATCACAGCTATAAAGTGAGAAGTGAAGCCTAGTATGCGTTGAGGGAGTAGTGTTGAGCATTTATGATCGGGAATATTCATTACTCATATAGTGTATTGCTACCCTTACTCAGGTTGTTAGTATAATTATGATTTAGTGATATTAGCGATTAACTCATGACCACTGTGAACGTCACAGAAGTATCTCGTAAAAGTGTAAATGCTACTGGCAGGTATAATACAAATACTATAAAAGTCTAAATTATTAACATTCATAATGTTCCATTAGTGTTATTTTTAATAAAGTTTTTGAACTATTGAAAAATTTAAAAATATTTTGAACGCGTATAATTTAAACATACTCCATTTCATTATTATTTTTTTACAAATATTAAGGCTGTAAATTTTTAGGATTTTTATTTTGTAATTGATTTTATGAGTATTCAGTTAATGAAGGAGAAAGTGATTTCATATCTAAATCTTATTAACATGATAAAATTAATTTTTTTTTTACTAAAGCAACCAACATGTTAATGAAATTTCACGCTTTACAAATTATGTTTTATAATAATTGTTCTTAGCGTTATGTTATACGGGTTAAGTGTCTTGAGTAAATTATATGCCATACAGTAGATGTTTGATAACCTGGTTCAATTTAGTATTGATAATCTTTCGTGTCCGCACTAACATGAATCCGTCAAACTTCAGACTGAAAACACTCCAAAAATAAAATTGTCCGTTTATTCAATGCTACTACGCCATCAGACAGTAATAGCACTAACGTATCCAAAACAAGCTTATGGGTGGAGAAGAAACTTATCGATATTCTTTCCTGACAGTATTCACGTAAACCCAAGAAACTTCGGAAATAGGGATTACAGTTCAAAACATGAATAATAACTAAATAACTTAAAAATATATGGTACTTTGATTACATCAAATCGCATAACATCGTAATTATAAATTAAATTTAAATATATTTCAGTACTTCAAAAATAATAAATATACAAATATTTTATGGAAAACTAAGTATGTGAGGTATAGACGTATACTCACCGACTAGTTAGAACACACTAGCCCTGTGCACGCCTACTGTGTACTATAACAGGTAATAATAACGTTATCAGTGAATTTAGCAGTTGGCACTGATAAAAACTGGTTCGGCAAGACGTGCATCATCACGTATGTTTTTTGCAAAGACATGACTCATACCGCGAACTATCACTATCTCTTTCTCGTGCAAGTATATTCTTACGAACCAGCAAGCAACAGTTACTTGACACGAGAATGTACGACTACAGTACACAGAATCCTGCCGTCACTTGCATTATTAATGACTTGGTTTGGGCGTATCTACCTTAGCTGCAAGTAAACCACCAGTAGAAATCGGGCAAGTGATCTACCAACGGCAATGGAAATATTTACTACAACTCGCGTTTATGGATTCAGTATGGTTCAGGTTTAACTTGCATGTCTAGTATGTTTAAGCGTATATTTGATAGTCGGTACGTTTACGATTGAATGCATTATAAGTTCTTGTTTATGTTCCGTAACGGAAACGTACAGGCATAGCCTATTGTTCTGTACTCTTGACATGTAATAGGCTTACAGAAAATATGATTCTTTGAGACCTCTGATCAGTTTTAGTTTTGACTGCTTTAACTTAATGTATGTATAAGTCAGTATATACGAATGTGTGTGTGTGTGTGTGTGTGTGTGTCTATATGCACACATTCTGTTACAGATCGCCAGTTTAATAGCAACTCTGAACGGTAGGCTATTAGTAGTGACAGCAATCAGGGATTCTTCAACATGTTGAGTGGGAACTGCGACTGCATAAAACTCAATTTTCCCTGCAGCAGTTGTCCACACTGTAGGATAATACAGCAGCCACCCTACAATCGGTAACCCCGCTAATGCTTATATTCTTTCTTAGTGCAAAATAAAATAACTTTTCAATCAACTTTTGTAAACTAATCAGTCATCTTTACAACGATTCTATCTAACTTATATGGTTTGTGATCTAACAAATGCCGTGTGACTTAGCTTTATCTTAAATAAAGTATTTTATTTATAAGCAGAATTATCACTGTTGCATACCACTATATAAAAATTATTCCGATTAGCGCTTTCAAGCTTCACAGCTCATCGTCAGATCGGAAATGAACAAATAACCTGAAAACAAACACTTCACCCCACCCCACCCATCTCTGCTCACACACAACAAGCTATAATTCAAATGTCCCTTCCTCACCCTCTGAGCCCTGTCCCTCCATCTGGACAGTTACATATTTTTCTAGCAAAGATATATAGCAAATATTTCTAGATATATTATATATTTTTGGTTTGGGTTACGTAGAAAAGAAATTGGAAAATAAAAATAAAAAAATGGTAGAGAAGTTAAATAAATTAATAAGAAAGAACGAAGTAAAACAGGAACACCTCTCTAAGAATAACTATGAAAAAAGAGTAATAAACCTTACAGAGGTAACTTTCAATACAGAAGAAAAAGAAATGTTAGCAAAAGGCTTAAAATACACGCCGCCACCAGAATTAAATCAAGAAAAAACGATTATTGAATGCGAAAGCATAATACAAAAACTAGGAAATGAAAATGATAAAAAAAGAATAAGGTGGGAAGTAGGGAATATAGTAGATAAAATATTTAAGAAACAAAATTTGTATAATTCAAAAATGAACAAACAATCAAATCAACTGTAACTAAACTATAAAATAAAATAAAAAAGAATGATATTATAGTTACGAAGGAAGACAAAGGAAATACAAAACTACTACTGAGAAAGGACGAATACATAAAGAAGACGGAAGAATTTATAAGTGGAGGACCATATGAAGAAATAAAGTATGATTATACAAGTAAGTACCAGTCAAGGATAAAACAAATGATGAAACAGATAACATTTATAGAAGAAAATAAGAAAAATTATTAATGGAAAGTAATCCAACAGCACCAACTTTTAAAAGTCAGGTTAAGATACATAAAGAAGGAAAACTAATTAGACCGATTGTTTCTTTTATTAATGCACCTATTTATAAATTATCAAAGGAAGTTAGCAGAGTACTGAAAGAGAAATATGAATTTGGGACACAATACAACATAGAGAATAATGTAAAATTGATAGAAAAATTAGAAAATATTAGAATTAATGTAAATACAAAATTGATATCACTGGATGTTAAGGACATGTTTACCAATATCACAGTAAATAAAGTTATTAAGTTAATAAAAGATAATAATATGGGAGAATACAGGTATAAAAATCAGTTGATTAAAGTAATTAAAGAATGTGTAAATCAGAACTATTTTAGGTTTAATAACAAGTTTTATATACAGAAACAAGGTTTACCTATGGGGTCTTCATTATCCCCTATTCTTGCAGAAATATACATGAATGATTTTGAAAAGCAATTAATAAGTTCTACTAAGTATAAAGACAATATAAAATTATGGTCTAGATACGTTGATGATGTATTAGTAATTTGGGAAGGAAGCATAGAAGAAGTGAATGAGTTTATAAATGAGGTAAATAATAAGGATAAAAACTTACAATTTAAAGAAGAGATAGGAGGTAAGAAAATAAATTACTTAGATTTAAACATAGAAATTAAAGATAATGAGAAACTACAGTTTGGGATATTTAGGAAAGAGTCGTATTCTGATATAATTATACCTAGAGAGTCTTACCACCCTTATAGATATAAAATGGCGGCAATCAATTCATTTTGTTACAGAGCTCAGAAGTATTTAAAAGAAACCGAATCAAAAGATAGGGAGTTAAAAACGATAAAGGGAATTGTAAGAAATAATAATTATAACACCAACATAGTGGATAAAGTTATGAAAAGGGTTAACATACAAAAAGCTAAAATAGAACCAGAACAAAAGATTTATGCAGGGTCATTGACATACATAGGTTCATATACTAAAAAAATTATAAAATGTTGTAATAAATACGGAGTAGATATAGCTATTAAAAAATGTGAAACGGTATTTGATAAGATAAGGAATTAAACATATAGAAAACATTCCAGTATTACAGAAAAGCGGAATTTATAAATTAAAATGTAAAGATTGCAACAAAGTGTACCTAGGTGAGACAGGACGAAAATTCGTATGCAGGTTGTCTGACCACAAACGTGGAGAAGGTAATAGAACAACCAATTCGTTATATGCAAGACATTTCATAGAAGACGACCATAAGTTTGTTAATCCTTTGGAAGACTACGAAATTGTAAAAGTAGTAAATAACATTTCCTTTCAACTGAAAGGAAGCTTATGGAGGAGTTAGAAATATTGAAAGAAAGAGAAAAAGGGTTAGACAATTTAATTAATACTAAAATTAAATTTTATAATGAAGAAATATTTTATAACATAATTAAGAAGTAAATGATAGAGGACAGATAGATAAGATTAAGAATTAAATTGCATAGGACTAATTGGATGTTTTTAAAATAAGGGTGTGTGACTGGCCCACATGTGTGGATGAGAAAGACGGTTAGGTTTAAAAGGAATGCACACACACACACACACACACACACACACACACACACACACACACACACACACACACACACACACACACACACACACACACACACACACACACACACACACACACACACACACACACACACACACACACACACACACACACACACACACACACACACACACACACACACACACACACACACACACACACACACACACACAGCACTGAAACACAAGGAATTTGCTAGAAAAATATGTAACTGTCCAGATGGAGGGACAGGGCTCAGAGGGTGGGGAAGGGACATTTGAATTATAGCTTGTTTTGTGTGAGCATGGCAGGGTGGGGTGGGGGTGAAGTGTTTGTTTTCAGATTTATTGTTTATTTCCGATCTGACGATGAGCTGTGAAGCTTGAAAGCTCTAATCGGAATAATTTTTATATAGTGGTGTGCAACAGTGAAATTCTGCTTGTGATTTTAACCACTAACACAACTTTCTTCATTAAACTTATTTTGTTTATATTAATATTGAAGAGAGACGGGAGTTTAAATGTGAAACACACTTAGCCATTGTAGAGTTGACAAAAGCCTTTGAAAATTTAAAAGGACATTATTATGGCGAATCCTTGACAGAAGAGGTTACACTATGCATCTTATAGAAACTATAAAAAGTCTTTATGTAGAAACCAGTGTACGACTGGTTATAGGAGGAAGGATGACTGACGAATAGCCACTAATAAGGGGGCAAGACAAGGCTGCTGTATATCGCCGACACATTTCAATATATAATAGACGACATGTTTAAAACATGGAAATGTTATGTTGACCCAGGAATTTTTCTGAAAGGAATGTTTTTAATTTCCATTTTGCACGCAGATGATATGGTAATAATTCAAGATAGCGAGGACACACTACGAAAATCAATGTACATACTGAATCGAATAGCAGATGAATATGGCTTGCAAATACAGCGGACGAGACTAAAACAATGGAATTCAGAGGGAAAAAACTAGTATAAAGTAAGATAGTTATAGATGGAAAGATTATAGAACAAGATCAGCATTTCAATTACTTGGGATGTTACGTTACATATGGGATAGAAATTGATCTGTGGAAATTAATTTGAAAAATTCAACAAATTTAGGAATATCTGTGGAACAATTCACAGATACCTTAAAAATAAGACAAAGAAGGAAACAAGGATAAGGTTTTTTAACACTGTAGTGGTACCAGTTCTGATGTATGGGGATGAAGCCACTGGTATGACAGAAAAAGACAAAGCACCAGACATGAAAGTTATGAGGAGTACTCTGGACTGTACCATTCTCGATAGAAAGAATAATGTGGATATAAGGATGAAACTGGGAGTCGACCCGTTGTTGGAACAGCTAAGGAACAACAAATAAAGGTGATGTGAACATTTGGGAAGAATGGCAGGTGACAGGATTCCAGTGCTAGCAATGGAATATAGACCGGGGGGGAAGGGAGATGTAGGACGGTCGAGAGCGAAGTGGGTCCCAGAACAGGTTCGGGATAGAGCCTTGAGGAAACAAGATGATGATGATCTTGTTTGTAGGTTGATGATGATGATGATTTGTAATTAATCGTGCAGATAATTATATATTGTTGCAATTGACTAAACAGCAACATTAAGTTTTAACGCCATAATAAAGTCAACGATTCAGTACAGTGAAACAAACCAAATTATGCAATACCGGCAAATAAAATCACGCAAGCCGTCTCAGAAATGTAAATAGTGTCTCATGTTCAAAGAAAGGAGACCCCTGAATTTAGAACTTTACTGTAAACCTTACCTGACACATCCCTGTAATTAACACTTATTTCACTACTTGACAATGCACTTACGTATTTGTTGCGTTTTTTATTAACTTTCAGTTGAGCAAAATGTATCAGAAAGTTTTTTTGCTCTCCTACCGCAAGCATCGACGTCAAATTGTTGTGAAAAAAAGTAGACGTCAAAAAAAAAGTAGACGTAAAAAAAAAGTTTCTGTCACAATGTCGGTTATGCAACTCTTTGTTCTATGAAACATGTCAAATGTCTACATTTATGTATTTAGTCTGTCAAAAGTTATTATTTATTTTCCAAACAACTCCTAATTTCGTAACGGCTGCACTTTAAGAAGTATTGTTAGCACTATAATTAGCAAAAAATTGTACTAATGTCCAATAATACATTGAAAATAAGTACACTGAATTTATATAAACAAATATTTATTTATATGATATTTATGTTTATGTATACATAGAATTTCAAACCCATGTTTGCCAAGTAAATTTTTTACTGGGACTATTGTTTCCTAGCGTTAAACGGGTTGTGCAACATCGACTCTACGTAGACTAAAATACTCTCCACATTCAACTTTATCTTGTTTTGTGTAACAAGTAAATTAAATCCCACCCGCAGCGTGTACATACTACACGCAAGTACGCACGAACCGTGTTTGGATTCAGTTGTACAATTTACAATAAAACGCCTCGCTGAAGTTTAAAAATGTCGTGCTGAATGTTTACACATAGGTCTAAGAACGCATTGACCTCAATTTAAAGTCTTGTAGTTTTTAAAATAAAAAAAAAGAAAATAAATTAATATATTGTAATGGTACATATCTTCACCTAACAATAATGAAGAAACATGACAAAATAAATTATTTAAATAATTAACACTATAATAAAAAGGGATGAGCCAGAGATTAAAGAATGGGTGATTCAAAATAATAATACGATCAAACATATCAAGGTAATCATGAAAGTAACCTCTAATAATAAAAAAGTAACAAGCAAGGAACCAAAACGTTGAAAACTAAATACATGGCGATTTAACCACAATAGCCCAATAGATGGTAAGTGAGAGAGTAGAACCAGCCGCAAAAAACAAGAATATAATATAAATAATGACATTTGTAAGTGCATAACTAGAACTAGTCACCACACTAACATGAGGATATATAAACAACCAAATAAGGATGTATAAATAATTAGCAAGGAAGTGAGAAGATAGAACCAGCCCCAACACCAAGGAAGGGATGTATAAAATATAACAAAATGAAGTAAAGACAGTGAAAGTGTACAATACCAGTGATAGACCAAATGAAACGAGACCAATCAATGATAATTGTATACAATAATGTTGATAGTAAACACAGACAAACAATCTATAAAAATAGAAGTGTTAAATGTTAATGACTTAAATTGTAGAAGGGTACACTAACCCAAATAAATAGAGATAACTATGACAAATCAAACTAGCACGACACAAAAATAGATAATTGTATAATCAAACTTAGTAGAGTGAGAGATAGTGAGTTAAAATGATAATGAACATTTTAAACAAATGAGAAAGAGAATTTTAGTAAGCAATACCCACCAATAACACTTAAACCTTATAGAGTGCAAGGTGTTAGCATTACTATAACCCACAGTAAATGTAACCCCTTTAACAGTGATAAACACTGATAAGTCAGTGAAAAAAGTTTATAAGTGCATAAAAAGTGAGTGAGAGCTAATAATTGCTAAACACAGGAAGGACTATGGCGATTAAAAGCAATTATAAGTGAACACCAGTATGTGATAAACTAAACTAAAGTGTAGTAGAATTAAGTTAGCAGTAGTAGTAACTACATATCATGTTTTAAATTTTGAACAATTAATATTCTAAATGGCAATGTATATTATTACCCATGAGTTTAAGAAAAATGGACTATTAGTGTATTAATACACAGCATAGAGAATTTCTAATATACAGAGGTATAAAACTAAATATTATTAACCCAAAATGATAAGGGAAAGACAATTGATAATAAAATAATCATTAAAAGATTTTAATAAAAAATATAGTAAATTGTTATTAGAGTGTGATGTTAATGACCCAATGTCATATAGGATTAGTAATAAGGATTTATCGTTATAGTCAAAATATTTAATTAATGTTTATATGTTTGTTGTTTATACTGTGTAATAATTGTTACTCACAAAAGAGTATGAGTACATGATGAAAATGAACATTGTGGGTAATGAAAAGTAAATAATTATGGTTTAATGAATAGAATTATGTCTGTGGGAATTGTTAGACCATAAGATTCAATGTTGTATGTTAAGTAATAAATAATAAGAAATAATAATTAAAAACAAACAGAGCAGTAAACAAAAAGCAAAATAAATACAGACAAATACGATGATACTAAAAGGCAGTTATGACAATAGACAAGCCAGGATATGAAACCAGTAAAATCACATATAATTACAAGAACAGACATAAAACCCTTGAAAAAATGAACAAAATCCTGTATTAAACCAATCAGAACCCATACAAGGGGAAAATAAAATATAATCTCTGTAATTTAATAAAAATAGCCAATTGCTGTTTAGGCCTAGGCAAATGCCTAACTGTAAAACTACAAAAACTTCAATTTTGAGAATTAAACAACAACATTAGCAAAACTAAGGCATATAAACAATGAAAGACGATTAGACAATCATGTTAAGAAGGAAATATTAAAGTAATCATGTAAATTAAGAAAACAGTGTAATTAAACAAAATCAACATAACTGTCAAAATGTTAATACTTAAGTAAACACAATAGTATTGGATCTCAAATTAATCCTTGAACCAAAATACGAACAGTGGTAATGATATTTAATACTTAAAAGGGAATACTGAAGATTAATTGCAGTCAGAATATCTGTAACCATTTTAAATAAAAATTCAAATCCCCTAACAATGGTCTTAAGCCAATTTTAACCAATCAGAAATTTTGAGTTACCATGACAACAGCAGAATATTGACTATTTTCAGTTAGGAACCTTAGAATCTGTAGTAACGCTTAACTGAAGAGACGCCACGCCGTGAAGGGCCCAAATTTTAACATAACATAAAAAGTGCCCATAATTTTATGAAGAAAAGGACCAGACCAACTGATGAGAGGATGTTACAATCAACCAGACAAAGGACCAGTTCAATTTAATCAAGATGCATGGAAATTAAGGAAATTAAAAAGAAGAAGACGCCAGACGTACCTGAAGCCCAAGATTTGAAGAAAGAAGAACAGACATCGACGAACTAACGTATGTTAACTACTGACAATACACTTCCTATCAACTAACGATAAGTATTGCTGAATTCATTGGACTCTTAAAATAAATTCTCTTTCAAATTTAGAATTAAACTGTGAACTCTCACTATTACTGAAGGTATTAATTTTCAAGGATTGATGAACAAACATAATTTGTAAACACTAAATAACTGATGATAACCTATGTATTACACCAACGACACTGTCACACACTTTAACACCACAACATTGAATTTAAAGTAAACCTTGTTTGATTTTTATGCTCACGATCATTCAGTGAAATATTGTAATTTATTATCTTGTTTTTAATACTTCTTTGTCGTACTTAAAATGACTCTATTTTGGCATTATTTTTTTGTAAATAATAACCAACGGTGTCTTGTAGCGAAATGAAACATTGTATTGCTAACCCAGCCTTCCGCTGAGTGAACGAATATTTATTGCCGAGGCTAAAATTATTATATTAATTACTATTTTTGTACAAGCGTTAACAAGAATTAACAGTTCTGAGCCTAATAAAAAGTGTGTACCATTAACAACTGTCCAGTAATTATTTATAGAAAAATATTATGTATGTTTTGTTTAATAGCAGTGAGTCAACCTAACCAATATTATTTCAAGTTGGTAACACGTTTCCCCCACTCAAACGAGATTCGAGTTCATGCCAGTCGGCGAACTATTTGAATTTACACTAATACACTGTAAAACCATCCAGGTAAAAACTTTTAATTGTTTTCTCGCAAAACAATTTGGCGCCTATCGGGAAGTACAAAAGAGTGAGAAGGGACAGGTAAGGCACACAGACTACTAGACGCTTTTATAACACCGAACGACCCATTAATAACGTTCGCATATTAAACATACAAAATTATAAACGACACAAGTTAAACACTCAACACAATACAAAGTAAATTAACAAAGTGGCGCACCAACTAGTGAGGCTAGAGTTACGAGTAGATAACTAGCGGCAAGTACGACAGAAGGCGAACAAGATGAAGCATCATCACTGAGGCGGACGAAGGAGGCCGAAAAGGAAGTTAGAGCGGAAGAGAAGGAAGTGACTTCGGTCGAGGACGCCGAACAAATGTTACCTCCAATTGAACCAGTCAAACCCGTACAGCCAGAGAATCAACCGGAGAAACCCGCACGACCAGAGGACGGGAGCTTACTGGAAATAATGAGGTAAAAATAGTACAGGCATAATAAGTGAGTTTGTTGATGTTGTTAGTAGCGCTAGTTAGACATTACGCTTATGCCTGTAATGTCTAGTGAACCATGTATGCTTCTACAGTGGATTAATCAAAACGTTCTCATGACGTCCTTTACACTTATATCTACTTCATTCTCTCTGCAGTAAGGAATACCACTTTAATTGTGGCTGGCATTCCGGTCTGTTACTTCTTGTATTCCTTGCGAATTTTTCGTCGTCGTTTTCCTGGGCGTGTCTGTAATGTGTTGTGAGAATAGTTTCGTTAAGCTTTTAATAACTGTAAACTAATCACTTTCAAAAAAATAATTTTTCAATTTAAAAAATGTTGAGTAAAATGATAAATAGTTAAGATAAATGTTGAGTAAAAATAGTCAAGATAAATCATGTAAATATTTTGAGAAGATACGTTTCCGTGTAGATCCCACAGTTAAGAGTCATGAGAGAGAAGTAGTAGTGAATGCTCAAAATGTTCTGAAAGCAAGAAAGGTATTAAACAGTTAATAAGTCTCTTTTACACTGACAGTCAAGCAGTAGAGCGCACAATGCAATCTTTTCGAGAAAGCAAATCAACAGTAAGGCAAGTTTGTATGCATATTTGTACACAGTAAATCAATGTAGTACACGAGCTCATAAATGTGTAACTAATAAAGTTGTTTAGTATTTAGTGCCAGAAGGCGATAAGCAGCATGGTTTGGAACGCTGGATCTATTCCCCAGCGTATGTGAGTGTATTTTTCCTCCAGCGGCATTTTAATCTTTGTCGTAAACATCATCTTCTTCAAGGATTAAACCAAGAGAAGATTAAAGATTATCTGTTCCAGCGCTTTTTCGGACTTTCCACTCCTCTCTGTCAATTTAGCTTATTATTCAACAGTTGCTTGGGGATGCGATAGGCATCTATTTGCTTACGGTGTTCCAACCATGTTAGCTGATTTTTTCATGTTGACCATTAATTGCTTCCCATGTTGTCATATGCTTCCTACATTTCCTATAAACTATAACTGCTATTCATCTTTTTGATTTTGTCTCCTTCGTTACACTACTGTAGAAATGACTGTATGGTCCTAAATTTTCTGATCCTGAGCCTTTCCTTTTGGCTTCAGTGAGACTAGCCAGATCAATATTTAAATTTTTTAGTTTGGTTATTACTTCATATTAGTTTCAAGTGTATACCTTGTATGCTCAATGTTTATAAACTCGCAATCATTATTTGAAATAAGTATTTTGCCTAAAACGAATTAAAAGTTAGACCTGTAGCATTTTCAGGTGACGCTATACCGTAATACAAGGAAATTGTTAATAAAGTTTAAAGTATTACAGATCACAAATAAAATTCTATATCTAATCGAGAACACATGTAAAAATCATACTCTAACCGGGAGTTTTTATGACGCTTGATTTATTCACAGTAGCTCAACAAATATGCCGCTCATGTCAGAAATCAAAATTATCATAACTTTTCTGATTTAAGTACACTGTAAAACAACAAAACACTCTCAAAACATTAAAATACACATAGTCTACTAGAGAATGAAATGAGGATTACAGTGGTGTATTTACTTATTTTTGACATGATAATGTCTTTTAGCTGGACATCATTTAAAACTTTCTGTAACATTTTATTTACCGTCACGCTGTATGACGTCATCATTGCGTGACGTCATTGAGAAATATAATTATAATATAATTATTTCATGTCTATGTTGAATGCCATTGACATTCCACAAATACGTTCTAAGCGATTTCCTCATATAATTTTACTTACTAATGTTATTAACGTGTTTAAAACAATTATGTTTTGCCTTATCAGCTGGTTAAACAAATTTTTGAAATCTTCTAAAAATTTGTTAAATATGATGGTGCAATCTTCATTGTTGTTTGTTGATGATTTGCATAACCATTTACTAAATATGCATAAGTAAACTGATTAGGCTACATATATTGTAGCATGACAGATTATCCACTTAATAAAGAATGAAATATGATCATAAATAAATATCAATTAAAATAACTATCAAAGTAAAATCCAAATGAAAACAAATAAGTATCACCATAAAATACAATCATAACTTGAAGAAGTAAAAATACAGAAAAAGCAACTATGCAACAAATATGTGTAATGAAAAATAAATTAAAAAACTAAAATAAAGTAAGAAAATACCCAGGTAGGATAGGAGTAAGTAAGGAAGATACCCAGAACAAACCAACGTACATAATAACTATATGGTAATGAAGAAACAAAGAATGAATAAGGAAGATACCCAGAACAAACCAAAATACCTAATAAACAGGAATGAGTTTGAAGATACAAAATAGTAGGAGGAGAAGACTACAACAAATACACAAAGGAAACCCAGCAAGGAGAAAACAAAAACCACAAAGGAAATTAAATGTCACAAATGAAAGTATAACACCCAAAAACAGAATTAATGTAAAATAAACGTAAACAAAAGTGTTTAGAGTTATAAGTAAAAGTGCACCCAGAAATGTTATTGTATAATGAATAAAAAACAAATCTTAACAGTCCTCTATAAATAAAATTCTTGATAATATAAAACTATAAAACTGATTAGTGATAGTATCAAGAATTAACAGGGGACAAGTGCAAGTTATTATATTATAGTAAATAAACTTCAAGAAAGTGCATTAAATGCTTAAACTTAATAAAAGTGTACCTTTAAACAACTTTAAATTTTTAATTTAACTTCATGAATACTCTTTGATAGAATAGTATTATGAAAGGCAAAGACTAATGTTTCTAATAAATTGCCACTCTTTATCTAATAACATTCACTGAAATGAGTAAGATAAATAAGGAGCAGGTATTTAATAAGTAAAGTGACAAGGGATACATTCCTAAAATAAAATAAAAAACAGATAAGACTGCACACAAGTAATTTTAAGAAAGATTTAAAAATGAAGGAACAGATGTGTTATGTTCCTATTACAATAAATGAACTCTATACCTATATGTAGGAAATAGAGAGTAATGTTCTAATATTCTAAAATGTTTATTATGTTTAATAGTTTTAATCAAGAATGCAATGTCTGAGTGTGGATACCATTCTTTTATTATAAAATGTTTATTATGAGTTACTAGAAATAATCAAGAATAGAATGTCTGAGCTTAAATACCATGTTTTTCATGTCAAATAATTGTTATGTATTATTAGTTAGAATTCAATACTAAATGTTCTTGTAGTAAAGTAAGGAATTGTAAATTAACATTGTATTAGAATAGAAGGTCAGAAAGAGCATAAACAAGCTATATTATTAAAAAATTTTGTATGTAAAACCAGATAAAATCTAGGCCAAATGGTAAATCTAAACTACATTATAATTGAAGAATCAAGTACAGTAAACTAGTTAAACTGATGAAATTTAAGTAAGGTAAATCAGTCACAGAGTAATATAATGTAATTTATACTTTAAAAAGATATTGTAGAAGATAGGAAGAATTATGAGAAAAAATGCAAATGTAATAACTGAAAATTCAGAGTGGGGAGTCATAAATTATTGAATAATATTTAAAAGGATAACCAATTAATAAAATTACAAGAAATTAAGGGAAGATAAACATTTTATGTCAATCTGAGATTTAGTGCAATCATAAATATAACATACAAAATGGCAAACATTTGGGGAAGGACAGGAAGTAAATTTTAAAGCCTACTTTTTCAAAATGAAAGAAATATAGCATTTTAAATAAAAAACTTTGTAAAACTATCTTTTGGTATCAAATCAAACAGAATGAACTAAAGAAAGAGATTATGTATTTAGTATTTTACAAAATTAAATAATAGCAAAAATATATTCAGTAATATAATGTAAATTTTCCGAATGTAGCGGAAGCCAAACAGATTTAAAACAATGTATTGATAATATTAAATTGGCTAAGACGTGTTCAGGAGACGAAGGAAATGAGAACAGTTAATTACTGGACCTTGCCGAGCACACTTGAACGAGATTTTGCTTATATTAACCTATATAGAAGACAAATATGGCGATCGGTCTGTAAGCCTAGTCTGCAGTGAAAAATCGTAAATTACTAAATTTTGAACTTAAACCTTAAACTCAGTGAGAACATTTAATACCACAATTAAACTAAAGTAATACGAAACAGTAAATGAGTGAAATAATAAATAAACCTATACAAAAATAATTCTTAATAACGAGACGAGAAGTGCAAGTTCTGAGTTGTCTAGTCTAAGTGCAATACCTTATTGAACAAAGTAAATTAAGCATTATCAAACATATTTAATCGAAGTGAATCACAAAACACTGAACCAGAACCATTCTACTAACACCAGAAGGAATAATCATAACTGCGGAGACGAGGAAACATTGAAAAGGCACCATTTATTGGAAGAAATTTTCGTCGAGCCGACTTCATTAAAACCGGACAGTACGGAAGCAGCCATCTTGACTCCCAAAATTCAAAGCGAGCTTGGCCTATACGATCGTCCAGACTTCACTGGTTCGAAATTTAATCTTTAATAAACATTATATATTAACTAATAACTTGTAATTTTTAATTATTAAGCTTTTTACATGTAAGTGTTATAATTTCCTGACCTTACCCTTCTCTGACTATATATAAAATAACCGTTCAAAGAACCTATTAATTAATAGAAAATACAGATGTAAAAAATTAATCGACAGCCCTGAGAACGAGTCGATACTATTGTTGAATAATCGATTAACACTCGATACATTATACAATTGTTAATAAATCTAAAATTTCTGCAATTTGGTTTCTGTTTATTTATAAATTTAATAAATAGAATTAAAAATAAGATAAATTGAGATCACGGACTATCCGAAAGGCGGCCTTTACCAAAAAAAGAAGGAGAATACTCAATTAAGAAGAAGAACCGTCTATCGATTAGTGCTGGAGATAATACAATTAACGCGGAAGTTAATTATAAAAACGTAAAGTGATACAATTAACAGAAACAGAAACAAAAGAGTTAAATTTTTACACGAATTAATTACGAAAATTAATTTACTAAACTGAAACTACAAAACAAAGAAAACAATATTTTACAAAAACACCAAAATTTTTTATTTTTGGTAAACCACAAAATTTATTATTTTGTAAACAGAATATTTTTAGTTTGTTACAAAATTGGCGTCCAACTAAGGGGCTTCAATTAGTGATTGATAAGCTACTATAACTTGCCCAATTCCTAACTCAAGCTTGGCAGCGGTTATCCAGTTAGAGGAATAAGAAAAATGCAACGTCGAGCGACATCGAATAAAAGGGCGGCGGAGGCCGAAAAGAAATTAATATGGAGGACAAGGAGGCAACACCGGTGGAAGACGTGGAAATGACACTTCCTCCTGCGGAACTAAAACAACCCGCACAACCAAAGGAACAACCTGAGATGTCCACACAAGCAGGGGAAATCAATGCCCGGGAGGAACGGTTACAAAAACCCACGCGAACAGAGAACGTGGCAATACAAGAGATGTTCAGGCAAATGATGGAGAAAATGGACGAGAACAGAAAGGAATCAAAGGAAAGCAACCAATCCACGAAGGAAGAATTAAGCAAGAAGATGGAGGAAAACAGCAAGAAGATGGAGGAAAAATAAATTCTACAAAAGAAGAATTGGGAGAATTAAGTAAGAGAATTGAGGAAAACAGTAAGGAAATGGAGAGTGACAACCAACTGTTAAAGGAAGAATTAAGTAAGAAAATGGATGAAAACGACCAATCCACAAAGAAAGAATTAGGAGAATTAAGTCACCAAATCGAAAGGACCAATAAGAAGACAGATGAAAACAATAAGAAGATGGAAGAGAAGATGGAGGAGAAGTGGGAAGAATTGAAGGAGGATAACCAACTATTAAGAGAAGAATTAAGGGAGGTTAACCAGGAAAATTTGGACAAGTTAGATGAAAGGATGGAATTGTTAAAAGAAGAGATGAGCAAGGAAATCAACGATAATAAGGAATACACAAACAAGAAAATAGAAGAAGAATCCATGGTAAGAAAACAACAGATCATGGAAGTTGACGGAAAATGTAACCAGACCGAGCGGGAAGTACAGGAATTCAAGGAGGTGGTTGGACAGTAGTATGGTAATTTTCGTATTTGTAGGTTGGCTAATCTGTACGCTTTCTGAATCGTTCTTATCTCGTTTTTATAACAGACACAGTGCTACGAGCCTTGGCCGGCAACGGACGTTCTTACGTTTGCTGCCTGACTCTCTCATTCTCATTTCTTGTTATCACGACAATTATTTAGGCCTTAGGCCTCCACGTTTCGGTGTAACTAAGTGCACACATTTGTGCCGCATCAAAATGTAGTTTCATTTCCGAATCAGTTTCTTAAAAATTTAATCTTCAGCATTAGCCAACCTTACTACAATGAATTGTGTGTAAGAAATGAAGAAACTTAATAAATCTATTTATACAGTCCACTATCTTTATCATTTTGCATCCTGGCGATATCACACCAAGTTTCATTCTTTCTGATGGAAAAAGGCATACGTGCCGACATACAATACATTTTTACGCGGACCACTCGGCCGCAGCTCAACATAACATTTTATTTGGTCCTAACATGACGGATCAACATTCTTCTTACTAACCAGTGGTAAACACCAAAATAACCAATATCGAAGGACACAATAGGACCAAATTGGAAGAAAACCGGAAGGAAACTCAGGAAGAATTAGGAAAGGTACGGAACCAAGTTACGGAAAGGTGTGACGGTATGGAAGTGGCGATGACGAATATCACCGGTCAAGTGCGGCAGAGCCAGGAAGAGATGGAAGTAATAAGAAACAGACCAACTAACTTCACGAATATCCCCATAAACGAGAATCGGGAATGGCTGAACTTTCGCCAATATAAAAGGAAGCCGATGGAGTTCTTGGCCCGAATCGAGGAATACATTGCCAAACATAGGGGCAACAGGTGGATTAATAACCGGGAGCTGTTGGACGAATCATTCCGGGAGATGACTGACAATTGGTGGATGGCAAACCGAAGTGAGATCGATGACTACCAGCAATTCAAAAACTTGTTCAAGGCGAAGTACTGGTCGGAGACCGTCAGAACTTAATACGGGACAACATCTGTCATGGCCGATACAAAACACAAATGGGTAACAATATGACCGCATACTTCCTCGGAAAGGTATGTCTGGCGAAGCATTTGGAACCGGCCATACCAGAAGAATGCCTCGTAAACAAGCTATCGTACCATTACGGTGAAGAAGTAATAAAAGCAAGGAGGGGTAGCCAAATAAAAACGATACAGGCGATGACTGAACTGTTGGAGAACTACGAGAATGAGGAGTAATATCGGCAAAGCAGAAGGAGGAATGATCGGCCGGAAATCAGAAATAATCCATACCCGAACAACGGTAATAACCAGAACAGCAATGGATACAAAGGGAACCGATACAATTCCAATTATAATAATACCAACAATAATAATAATAATAATAATAACGGTCCTATTAACCAAATTGCAAATAGGAATAATAACGGTTACCAAGGTAATCGAAACAATTATTACCCGAATCCAAATATTACTAGTCAGAGAAACCCAAACCATAATAATACCGAACGGTATTATAATAATAATAGGGGTTACCCACCAAACAATAACAATAATAACAACAGGTTTTCCCGGCTCAGGGTAAATTTCATACGAGCTGAAGGAAACAGATATCTATCTCGCCCGGTGAGATAGAAGAAATCTTGAAACGATTCCACGGTACCAAGTACTTTAGTACCTGGGACACGGTGTGCGGTTACTGGGAGGTGGAGTTACACTCACGGAGTCGTCAGTATCTGTTACCCATCAGCGGCGTAACAGTTTCCACGAATATGAGGACCGGCGGAGAAGCAGAGAACGTGATAGTTCGAGGTACAATCCGCCTAGACGAAGTACCAGTCTAGATGATTCAGAACGGAACCCAAACCGAGAACAACTACTCGAACATCGCACGGAGCGGCAGGAACCGACTCAAGGTTTCCCGACGGACGCCTCGGTCGGTCCTAACCTTAATAACAACGAAAATGAGAATTTAAACGGGAGGAGGCAGTGATGAATTATCATGACCCTTCACTGCTCCTATCTCCTGGGTATCAACAAGAGTTGCAAAGAGCAACTAACTCTAATAATATTACAATCATTAATTGCAACTACTTAAAAAATATTAGAAACGAACTATTGGAGGAGGATGACACTCGCCTCAATAGTCTAAGCAATGAAATAATCTACATAAACGCGGAAATAGAAGGAATCTTCGCCCAATTAATGATAGATACAGGTGCTAATGTATCTATAATTAACACAACTGAATTGGAGAGAATCCAAAAGGAATGTGGTCAAATATTGCCAACTTTACCAATAAATAACATTGTATTAATAGGTGCCACTGGTCGCCAAAGCAAAACGATCAGAAGGCAAGTATCAGTAAACGTGGTTAGCAAGGGTACAGCTATAAACATGGTATTCTTAATTGCGACAGGATTGCCCTTTAATATATTGGTGGGGTGCGATGTGCTAAGGAGGAACTCTGCTATCATCGATTTACGCACAGAAAAGGTATCGCTGTTTGCAGAAGGGCTGACCTGGACGGCTGATTTAGTAGATAGCCAGACAGTACTTCCCAGCAGTATCCACCAACAAATTCGAAAAATAAACTATATCGAAAATAACTCCATCATTAACCCCATAGTATAAGATAACACGGACGAGGATTTATGGTCCCAAAAGATACAAGAAATAAGGGATTTCCGGGGCGGAATCACAAGGGAGAAATTGCCCATACACCAAGCGAATCAGTTAGTAAGAATATATGAAAAGTACCGCTCAGTATTTTCAGACGAACCCGGTAAGGTAAAAAATTACCAACGTACACTTCAATTTAGAGAAACCGTAGAGTTTAACAGAAAATCATACCCCATTGCGCATTCACGAAAAGAGGCTGTAAGAGCAGAAATAAACAAGATGATTAACAGTGACATCATAGAGAGTAGCCAATCTCCATTCACCAGCCCTATAGTGGCTATTCCTAAGAAAAACGGCCAAGTCCGGCTTTGCCTGGATGCGCGGGAAATAAACAAAATGATAATCAATGACAGAACATCGCCCGGTGAGATAGAAGAAATCTTGAAACGATTCCACGGTACCAAGTACTTTAGTACCTGGGACACGGTGTGCGGTTACTGGCAGGTGGAGTTACACCCACGGAGTCGTCAGTATCTGGCATTCATATTCGAGGGGCACAATTACCAATTCAAGAGATTGCCCTTCGGACTCGTGAATTCCGTTGCCATCTTTGTGACCTGCATGAAACAGATACTTGGACAGGAAGCACTTCAGTTTACCACCGTGTATGTAGACGATCTACTGATTACCTCAGAAACTTGGGAGTAACACTGCTACCGCGTGGAACACGTACTTGAGAAGTTGTCGGTAAATAACATCACGCTTAAATTAGAAAAATCCAAGTTCATTGCAAGAGAAGGTCAGTTCTTGGGGTTTAACTTGGATGACCGAGGAATCTCACCGTCAGCAGAAAAGGTGGAAGCGATCCAGAAATTCCCTGCACCCAAAAATAGAAAGCAATTACAGTCATTCCTGGGACTCTGTAATTATTACCGCAAGTTCCAGGAACAATATTCGGAATTAACCGCAAGGTTTCAACCGCAGTTATCATCAAAAAACAAATGGATCTGGGGTCAAGAGCAGGAGGTGATTTTCCAACTGATTAAGGATAAATTTCTGGAAACAATAATACTTCGCCACCCAAATTTTAAACTACCTTTTTTCTTGAACTGCGATGCCAGCAACATCAGCCTAGGAACGACGCTGTATCAAGAAGATGAGAAGGGTCAACATCAAGTGGTTAGCTTTGCGAGTAGATCTTTAAACCAGTGCGAAAAGAACTACACTGTAACTGAAAAGGAATTGCTGAGTGTAGTATTCGCTTGTGTCAAATCCCGCACCTACATCTTGGGTTACCCAGTTACCATCCGAACAGACCATAAATCAATATCGTTCCTAAGAAGCTGCAAATTGAATCACGGCAGACTGACAAGGTGGATACTTGCCCTCCAAGAGTACAATCTACAATGGGAATACATCCCAGGAAAAAAGAATGTCGTAGCAGACGTGTTATCACGTGTTAACGTGGAAGAGCAAACATTCGAGGGAGAGAAAGAAAGCGTACTCAAAATCTACCACATTATTAGCACCAGAGCCGATCTAGCCACATTTTTAACGAATATGAGCACCCACCAACAAGCAGACCCGAAATTGAGAAACATAAAAACTCGATTGGAAGAAGGAGACGATACCGTAGCTCAATACTACCAAATAAATAAAGAAATCTTATTCATTAAAGCTGGATACTTGGAAGGTGGTTATTCCAACCCATATTGAAAAAGAAATAATCATAAATTATCATATACGATATGGGCATACGGGCGCCTTAAAGGTGATTAAGGCTCTGGAGGAGAGCTGCCACATAAAAAACGTAAACCGGAAGGTCCGGATGTATATCAAATGTTGTCGTATCTGCCAACTAGTAAAATCAAACAACGAGAAGAAGGAAGGCATTATGATTCCTATAACATCCCAGGCGAAATTGGAGAAAGTATTCTTAGACATCTGCGGACCATTTCCCCTTAGTGGCGGTCGACACCGATATAGGTACCTGATAATCGTAATGGACCATTTCACTAAGTTTGTTAAGCTATACCCAGCTAATCGGGCAAATACTAGGAAAATTCTGGGAATATTAACAGAACAGTATATCCCAAACATAAGGGAAACCAGCTTCGATCATCACGGATCATGGAACCCAATTTAAGGGGAGAAAATGGCGGGATACCCTATTATCAATGGGTGTTCGAACGTACAAAACCTCGGTCTACCACCCGAGCAGTAATCCGGCAGAGAGGGTGTTAAGAGAAGTGGGGAGGATATTAAGAACTTATTGTCACCATCAACAGACAAAGTGGCAAGAATATCTAGAAGCCACGGAGGAATTCCTCAACTTGGCATACCATCCAGCTATAGGAATTACCCCATACTCCGCCATGTAAGAGAAACCACCCCCACGAGAGCGAGCTTGGCCTATACGATCGTCCAGACTTCACTGGTTCGAAATTTAATCTTTAATAAACATTATATATTAACTAATAACTTGTAATTTTTAATTATTAAGCTTTTTACATGTAAGTGTTATACTTTCCTGACCTTACCCTTCTCTGACTATATATAAAATAACCGTTCAAAGAACCTAATAATTAATAGAAAATACAGATGTAAAAAATTAATCGACAGCCCTGAGAACGAGTCGATACTACTGTTGAATAATCGATTAACACTCGATACATTATACAATTGTTAATAAATCTAAAATTTCTGCAATTTGGTTTCCATTTATTTATAAATTTAATAAATAGAATTAAAAATAAGATAAATTGAGATCACGGACTATTCGAAAGGCGGCCTTTAAACAAAAAAGAAGGAGAATACTCAATTAAGAAGAAGAACCGTCTATCGATTAGTGCTGGAGATAATACAATTAACGCGGAAGTTAATTATAAAAACGTAAAGTGATACAATTAACAGAAACAGAAACAAAAGAGTTAAATTTTTACACGAATCAATTACGAAAATTAATTTATTAAACTGAAACTACAAAACAAAGAAAACAATATTTTACAAAAACACCAAAATTTTTTATTTTTGGTAAACCACAAAATTTATTATTTTGTAAACAGAATATTTTTAGTTTGTTACAATATGTAGTGTGTCTGGAGTGTGTTAGCTATGAGATATTCTGTTTTAACCGCAGTATTACTGGTGTTGTTTGAATTTATTGTTATTTCTTTTAAATAAACTTTGCAAATATTTACATACATTATAGTTCAATGGATGCGATCATCGCAAATGAAAATTTTGCTGGCCTCTGTTTTCTTGTAACTAGTAGCGTTACACCTTACTACGTAAGCGATGCACCACATTTATCAAATACGTAAGACCTCTTACAATATGTTTTTGTGTGACCACCATGTACATTCAGTGATGTTATTCTTCTCGGTTGCACTAATTCTCTAATATCGTACATTGTTTTGTATACCTTCTACCTCGTGAACGTCTTTATTATATTTAGGCTCCACAAAAACAACATATTTTGTGGTTCTTTGGTTTTCTGTTTTGCTTCCACAAGCCTCCAGTTCTTCTTTAATATCCTTAAACTCTACGGAATGATGTAAGTATTTTATAACTATCGTTTATGCTTTGTCTTCATTGAGTTGCTAAGTGTGGTGAACAATATTGTTGTATCTATTCCATAAATTTTGCAAATTTTCTGTATGCGTCTGGAGAGTTAATGTTAATTATAATTGTGTGGTTAATTATTACAGTGGTGTGGTATTGTTTGTATTTTCCAAGGACGTCCTAATCATGCTTGGAAAATGTAAAACCACGTGTACATATATTGGAGTAGGTTTCAGTGTTTTTCCTCTTGTTTTTCGTTATTAGTTGGGGCTCTGCATCAACGTTTGTCAGGGGGCTATATCTGTTGCTTAAGGACATATTGTCGCCTATTGTTTGTTTGTCACTGTATATTTTCCTGCTTCTTTGCATCTACACGTAGCTAAGGATTATCTTTGTTGACATTTTATAGTTGAAATCATTCTCAGAAACTGGAATTGGAATATGGTAGTGAAAATTTTTGTCTTTGATGTTCTTGGTTTGGAGGAATATGCATTTCTCATTTGTTAATTTGTGTGGGTATATGTACATTTGTGCCCCTGAATAGTGTTACACTATATAAATTTCTCCCGTGAAAGCCCAATTTACGGTGTCAATTTGTAACGAGATCTAAAATTTTCGTTTCTGCTGTTGTAATAATCATAGAGTTAAACTCACCCGTTCTAACGTTCAAATTTGAATTCTCTGCCAAACAGGTATTACCAACCCTTCTCGGTCATCCAAAATTTTTTTAATGTTTATTATGTTTGAAGTGAAACTCAAATTATCGTAAAGATTATAAAAAAATCAAACATACAGTGAGAAGTTCAATAATGTTTTTATTAGCAATTCTTATGTTCCTTAATATATTACAAATCCTTCCAAATTATATCACGAAATCTGTGCCGGCATGTTTAATTATTCGCGGTTGGCTATTCTGTTTCCAATATGGGAGTTCTTGTTTATTTTCTTATAAATATCTCAAGTCGTGAAGTTCTTGAGGCTACAGAAAATGTCATTAAATATACTAATAAAAGTACAAAATTTTACACTCAACACACAAATATTATACAAGTTGTGAAATAATTACAATTATAGTTATAACCTATATTTAATGAAAATGTGTTTGCAGGTTAACTGATTTTAACCAATATTTAATCTTAAAGTTTCTTCACATAAGTAATTACTATAACAGTGAGATTACTTTTCAGTTCTAAGTGTTCATTAAATAAAAAGAAGTTCAAGCGTTTGATCAGTGAGTGATAACTAGTATTAACAGTGTAGTTCGCTTATTATTTTTTTCGTGTGACTCTTATAGTTGCATTTAAGTATACTTAGCAATTCTCTTTATTTTCAGTCCGGATAGGATTACTTTAGGTACTGCTCGCTTTCCTTTGATCAATTAGATACTCCGATCTTCTTTTGGTATTTAAAATTTTCAATGTGGATATAATTTGTTGTTCATCATTCTGGTCCAGTATTCCATCAATCATTTATACATTAAATACTTTTTCTTCTCCCCAATGGTCTGCAGTTTTTCTAATTTGTACTCCTCAGAAATTTATAATGGATTAACGAATTTATTCTTTTGGTATTTAATCAATGTGGTTATTATTTATTGTTCATCATTCTGGTCCAGTATTCCATCAATCATTTATATATGAAATATTTTTTCTTCTCCCCAACGGACTGCAGTTTTTTCAATCTGTACTCATCAAAGGTTAATAATAGACTAATGAATTTATTTACTAGAGATCCTGGTTGCTAGGGTTCAAACACTCATTCTCATTGGTTGACAATTTGGGAATATTGTTAAATATGGCTATTGTTCTTCTATACAAAATTACTAAAATATTTTAAATTAACACAATTTCCTTATACTAACTGCAATACTAAATATAATAACATCATTGTATTGTTTTTCCCCTACACATTAATTTGATATCCATCATGAATACTTTTCTTCAAATAATAACAAATCCATACATTTAACATTTGGTTTTATTTCGTACATTAACTCTGAACTAATTATTTTATAATTATCTTGTTGATACATCCTCTTCTTTCACTTTTTTTATTTTTTATTTTTTTATTTTTTTTATTTTTATTAATTTTTTGATGAAAATCTCATTGAAGAAGACGAATACGAATACCACGTGAATACCACGTCGAAACGTCTGGGTTACAAAACCCAAAAAGTAAGTGTTCATAGTGGAAGTTTAATATATATATATATATATATATATAATTATTTTATATCTATTTTTATTTTTCATACTCTTACTGTTAAACCGAACAGGATTACATGCATTATTTCATTAATTGTTATTGTTTTGTTATTAAATTTTACAATTTTCTTGTTCCCAAACATAGGCCTAATGCCTAGAATAAATAATTCTCTTTATCTTCATTCATCACAACCGACTATGTTAATATTGTTAATTTTAAGTGTTTTAAACATAATTACCATAATACAATTAACTAAACTATAACATTTGATTAGCTATAATCATTATACAATATAACATAACTCTTTTTTAAAAAACATTTTAGGCCAATGCCAGTATCCAATATTGAACATATCTATTCCCTGGTCCTGTTTCTCATTAGTTGTAATATTACATCTAATTAATTATAATCAGAACAAAACATAATATAAATTGAACATTAGGTGAGTATTAGTATTACCTATTGAATATACGCGTACTTACAGTATACAGTACATAATTCCCTTTACCTATGCTTAGTATAACAGATTATGTGTTTGCCATTAATCTTAATATTTTTTAAATCTAAATCCCTTAATACAAATAACTGAAATATAACTCTGGATTATTTACTATCCTTATAACACAACATAATTCTTCCTTTAAACATTTAAGAAAGTATCAGTATTTTATATTTAACAAACTTTTTTTTATTCTGATGATAAACGTTTTATTTTTTATAAAAACTATTCAATTACTCCTATCATTACATCTGGTAACATATAGTTTGTTTATTATCTATGGGTCCTATTCATTTTTTATTAGCTATTATAATACTAACAGGTTTACTTTATTTTTCTACTTTCTTGTCATTAATGCTCACATCACTTTTATTTCTCGATTATCACTAGTTTATTTCACTTTATAACATTGTATCTTTATTTTATCAACACTATTCCATTATTATTATTATATATGTACTTATGTTTGATTTTCACATTAAATTATCTAATGTTTACTTACTATTTTTATTTCACAATTCAACTTTGTACTTTTATTATTGGTATTATTTATTATAATTCTTTCTGAAATAGGGCATTTGGACTCATTATGTTAACTATATTCCTTTATCATTTTTCCAATCTATTGGGTATTGTCATAGTCATTGTGTTTGTCTGTGTCAATTTAGTTTATTGGTCTTGTTCTATCAATTCTGTTTATTAGCTTTTCAGTGTACAGCTTTTCTTCATTCATTTATACTTGCAAATCTTTTGCTACCTTATGTCACGTTACAATAGAGAACAACTGTTCCTGTTGCATCGGATGCATATGTAATTGTTGTACTTTTGTACTTATTATGGATGATACTGTGTGCACTTTGGTTGAAGTTGAGGTGATTGGGTATTGTTCATACAACCGGTTACGCTCCACGAAGGAAACTTCTTGTTGCTGTTGTGATTATTGCTGTTTATAATGTATTGTTTCTTTACAACTGGTAAAAGCAGAACAGCTGCCCTCTCTTCCATATTTGGTATAAACTTTATCTTTACACACCATGATAAGATAATCGACTCCTCGGAAAAAACTTATCACCGTGTCAGTTTACTGTCTACGTAATTATCATATTTCTAGAACTTACAATAATAATACTTTTTATAAATATATAACACTATATTAACGCACTACATTACTGCCGGTTCAGGAACTGAAATCGTACAAGATATTTCATAATTTTAGTTATATTTCGGAACTGTACTGAACACAACACAACTCACGATGATGACGTTTCGAAAGCTAGGTCTAAATTATCCTTCATTTAGGCATAATGGCTATATGCCTATTTAACTAAACGAATCAATGCAGTAGTTTGAGATTTTTACAATTGCTATTTTCCTAAGAATGAGTTAATAGGGGGTTTCATCATTTTTCTGGTAATTTGAAAATTGCCTATAATTGAAATACGCTTAATAACAGACCCTAAATGTATTTTGTTCAGAATAGTGAGCAAAATCTGCAACTCTGGGAGCTTATTAGTTACCAAATGTGCGATGACCTCGCTTAATGTCAGATATTTATGTTCTGTGTCCACGTTATATTAGATAAATATACCATTTTATTTCTGTATGTATTCGCGCTTCTGTTGTGTATTTTGTTGCACGATGTCTATAACTAAGCACTGATACTTTACTAAACCTGCATTTTAATTTACCACAAGATCTATTTTAACCTTGTAGATAATTAGAGCAACGTGTAATTGTAGTTTCTGTCTTGCCACTGTGTAGTGCCAGCGATTTCTTCTGGTTAATATTGAAATTCCTCTTTCCACATTCCTCAAACTATATTATGTTATTCGTGTAATAAATATCTTACTTCATAAATGTTGTGAATAACAGAGCACTGTATTTACCTGAAGGCTCAAATAATATATTCACGAATTACATACGCTGTAAGTAATCAATAAAAATAAACTTGCCTTTTTTAAAATTTACAAAAGTTATAAAACAAAACTACAAAACAGGGAAATATTTATTGAAAAAATTTGAATTTTATTTGCCTCTATTCAGAGATGACGAGAAATTGGAGAACAAACGTGTAGCTACTTCGAGAGGGGAAGCCTAATGAGCTACAGCTGTATGCACTTAAAACGAGTTTATAAAGGTCAAAACCAGTTTATAGTTTGTCTTCCCTGTATAGTTTAAAACACATTCACTGCGCTTATTGTTTAAACTACATTGTAATTATGACTAACGTAAAGTGAACATTAGTAGCAACATTTCATCAACGTTAATAACATACTTTTGTAACATAATGTAGACTAACTCTTTAAATCATTAATTCATTTTTACTTACTAAACACTGTACGCAAGGTGCATCAAGAGTTCAGGGTTACACTTAAGTGTTAAGTATACTATACTTGTTGTGTTTGACTGGAGGGCCGAGCCAAGGGTATCTGCCGCCCGGGTGCAAGACATAATTTGCCGCCCCTATATAGCTCCTTAGACATAAATAGTGTTATTTGTAAAATTCTGCATTTCCTTGATAACTGTTAACTTGTTTAAAAAATAAAAAATCTTTAAGGTTACTATAAACTTTATTATTTGTATAAACTTAAAAAAAATATTTAATACAAACTTAATGCTTAAATAGTTATAACAAAGTACACCTTATATTATTTATTATAATTAACTTATAACTTATAAACATGAACTAAATTACATAAATTCTAAATTTAAATATCAAAAGCGACTTTCTTGCTTTTTTAATTGCAAATTCTCTAATTAAATCCGTTATAGCAAACGCCTCGCAGATCTCTTCCTCGATGCTTATTACAGCCAAATTTGTAAGTCTATTCTGGCTCATAGTAGATATCAAATAGTTTGTAATTATTTTTAATTTTGAAAACCATCTCTCACCATGAGCAACAGTGACAGGCATCGTTAAAAAAATTCGTAGGGCTACAGATAAATTCGGGAAAGTGCTAATTAAATCATTAGCCACAAGGTATTCTAAAACCTCCTTGGCCGAAGTCGTATTAGGTTTATTATAAATGGACAATATTTCAATTTCATTGGACAAATCAATTCCATTAATATTCATTTGTTTTGTAGATGAATCGGTTAATTTAATTTGTAAATCCATACAACATTTTATTAATTCTTCTTTATCTATAGATAAAGAGCCTAAATTATTTAAAAAGCCAAAATAGTCGTTGCACTCGTTTAACTGTTCAAATCTGTCATTTAATTTTGATACTACTATATCAATATATAAAAATAAAAATTAACTTTGAAATTCAACTCTGGTGATTCGACTGGTTAATCTCTATGTTCATAATAAAAAATAACCTTTTTTTTCTCGGTCTAACCAAGCCTATAGCTGGAAAAACAATTTCGCAGTCTATATCTTCAGCAATGTTTTTTGCCTCATTAAGCATAGGTGTAAAACTACTTTCAGATCGCATTTCAATGAAAAAATTTTGAATTTCTTTCAACATTTTTACAGCTTTTGGTAAAATAATATTAGATTTTTGCATGATTTTGGTTACAATGTTTATTTTTGATAAAATATTGTACCAAATTACTAGAGAACACACAAATTTATATGAATTTATTTTATTAATTAGTGACTTTGCAAGGTTTTTTGTGTCATTGTCTCTTTATGTATCATTATAAAGGGAAAAGAGAGCATCATACATTTTTTCTAAATGAAATCTAAGGCTTTTAATGGCATCGATTCTACTCTCCCACCGTGTATCAGATAAAGGTTTTTCAGTTATGGTAGGAAGTTCTTTCATGAGAATATGGCAACGATAGGTGGAGGCTGAAAAAAAACCATATATTTCTTGAATAATACTAAAGAAATTTGTTATTTCAAGCGAACTTTTCGCAGCATCATTTACAACTAAATTAAGACTATGAACTCCACACGGGACAAAATAGGCTCTAGGATTTATATCAAGAATTCTTTTTTGCAGCCCATTATGTTTGTCTTTCATATTGGCACCGTTGTCATATCCCTGCCCTCGCATATCCTTAATATCAATATTTAATTCTTTTAAATAATTCAATAAAAAGGCTGTTAGTCCTTCACCAGTTGTATCTGTAACTGGGCAGAACCCTAAAAAATGCTCTCTAATTTCTATATTCTTTGAAATATCATTAATGAAAACGAATCTGACAACTACAGTTATTTGTTCTTCGTGACTAACATCAGGTGTACAATCTAATATAATTGAATAATATTTACATAATTTTAATGTTTCGATTATATTTTGCTTCACTTTTTCACCTATTAGACAAATTAATTCATTTTGTATTTTATCCACTAAATAATGTGGCATATTATTGTAATCTTTTTGAATTCTGCCAATATGTTCTGCCATTATATTATCAAATTTTGAAATTGATTCAATTAGCTTCAAACAATTACCATTACCTTTTTCGAAAAGTTTCTGATTGCTTCCTCTAAAAGCTAGATTTTGTCCAGCTAAATATTGAATGACACAAATGATTCTTTCAATAATTGACGTCCATCTTTTTTTTTTTTAACTGAATTAAATTTTGGTTGACTGAGTCAACAGTTGTACCTTTTTCAATCGATTTTTTTAGCTCAACATATTTCTTAACATTCTTAAAATGCCCCTTACTTTTTTCGTGTCTGTCTAAAATTTGAGATAAGTGTCGCCAGTCAGTATAACCTTTATCATCAACAAAAACATTATCAGAAACTTTAAATAATTTGCAACAACAACAGAATACAGAATTATTTGACTTAGAATAAACCAGCCATGTTCTAGGAACTTTTTTATTATTGCTCAATTTTTTGTCATAATAAGTAGTTGAAAAAGATCTATTTGAATCGTCTAATGGAAATGCAATATTTTTCAATTTTAATGGGCGTATTTCAAGAATAGACATTTTAATCTTATCTGTTAAAACTTGTGGCCAAAGAGCTGGATCTTTCAATATTTCCACCCCAGCATCCTCAGCAGCAGCTTCGGTTGGTTTGGTGGATCCGGTGTGTCCTGTGCATCCGCCTCGGATTTATTTGTTTCTTGCTGCTGCCCTATTTGTAGATTTTCCGTATGCGTGTCCTTGTTCGAATCAAGCTGTTCCTCCACTTGCTGATGGCTTGTTGATGGTTGTTCGGCTGTAGCCGTCGTGGATACAAAGAATTTTTTTAAGGAGCCAGCCAGTCCTTTTTTAATTTCGTCTTTTTTCGACTTTCTTTTTCGATACTGAAAGCCGGAAAGTCTCTTTCTACCATCAGCCATCTGAATTAAGCACAAATAAAATTTAAGAATAGCGAAACAGAAAAATAAGAAGAAAAGTTTAAATGTTTAAAATAATAAAAAATACTTACGTTTTAAAACTTTAAACTTTAAAAAGCACTATATTAACTCTGATTGAAACGTTTAGTCTTTTTATTTCTGCTTAGTTCAATACAATCTTACTCGCATTCAATCGCAAACAAAACTAACCCCCGTTTTAAATTCTTTAAAGAGCGCCGCTTAGTCAAGCCGTTTTCGCCGAATCTATATAGTTTCGTGTATCATGCCGCACCATAGCGACCAAGAAGACTAGAGAGAAGGAGACTTAACGCGATCAAAATTGAGTGGTAGGGGTGGGACGAATTCTCTCGCGTATCATGACGTATTGCGAAGCGCGCGTGGGATCTGCGTTAGCATATCGTGTTCAAAATATTTCCCTATTGGCCGAAAAAATTTTCAACCAATGAGGATGCAGAATTTAACAATACTGCCTGCGCAGATCCCACGCACGCTTCGCAATACGTCATGATACGCGAGAGAATTCGTCCCACCATCACTACTCCAGTTAAGTCTCCTTCTCTCTAGTCTTCTTGATAGCGACAAAGCGGTAACTCGTGTGTCAGCGTCTGTACAATCACGCTGACCCTGCATAACTTTGTATTTACAATAGCAATAGCGATCGGCACAGATGCGTTTACTAATAAAAATAAATTATAATTAATAAATTATTGTATGCTTGCCGCCTTAAAAAATGCAACACTTTTTCTGTATCAAGTTACCTTTATACCAAAAAAAGCCAGATACAAGTCTAACTTGATAAAAAGTTGCATTTTTTAATGCCGCAAGCATATCTTAAATTTCTTTCATTTTTCATTTTGCCGCCCCGCCGCCCCTAGTAGGTTGCCGACCGGGTGCTGTGCACCCCTTGCACCCCCGGGACGGCTCGGCCCTGTTTGACTGTAACCATGAGATAAACTCAGACAAGAAGGAAGTGTGAAAAATTCTGTCAATAAGCCAGATTTAGTCATATTCGATTTTCAATTAAATTAAAATCCTACACTTGATTTTCTTTTCTTTGTGTAGGATTTCAATGCCATCAGTATATGAAATATTATTTTAATGTCATTAATGTTTTTAAAAAATTAAGTCAGTAACAGTAATTTAAAACACTGTAAAGGATGGATTGTAAATGACATTAGTAACTGTTAACGAAGTCAACTACAACTATTTACACATTAATAATTTAAATTACAAGAATGAAAATTGTTTGGAATTAATTGAAAACGATAATGGCATATTTCGATTTTTAATAATTTGTTTCTCACAGGCAATTCCGTTATAACTCGTGTAGCATAATTAAATAATATCGTCTGTTACTTTACTTAAAGGTATTTTTTAAATTCTTTGCTCGTGTTTCTTTACTCATTATTTATCATGTAATTGTCGAGAATGGTTAATTAAAGTTTTTTGAAATCTTAAAGATGTGTCTCAAGTATGGAGTTTTAAACTGCAATTGGAAAGACGCACGGCTATGGTGGAAGGTGTGGATCACACGACTGTATTCAGGAGTTTACAAAGCCAATAATTTGTACAAGCTCTTGAGATATTGTCTATAAACAGGGACAGGCGTTTTGTTTACTTTTCTGCACAAAATTGTGTATGATCTCTATTATATTCACTGACAAAGCAAGTTTTACATGAAATGGAATTACTAATATCCATAATAATGAATTCTGGACAAAAGAAAACTCTCACCATACACAGACAAGACAGCCGTATATAAAATTACATGCGATGACTGCGATAGCTTCTACATTGGCCAGACTGGTAAAGCATTTATAAAACGCTTTAAAAAACATCTACCTATAAAAGACATTAACAAAACAAAGTCAAATTACACACATAATTTGATAGAAAGTAATCATAAATATACTGATTTTGAGACTACCTTTCAACCCTTCCAGATATGTAAAAAAAAGGCTGATATATGAGTGCTGTCGAGAAGTTTGAAATATATAAGTCTTTTAAAAGTAAAATCACCAAATAAATCCTGATGAACGATCAGCTGAACTAATCAATAGCACTAAACTCATTTAGCCAGTGGTATAATATCATTGTAACTTTAAGAAACGTATTCACGATTTCATAGTAAAGTAAGTTTTGGTCTTTTATTTGTAACACAATAATACGATCTAATAAGTTCTGGCTTTCGAGGTTTCCTACAATTTTTGTTTTTGTGCATAGTTCCTGCCACGGTGGCTCCTGCCTCAAGATGGAAAATGTACCTAAAAAAAAACTATGAACTACAATATATTTAAATTAAGGTAATTTACATTTGATGTTAGCAACCAAAACATAAAATGGGTGCACGCAATTACTCATGGGTAACAGTGGAAACTCATTTAAGCCTACTCCTATGATAGAGGAACCCACGTTTCAGGAAGTAAATAAACAGACGTTTCTGAACTATTTGTACATATTTTCATTTACAACATATACGTATGATGTTATATGGATATTACAGACTCTCAACTGAGGAAACAGTGCGAATTCTTAATCCTAGAGAAATGAGCGTTTTGAGGTGAAATGAAAGTAAAATTGAGCGTTCTATGCAAAGTGAAGAGCAAGGAAACAGGGGAAATGAGAAAAATGAGAAAACCTGGATAACAGAAGTACTACAACTGTGTATATAAAAATTAGTCCCAACACTATATGGCTGAGTGTGTGTGGTGAAAAAATATTCAAAGAGAATTTGTAGAAACAACGTACCAGTTTTCCTGTAGGCAATTATGTTTCTTCGTTTCTCTGTAATGACATTGTCAGCGATAGTAAGTGAGAATATGCCGCCTCAGAATACGGAACAAATCTAACATCTAGCAACATTGAAGTTTACTAGTTTTCTACAAGCCTGTGTTGTTACTGAATTGGGAGCCTTGGAATTTGAAATTTTCAATTAACTTATACAGTACTGGAAGAAATTGCTTATTTTGTAACACGTGCAAGCAAACGATGTAGAGAGAGAGAGAGAGAGAGAGAGAGAGAGAGAGAGAGAGAGAGAGAGAGAGAGAGAGAGAAAGAGAGAGAGAGAGAGAGAGAGAGAGAGAGAGACAGACAGACAGACAGACAGACAGACAGATAGACAGACAGACCACACAGAGACAGACAGACACACAGAACTTGTGTGCGAGACACGACAATTAAATGAGTGATTGGTAAACTTACTCTTTTACTAATAGTATGTAAACCCTATGTATGCACATGAGAATGCAAATTCACAATGTCTCAGTAATATTAAAGACATACTATCTGCATTCGAAATTTGATTGAATAGAAACCAAGCTCTCTTTGAATGTTTGTACCTGTGCGCGCGTGTAGGTGTGTCCGCGCGCGCGCGAGTGAGCGTAATATTTAAGACATATTTAGGTCATATAACACAACATCAAAGCTATGTCTGAGACATTTAAAACGTTTTTCTAAAAGTTTATAATCAAAATTCCAGCAGTTTATGAAACAGTTTACATTTTGTTTTACATTTTCCTAAAAGAAACTTCAGTTAAAATTTAAAAGTCATTGACACCAAAAATTGAAAGTAGTAATAAATTTTCATAATCTGGAAAGATACTCTGGTATTATATTATATTATTAGGATCTATATATAATATTTTGTGCATAGTTTTGCACCAATAAGGAAAATGTACCTAATTGTACTATCGACTTGTGTATAACGGAAACAGAAGTTATTTGGTTACCTTCTCTTTTGCCATGCAGTACAACGTTTAGGTTACATTAATTTCCTTAGTAATTTATTCAGATAGTCTTATTAAATAGAATTGTACATAGATACCATAGTACCATTCCTAACTGAAACTGTATGTGCACTCTAATCTTCTCGTAACTGATAAATGTATTAATTTTAAGGCGGTCCATAAACTACACACAATATGTTAACTTTATACTCTGATAATTTTTATTCCATTCCTATGTATGTCAGTTGATAAGAAAAGAAATGAATGGGAATTTGTAGCGACACATTTTTGTCCAAATATGCACAGAACTCATAACATGGTGACATCATCTTTTTTACCTAAACGGTCCTGAATAAATCTTAACGTCCCTCAACTAATGCCACCAACACACACAGTCATTACTGACATTGATCGATTCGTTAAAGGAAAGTTCCTGGATCAGACGTTGGTGATTAGTAACAAGGAGGAGGTGTTATGGGACGTGAGAGTGCCCTATGCGAGTATGTCTTTTTGTCTCAATAGAGGGTGAGAGGGTATCGCAATGAGCGTCAGGCTGATGAAGTTGAGGACCGATAAGATAACATTCGGCTGACGAATGACCGGCTATTTTTAAGCCAGTAGCTGGTTACTAGGCTTCAAGAAATTGACGAAGAAGTTACTTCTTGATCTAGTCGTTGTGGTAAGACACCGTACCGTACCGTACCGTACGAGACAGTACGAGAGAAGGACCAGAGAGAAACTAAAGCCAAGATAGTAATAAATGTGATACAGTTTTAAGGATCATATAAGAAGTCCCAGGTAAAAAAAAAACACACACACACATAGAGTCATGAATAAAGTAAGCGTCTGAAAACAGTGACATCTATTCTTCATACGGGTTAAACACGATTTTGAGTTAAAAGACTTCCATTTTAATGAGTTTAATATGTGTGGTGTTAAATAACAATTCGTTTCAGTGATTGAAAATCACATTTAATTAGTCAGACTTTATTTGACACTTAGTATTTAAGTGTAATACAAATTTAATTATACTACATATAACGCATGCCTCAAAATAACGCATGCGTGCGCGGGATTGAGTGAATTGTACAAAGTATTTTATTTGTTAACAGAAAGTTAATTAAGGTTCCGATAGGTACTACAAAAAACCGCCACTCAAATAAGCTCTGCAAACAATTCTAGGAAAAAGTTCATTGTATGTAGCAGTGGGCACATTCTTATTAAACAGGAAGTAGACGGTGGCGAAGAGGGAGTGAAAGGTAACAACACTACGTTGAGATAAATTATATTTGTTTTGTTAGAAGTCAGAGTTCATTGTAATGCAGAAGATGCTACGAGATATTGCCAGAGTTGCTTTTTTTCGAAACTACTCTCTCTTATTGAATCTTTTACAAATTAACTTTTTTAATTTTAAGACACACACACAGACACACACACACACACACACACACACACACACACACACAAACAAACACTGTTTCTTTACTAGAAGAGAGTAAAAATGAGGAAACCGTTACTTTGGTACTAAGCAGTTGTGTAATAGTTTTTCGGTGTCATGACACTTCCTCTACTTCCAATTTAATAAATTTATTCAATACACTTAATTAGATTACTTGTTCAGTACGTTAGATGTTTATCATTTACGTTTAATTATATATCGGCTGCTTGTGACGATTTTAAAATAGGAAACGTAATATGGAGTAAAATTTATTTTTAAATAGCACATTAAAATTAATATTACATCCCTTGATTAACTCAAAATAATATTAAATAAAGAGTTTTAAATGACAAAAGGAATGCGAGTGTACAGAAAGGGAAACTAGTTAATAATTTACCATGCACTGAGATGCATTAACTGGAATTAACCTGCATACAAATTCTTTACTAAACAAATAATACTGGTAAAACTTGAAATTATTCAAAGAAATAAACAATGATACAGTAGTATACTATTTAATTCTGAAGTAAAGCATAGCTTTGGATAATAAAAAGGTCAAACTTTAAATACCGTAAGTAGCGAATAAAGGTGGAACTATTTTGTTGTGATGCGTGAACTCCTCGCAGTTAACTTACCTGTCCTGACATAATAATAAGGCAGTCGAGATGGAGCGCTCTCGTAGTAAACACTACACCCTTGAACCATGCCCCGAAGTACTAAGATATTTTAATTTAAAAGTGCAGATATAACAACGTGTAGAGGAAAGTATCAGTAAAGTAGTGTTTTATAAAGAAAAATGTAATCTATTAAATTAAATGGAATAAATAAGTGAGAGGGATGATATCTCTATTGACTATGTGTAAGATCTCAAATATTTGTTTTAATTAAAAAGGTACAATGTACCAAAAGTGAGAACATTTCATAAATAACCATGTGACGTGCACTTCTGTGGGAAACAAGAACTTTCACTCGAGTTGTCCAAAAATTTCATTCATCAACGTGTCGGTTTGTCAACAAACTCAGACCTGTAAATATCCTGTTCTCGCCTGTACGGAATTGTGTTTGCCACCCTCTGCAAAGTTGAGTTAGACAATACCCCACCCCCTCTATTGTTTATTGTTATAACAAGTGTGCATCATCTTGTGCCTGGTAACCAGGTATTTTCCCCTTAGTTGAAAGTAAATTGACGCCTGTGTGAGATTTCTCTTTCTCTGAGATTTAATTCTCGCACAAAAAATGTAAATTTTAATGCGAACTAAAATCATTTATTTGAGTAAACAAGAAAGAGTAGTATAGGATTTAGTATTAATAGTAGAATAAGTATTTATAGTGATTGATATTAAAAAAAAAAAAAAAAATGGCTTTATTTAACCCCGATCTATTATTAAAGGATGAATTGTGCTACGAAGCTATTTTACGCGGTTTACCTCACGCGAACGTAACAGTCTCTGAATTGCGCAAATCGTTACGCGAAGGTAGATCAGAAACACCCTCGCAGTTAGGTAGATTACGCGAACTCGATTATGACAGCGAAAGAGAAACGTGTTATGCGAAGTACAGGGAATTGACGTTATTATCTCAAACCCTTCACGACGAAAAATCACCTGCAGTAATATTGCGGATCACGCAAAGAATAGAACATTTAAACCGCCGGTTGAAGAATTTATTGAACTGGCCCGATGTCACCGTAATCCCTCCCGATGTGCAAAAATTTACGGACGAGGCATTACATCAATTACCCACAATTATCAGCGAATTGCGAAGAATGTCCGACTCTGTTAGAATGGAAGAAATAGAACAATATCTAAAAAAATTATATATTTCCCCAGTTCAATCTCCTACTTTAGAACACCCTCCCTCCACCGCGAATCACGAATCACCCACCGTATCGAAGATACAACCGACTCATGAACAGCTACCAGATAGAGAGTTAAATATCCTAACGATATCGGAACCCCCACAGCCTAGTGGTCACCATAATCGCACCAGTAAGTATGCGATTACAACGCCTAACGCAGCAACAGGTCCTTCTAGAAGTATACCACATGTAAATTTGAATGTAGGTCTCTACGGAAAGATCACGCACCCAGTAGAAAAAATCATTACTGAAATTCCATACACTGATGGCTTAAGTATTACGAAACTGTTAAATTTCATCAGATACCTCCTACAAATAAAAGATTTACAGCAACTGAATGATTGGCAAATCTTGCAAGTCCTCCTACCCAAATGTAAACCACCATTAAGGGATCGTGTACTGGAATCATTAAGCTCGACTCTTCCAGTAGAAGAACTTCATACTACCATTATAAAACATTTTATTTCCACGGGAATTTATGAGAAGATCAAAAGAAACACCGTACTTCGAATACAAGGAGCCCATGAGAGACTGGCCCACTATATTGCAGACATCAGAGAGTCTTCCAGACTACTGCAAGTCAACTGGAGTGAGAAACAATTGGTCGATACCATTCTAGTAGGATTATCTCCGGAAGAAAGATCTCGATTAGCATTAATAAATAGGCCCCACGCTTTCGCAGATCTAGAACAATGCAGTATTCACTCGTCAAACGTATGGTACGCGGACCAGAACAGGCATGCATTGCTATCCACTACATCACGTAGATATGAAACGCAAGCCCTGGTAACAGATGGAAGAAAACAGCGCGAAAGACGACCATTGCGTAGACCTACCAATTTTCACGACCATAGTAATTCTAAAGAGCCTCAACCTCGACAGGAAACCAGTGATACCCCTCGTAAAGAAAATATATGTTATAACTGCGGGAAATTTGGACACATCAGTAGAAACTGTAAACGGAGACAGTACTATCAGAAAACCCCTTATCCAAAAAACATGTAAGGCAGGGAGATCCGAAATCCTGTGTCTTCCGCAGCATCGTAAAAAAAGGTAAACCCCTAAAAGTCAACAAATTCAAAAAAAATAACCCAAGAAAATTAGACCCCTATGTTAAGAAGTTCATTGATAAATGTAATGCTATTAATAAATGTAATTTCAGTAAGTGTCGATTACCATATATACAAGTAAACCTCGGTGTTACATCCACCCTCAGATTAATTGATTCCGGATCAACACGAAGTTTAATTAGTCAACAGCTAGCCGATAAATTATTGGAACACAACTTAGTTAAACGCAGTCAATCGGTGAATATTAGATGCGCTAATAAACAAAATTTAATGATAAAACTTATCATCACGTTTAAAGTAAAAATAACAAATCTAACGTGGTATTTTCCAATGTTGGTATGCGACGAGTTAGGACCCGACTTAATATTGGGAGCTGATTTTATCAGTAAAACAGGAATAATTCTTTACATTCACGATAAGAAGTATTATTTTGGATTCGATCGTTCACAAAAATATAATTTTGATGATAATACAAATAACAAAGAAAGTACTGGAACAGCTTCTACACATCTAGAACACCACGAGTCTGAATTAGCTCATCTGGAAAGTAAAGATAGACGGAAAATCCAGACACTAATAGAACAGTTTTCCAACGTCCTCACTCCAAAGTTAGGACTAACGAACCTGATTGAGTACAAAATCAATTTGAGCGACAATAAAATAATACGCCTACCCCCATACAAATTATCACCGCCAAAAATGGAAGTAATGAGGAATCAAATCAACAAATTATTAGAACAAGGAGTCATCGAACCCTCTACTTCACCTTACTCATCACCCGCGTTTTTAGTACCAAAAGGTCACGACAAACATAGACTAGTTGTGGACTACAGGCAATTAAATAAACGGATAGATTTCGAGTCTATACCACTTCCCGACATCCACAGTGCTTTTCATTATTTTACGAAAGCGAAAGGTTTTACTATCATGGATTTAAATCAGGCATTTCATCAAATACCCCTTTCCGAAGAATCCAAACGTCTAACCGCATTTGCCGTCCCTTTCAACCTGTACCAATTTACGAGAGTACCCTTTGAAAATTTAAATATGTGTATCACTACCTAGATGACATCGTTATCTATAGCGAATCAATGGATCAACATCTTAAACATCTACGTGAAGTACTATCCCGATAAGAGAAAGCTGGATTAACTGTAAACCCCAGTAAAGTAAATTTTGCTGTCACACAATTTTCATATTTAGGTCACATCGTCAAGGCCAACGGAAAGGTAAGCATAGACCCCAAGCGTACCCGTGCGATCAGAGAATTTTTACCACCGCGGGATGCGAAAGGGATAGCCCGATTTTTGGGAATGATAAATTATTTCCACAAGTATATTCCTCATCTAGCCGAAATTGCAGCACCGCTGAATGCTTTAAGAAAGAAGGGAGCTAAATTTGAGTGGAATGTGCAACACCAAGCTGAATTCGAAAAACTAAAAGAAAGCATAATATCACACCCAGTATTGCAATTAGCCGATTTTACAAAACCGTTTGTAGTGCAGACAGACAGTTCAAGTGTAGCCCTAGGTGCAGTAATATATCAGGAAGTAGACAACTCTAGACTACCTATTAGTTACGCCTCACGCACCCTGACCGACCAAGAAAAGAAGTACTCCGCATACGAATTAGAATGTTTAGCTATCGTTTTCGCATTTGAGAAGTTCAAACCCTTTTTAGAACATAAAGAGTTCCTGTTAGAAACGGATAATCAAGCATTATCTTGGTTACTAAATCACCCAAAACAGTCAGGTCGTATTGGAAGATGGGTATTAAGGTTAAATTGTTACAAATTTAAAGTACAACATATTAGAGGTACCCAAAATGTAGTTGCCGATACACTGTCACGTATGTTCCAGCCGACTAGTAAAACATCTGAAAACAAGGAGAGTAGAGAAACGCCGATTATCAATACTTTAATTACCGAGTTTCCTCTTGCATTTACGGACATAGCTCAGTACCAACAACAAGACCCCCTTTTAAGATCAATTATAGAACAACTCGATAAAGGAAATAAGTCAGAGAAATACATATTGAGTAAGAGAGTATTATGTTATAGAATAGCAAACGGAAAATATTTACGAATAATCGCCCCTGATATTATTAAACCTATGCTGATGGAATACTACAATTCTTCCACCATTGGAGCACATATGGGAATAAATAAAACAATACATCGAATTCGTAAAGAATATCACTGAGAAAATATGAACAGTGAGATAGCTAATTTCGTGAAAAGGTGTAAGTTATGTGCACTCAGCAAGCCAGCGAGAAACAGCCAAATAAGTCAATTAATCTCAGAAATTCCTGCTACCCCGTTCTCCAAAATTTATTTAGACTTTTCAGGACCCTACCCTCGTTCTAAATCAGGAAATACCATGCTACTCATTTGCGTAGATTAATTCACCAAATTTGTCTGGATGTATCCCATGCGGCAAGCGTTAGCTTCGACCACCGTAAGTATATTGCAGGATAGATTATTTAAAGATTTCGGTACACCCGTACATCTAGTGTCAGATAACGGACCCCAGTTTAATTCAAAGGAATTCAAGAATATGTGTTTCAAACTAGGGATAGACCACATTACCACTACAGAGTATCGTCCGCAAGGTAATATAGCTGAAAGGTATTTGCGAAACCTAAAATCTGCTTTAATAGCCTACCATGCAATCGACCATACGTCTTGGGACCAGAACCTATTCTGGATACAATTCGCCTTCAATTCAGCCTATCATGAAGGACATAAGTATACACCATTTGAATTATTGTTTAAATACAAACCTAACCACCCATTATTCACTAAGTGGAAAATACATGAGTTACTACCCCACGAAATTAGGGATAAAAATATAAAGAAAATCTGGAATGAAGCTCGCGCTAATTTAAGAGCAAACTTAAAGAAATAGCGAAAATATCATGAGAGGATTAATAATAACAATGTAGTAAAGTACCAAATCGGTGACTTAGTAATGTATAGAACACACCCGACGAGTAGTGCAATCGATAAGACCACCTCCAAGCTATCATACCGATGGTGTGGGCCTTACCAAATTTACAAATACTTAACTCCAGTAACTGTAGCCCTGTACGAACCCTCTACTCAAAAATATGTACGAAGAACACATATTTCGCAGATAAAACATTGTCACGAAAAAGGAAATGGTAGAGTGCAAGCAAACTAAATGTAGAAAAAAGGTATTTTTTTGTACTCAACTGCTAAAGCTTACTTGAGTAACCACTTGCTTACCTAATCGTATAAATAGGGATGAGGCCTGATCAACCTTGGATCCTATTCAGCGAAAGTAGAGAAAAGTGAGAAGTCAGCTGACATCGAATATAAATAATCAGTAAGTAATAAATTACTTAAAGAGTAATTATATAACAAGAGTAACTCACAACAACAAAACCGGTAGTAGTCGTAAATAGTAGTCTCAAGAAGAATTTAGTATGTTTTCAATATATAATTTATAAAGTGTGAATTTTATGTAGTCTAAGAATTAGTTTGTAAGGCGTTATATATGTTGATAATAGGAAAAAGTAAGTCGAGAGTGACTCATGCACCTCATAAAAAAAAAAAACAGAAATGAGTGATAGAAATTTCACACTGTAATCCCAAGCATACTCCCAGTACCTTGCTGACCTAATAACCCGTAGAATACCCACCCGGTGTCATCTTTAAGCGGTGGAGTATGTGACGATTTTAAAATAGGAAACGTAATATGGAGTAAAATTTATTTTTAAATCGCACATTAAAATTAATATTACATCCCTTGATTAACTCAAAATAATATTTAATAAAGAGTTTTAAATGACAAAAGGAATGCGAGTGTACAGATAGGGAAACTAGTTAATAATTTACCATGCACTGAGATGCATTAACTGGAATTAACCTGCATACAAATTCTTTACTAAACAAATAATACTGGTAAAACTTGAAATTATTCAAAGAAATAAACAATGATACAGTAGTATACTATTTAATTCTGAAGTAAAGCATAGCTTTGGATAATAAAAAGGTCAAACTTTAAATACCGTAAATAGCGAATAAAGGTGGAACTATTTTGTTGTGATGCGTGAACTCCTCGCAGTTAACTTACCTGTCCTGACATAATAATAAGGCAGTCGAGATGGAGCGCTCTCGTAGTAAACACTACACCCTTGAACCATGCCCCGAAGTACTAAGATATTTTAATTTAAAAGTGCAGATATAACAACGTGTAGAGGAAAGTATCAGTAAAGTAGTGTTTTATAAAGAAAAATGTAATCTATTAAATTAAATGGAATAAATAAGTGAGAGGGATGATATCTCTATTGACTATGTGTAAGATCTCAAATTTTTGTTTAAATTAAAAAGGTACAATGTACCAAAAGTGAGAACATTTCATAAATAACCATGTGACGTGCACTTCTGTGGGAAACAAGAACTTTCACTCGAGTTGTACTACTAAAGATGCTTAGCTACCAGACTTCATAGAACAGCATAACAGCTTCATAATTACCAGGATCTCTTCAGGAACTTCACCCGGAAAGTGAACTACCATAACCTTCAACCATTTGTGGACACCCCAAGGACCAAGGACCAGGACACGGAGTAAACTTCACAATATCACAGGTGACACGGAGACTTGTCTTCCGTGGTCAAATGTCATTAAAACAAATGTTTACAAAAGACAGTTTATAAACAATATAAAAGACTTTAATTATTGTCACTTCGTAAATTGTATTATGTCATACGACTAAAATTATTTGTAATAGTAATTAGTGCTTGTAGTATAAAGCTTTTCAGATACTAGAGGTTAAATTAAGTCCATTCTTCAAATGGCCCCCCCTTCAAATAGTATAATAACTTAACGTACAAACCAATTTAATATCCCGGATCCGTGGAAAAAGCTAGCACATAACAATACTTTTGTTGTGGCCACCTTTTCAGAAAATATTTTGTAAACTTTTATTTAGAAAATCTTATGGTAAATAATCCATGTAGAACTATAAAGGATAACACCTAATAAAGAGATGTCATTACTTAACACAAAATACTGAGTGAATAAATCATCAAACACCCCAACAAACATTCCTTTCATTCTAACTACTACTGCTGGTTAAGCAGTTGATTAAGACTATGGCAGCCCGTGCAATTGATCTGAGGCAATTACGCACTGGTTCCCGACATTATAACGTAGGTAAGACGTTATATGCTTTTTTGGTAAATGACCTAGGCTAATAACAAAGGGAAAGGCTTAGAAGATGCGACATGGAACTTGGAATATACGTACCCTATTACAAGTTGGAGAAATACATGGTTTGGTAAAAGAGTTCAGCATGTATAAAATAAACATAATTTCTTTACAGAATTAGTTAGAAGGATAAAAGGACTATAAACAAAGCTAACTAATCATTATTGCATATTATAGTGGTAATGGGGGTTGACTGGGTAATTATGGAATAGAGGTTTTACAACATCTGAAAATGTTAGCAAGTCGGTACTTAGTTTCGTTTCTATTAATGACAGAGTCTGTTCAAAGAGAGTCAAAGGAAAATTTCTTAACATTACAATTTATTAATGTCTATGCTCCCACAAAAGGTGCTGAAGAATATATTGACACATTTTATGACAAGCTTCACTGTACACTTGAAAAAGTGCCCGGTCACGATGCAGTTATTGCTTGGAGATCTCGGAGATCTCAATGCTAAGCTGGGAAAAGAAAATATATATAAGAATATATTTGTATTTTACAGACTCCCTGATGAAACCAGTAACAATAAAACCAGAGTTGGTCAGTTCGCTACTGCTAACAATTTAGTTGCAGTAAGTACATGGCTTCCTAACAAAAATAAACATTAAGGAGCATAGCGATTACCAGGAACTAACAAGCAAATCAGATTGATCACATTTTAATTTAAAGGAAACGGGCTAATAATGTGATGAGTTATATGATGGTCATATAGGGGTGCCAACAGGTGTCATACTAAGTCATAAATTATCTAGTTACCAAAGGAACAATTAAAAACAAATAAATGGAATATTGTGAAGTTCAACTATAATAATCCGAAAGACTTATATCAGAATAAAATTTAAAATCGTTTAAGCTAAACTGATATAACTAAGTTGATATTGATTCCAGTAGAGAAATATACACATCACTGTAAATAATATAGCCAAGAAAGTGTTGGGAAAAGAAAAAAAACTATAAAAGGTTGGTTTTGACGAGAAGCTGTAAGAGTTAAAAAAAATGAAGCATGACCGAAATACATGTAATTAAACACAAGATTAAATATTTCAGAATATAACGAAAAGAATATGCATACGGTCAGAGTGTGTAAAAGAAAGGAAAGAAAATTCCAGTAAGAAAAATAATGGAAGTATTTTCCATCGTTGCCCTAAAAACGAAACTAAATAATCATTTATGTCGAGATATCTGAAAAGTTTCTTTTTTTACTTATGCAAAACTATAATTTTATATATGGTAATGTGTGTGCGTGCGTGTGCGTGTAAGTCTGTGTGTGTCTCCCTGTGTGTGTGCGTGAGAGAGAGAGAGTGAGTGAGAGAGAGAGATTAATTAAATTATAAGTTATCAGAACTCTCTCTCTCTCTCTCTCTCTCTCTCTCTCTCTCTCTCTCTCTCTCTCTCTCTCTCTCTCTCCATCTCTCCCTCTCTCCCTCTCTCTATTTTATGCACCTAAGCATTCAAAGAATTTCGACGAACCGAAACATCGAAGCATGATAATGTTTTTAGGCTTTTTTAGGGAAACGAAAGTGTGGAAGCGTTACATTTTTCGATGACGTTACACATTTTCCATCACGCATTTTGTGGAATGACCCCAGCCTAAAAACATTATCATGTTAAAAAATTTATAACATAGTGAAAGAATGTAAACAAGAATTTCGTCCAGTGATGAACTTGTGCAAAGATCGCAGTGGCTAATTACCGAGATGGATGTAATGAATGTAGAAAACGGAGAAACACAGATACTAATACAGTAGATAATTACTTAGAAGTACCATATTATAATAAAATTGTTCAAATAATAAAACACTTGAGGAATTCTAAAGCGCCAGATGGAGATGATTTAGTAGCCGAACTCTTAAAAATAGGTCCAGCTCTATGGAAGAGACTACTTTCTTATAAAAGAAATATGGTCAAAGGGAAAAATCCTAGAAGAAGGAATATTGGGATTATACCGCCTATTCTAAAAAAGAGAGACAAAATAGAGCGTTCTAATTACAGAATCATCACCTATCTCAATACAGTTTATAAAATTTCCTCTAGCATAATTTATAACAGAATTAATGTATATTCTCATGATGCTTTGGGAGCGTATCAGTGTGGATTCGGGGGGGGCAACCGTTAATCAGTAGAGCGTATATTGACGCATGAGAATGCGTATGAGCATAATATTAATTTATACATAGATTATCGGCGTACCTTTGATAGTAAACAGATCACAAATGATTAATTATTACGCGGGATTATGTATACCATCCAAGCTGGTAAGGCTTACTATCAGAACACTTTCATTTATAATTCATAACACTTCTAATTAGACATTAGAAGGGTCTAAAGGAGCAGCCAGAGTGAATAATGAATTACCTGTACTTTTAATATTAACACCGGTGTTAGGCAAGGGTGATGCACTTACAGCAGTCTTATTCAATTTTATATTAGGGGCAGCAATAAGAAAATTAGAGTTGAGGGGTTGTATTGGTATTAAATCTACTCAGATCTGCGCTTATGCTGACGACGTGGTAATAATTTCCGGAATTAGAACGGCTTTAAATGATGTGTTGGAAAAAATAGACACTGAAAGATCTAGTGGACTACGTATTAATGGAAGTCAAACTAAATACACGGAAATCAGCTGATGAAATATATTGTTATGATATCACAGAACAATCTACGTGTTTACCGAATGTTCCAGAGAGATCCGGAATGTAATGCGTGTGGTGTACGTGCTTCTCGACGCATTTGCTAGACGGTGCCACAATTCACGCGGCCGCTCGCCTGTGTCAAGGTTGCAATCAATTACGTCGTAGTTTAGTGGTAATACGTAGTATGTGGAATCGTCTAGATTTTCGGCGGGATATAAATACTCAGGGACGCTCAGTTCAGTTTATTGTCGGGCGATTACAAGAGATTATCGGGCGATATTACTGTCTGCGTTCAAGTGGTTATTGGTGAAGTGTTTAATAATCGGGCGGGATAATTGTAATACAATTGTGTTTAATATTAGTGGACATTTTATTGCGTGTGAACAATTTTTATTTGATTTGTTGTAAGAGACTGTGTTGTTAATTACGAACTGTTTAACTGTGAAAAAAAAGCTGGTGATTAGTGGCTTAATTGGTGTCTTGTATTTTGTTTCCACTGTACCTACGACGATCAATTAGACCGTCGTAACAGTGGTGTCAGAAGTGGGATAGAACGGTTATGAGTGGAAACAGTGGACACTTTATACAAGACGAGTGTAATTCATAATTAATCGTAAACAATGGATGCCAGTCAGATGATGGAAGCTTTCCAATCGCTGCTGTGGCAGACACACGAACAACATAAAGAAAATGAAACCAAGAAAGAGAAGAAGCAGAAAAACGACATGATGAGAAACGCAGGCAGGAGGCGGAAGAAGCAGAAAAACGGCAGGATAAAACGCAGGCAGGAAAGAGAAGAGGCTGAGGAACGTCAGAAAGCACTAATGCTAGGAACAGAAGAAAGACAAAAAGAAGAAGGTAGGCAGGAGGCAGAGGAACGTAAACGTGAAGCAGGTGACATCAAAGCGTTAATTCATGAGCAAAAGCAGATGCAAGAACATACTACCGCAGAATTATGTCTCCTACGAGGTGACGTAGGTGAATTACGAGGTGAGCTTAATAATCAGATTACCAGAATATCTGACGTAGAAGAATCCATGTCAAATAAAATACCTGAGTAGAAAAATCTGTCATGACTGTGGAAGAAGCTATGTCAACAAAAATATCTGCAGTAGTATTCCTTTACTTGCTGACTTAAGGGTTCACCTGATGGTCCCTCACATAAAGTTGAACTTATGCAACTTATTCACAACGTCGTTGCATGCATTATAAGACACACTGTAGCCCAGGTATTCAAAATTGCTAACTAAATAAATAAGAGAACAAATTAAAAGTGAAATTGAGCACTTCATAAAGATACAACCAAAACAAATTTCTGAACAGACTGTACCAATGATAAAGACAGAAAAGGACACAGAAGATAAGTTAATAGAGAAAGTAACTTTGCCTGCAGTAGGGACCGTACATTTCAAAGCTCCAACCTTTGACGGAAGCAGTCACTGGGCAACGTACCTCCGCGAATTTGAAGCTGCTGCATGCGCAAATAATTGGACAGAGAAAGACAAGCCAGTGTCACTCGTTCTCGCATTAAAAGGACCCGCGGCAGAACTACTACAGAAAGTGCCATCTGACAGCCAAAACACCTATGCCGAATTGATGAAAGCCGTATTGATAATTACGGTATGGTGATAAACATTTGCGAGATGTGTACTGCACCCAGTTGAGAGCAAGGTGACAGCATTCCGGGGAGAGCCTTCAAGAGTTTGAAGCAAGTATCGACAGACTAATTAGACTGGCTTGTCCTGAAGCGCCAGAAGACTTTCGAACGAGTTTTGCGATGCAGACATTTACTGCCGGTGTCCGAGATAACGAACTACAGCAAGTATTACGAATGCCAAGACACCAAAACAGTGCGGACGCCCTGGTACATGTTTTGCAATTTGAGGCCGCCAAATCAGCGTCTGGTTGGACAAGTCATAAAGTGCGCGCTAAAAGATCGTGACGGCACAGGAGATGAGGAAGAAGAACAAGGAACAGAGATTCGACGGTCGGCCCCACAGAATAAAATAAAAAAGGATGGAAGACGGAAGTGTTATAGATGTGGGAAACCTGGACATCTACAACGAGATTGACGAGTTAGAATTCAGCAGCAGGGAAACGAGCAGTAGTCGGTACAACGGGGCGTGTGCTGACTAATTGGAGGAACGAAGCCCCTAGACAATACGCAATTTCTACACTTCAGAAAAACAGCGGGAGCTTGGTGGTTACCGGATTCGTTCAAGAAACTCCAACCTCGATTACAGTTGACACTAAAAGTGTTTGAAAAGTGGAGATACACCTACGCCTTGGTCGACTTGAGTTTAATCATCAAGTAGGCCTACTTGTTGCAGACATTGTGGATGAAGCAATTCTTGGTGTGGACGTTATGAACGCATACGGATTTATAGTCGACTTCAGAACAATGTCTTGAGAATCGGAGGAGAAGAAGTAATGGTCTTCACAATGACTACATCTGAAAAATCGATGGACGTCATAAACCAAGTGGCCGTAACTGTTCCGCCAAACTCCGAAAAGATCATCATGGTTAGAACCGAGGTAGATACTAGGAGCAACCAGTGCTCTGTATTCGAACGCCAGGTAGTCAGCACACCGGGCATACTAATTGCCAGAAGTTTAGTAAAACCTGACAAAACCGGAAATGTACCTATTAAAGTGGCGAATATTTTGGATCAAGTTGTCACTTTACAAAGCAATACGCTCCTAGGCAAATTGATTCCTGTGGCCTGGGTAGCCGGAATGACGCAACGAAGATCCAGTGCTGCGGATACTTCTAAATTACCAGAGGAACTGCAGGAATTATTGAACAGATCTTCTAACGACTTCTCAAGTGGTGAGGTAAAAGAACTCAGACAGTTTTTACATGAATTCAAAGATTCTTTTGCAGTTCGGGGCCAGTCATTGGGAAGAACCTCTCTTGTACAACATCGCATCAATACCGGGGACACAACACCGATACGTCAACCTCCTCGAAGGCCTCCATTATCTAAGCAATAGGAAATGTCTCGGTTAGTACAGGACATGTTGACTGAGGCAGTAATCGAGCCTTCGTCAAGTGCTTGGTCTTCTCCGGTAGTGCTGGCAGCGAAGAAGGATGGTGGATTGAGTTTCTGCGTAGACTACTGGAGGTTAAATGACGTTACAAAGAAAGACTGCTATCCATTACCTCGCGTTGACGATACCCTCGACACGTTGTCCGGAGCACAGTGGTTTTCCACATTGGACCTGAAGAGTGGATATTGGCAAATAGGCCTTCATGAAGAAGACAAGGAAAAGACCGCTTTCTCAACCCCAAGTGGCTTATTCCAATTTAACGTCATGCCATTTGGACTCTGTAATGCACCGGCAACATTTGAAAGATTAATGGACCTGGTACTCCGAGGCCTGACGTGGAAAACTTGCCTTGTTTACTTAGACGATGTCATAGTGATCGGGAAGACTTTCGAAGACCATTTGGAAAACCTTAAGGAGGTTCTAACTAGAATTCACGGTGCACGACTGAAGCTGAGACCGAAGAAGTGTTCTCTATTCCAGAAGGAAGTACAGTATCTGGGCCATCTGGTTTCGGCATCAGGTGTTAGCTTGGATCCTAATAAAGTAGACACTGTAAGAGATTGGCCAGTTCCGAAGAGTAAACACGAAGTTCGGAGTTTCCTGGGGTTATACTCATATTACCGACGTTTTGTGAAAGACTTCGCTAGTATTGCTAGACCACTACATGAGCTAACGGAAATTAAACGAAACTTCCAGTGGTCGAGAGATTGTGATCAAGCATTTAGGACTTTGAAGACTGCATTATGCTCGCAGCCAATTCTCGCTTTCCCAGCTTCCGAAGAGAAGTACATCGTAGACACAGACGCAAGCAATACTGGTCTAGGAGCAGTTTTGTCTGAAGTGCAAAACGGTGAAGAACGAGTAATAGCGTATTACAGCAAGACGCTTTCTAAACCAGAGAGAAATTATTCCGTTACAAGGAGAGAGTTGCTGGCAATCGTTCGAATTTTGGAGCACTTCCATAAATGTCTCTATGGAAGGGAGTTTCCACTACGTACCGACCTTGCCGCGCTAGCATGGCTCTTGAGATTTAAAAATCCGGAAGGACAGTTGGCAAGGTGGCTTGAACTTCTGCAAGAGTACAACTTCAAGGTGCAACATCGACGGGTAAGCCTGCATGGTAATGTAGATGGCTTATCACGAAGACCGTGCCCGGAAGACTGCCGACATTGCCACAGAAAGGAAGAACAAAACTCAAGCGAACATGTTCAAGCCATCACTGTAGATATCCTGGAAGACGGCTGGACAACACAAGACTGTCGAAAAGAACAGATGACTGATGAAGACATTGGACCGATCTTGACAGCAAAAGATCGCCGCCGCAAAAGGTCGCCGCCGGATTAGTAAAATATCTGCCATGGTTCCGAAGTGCTGAAGGGCTACTGGGCACAATGGGAATCTCTTACCTTAGAAATCGGATTGATGAAAAGGGCTTGGGAAAGTGCAGATGGACGAGACTTGGTCATGCAGTTGATAATTCCCCGAAGTAAAGTGCAGTCTGTTTTGAAGGAAATGCATGATGGAACATCTTGAGGCCATCTTGGCGTTAACGAAACCCTTGACAAAATACGGAAGCGATTCTATTGGCTTCATTTTTGCCACGGCGTAGAGGAATGTGTTCGGACGTGTGAAATATGTGCTGCAAGCAAGGGCCCACAAACCAGAAGCAGGGGAAAAATGTGACAGCATAACGTTGGACTGCCTTTCGAGAGAATTGCCATAGACATTGCTGGACCATTCCCAGTTACTGACAATGGAAACCGGTACATAATGGTTGTAGGTGACTACTTTACTAAGTGGGTGGAAGCCTACGCAATTGCAAATCAGGATGTTACCACTGTGGCAAAGCAGTTAGTTCATAACTTCTGTTTCCGTTATGGAGCCCCTATGGAAATCCATACGGATCAAGGGAGAAGTTTTGAATCAGGAGTGTTTAAAGAATTATGCCGTCTACTCGGAATTCGAAAGACCAGGAAAACGCCTATGCATCCTCAGTCGGACGGGATGGTTGAGGGATTCAATAGGATACTTGAGCAGCATTTTTGGGAGGTTGTTGGCGAGAAGCAAACAGACTGGGAACAACGTAGTATACCACTATTGCTCATGGCGTATAGATCATCAGTACACGACACAACCGGCATGACTTCAGCAAAATTGGTGTTTGGGCGGGAGATTAATCTTCCTGGGGACTTAATGTTCGGATCACCTGAGACTCAGTCCCAAGAGCCACAGAACTATTCCTCGCAATTAGAAAACCAACTGCTAGAATGAATCGCTTGGTAAGAGGACGGCTGAAGATTGCCAGTGATAAAATGAAAACTCGGTATGACATTCGCAGCAATAGTGTGGGTTTCCAAGAAAGAGATCAGGACTGGTTATTCAACCCAATGCACCGTCGTGGTCGCTCACCTAAGCTTCAGTTTAACTGGGAAGGACCCTACACTGTGAAAAAAAGAATCAACGATGTTGTTTATCGGATTCAGCAGGAAGGACAGCGAAAGTTTAAGGTCGTCCAACTAGATCGCCTGACTAAGTATTACTTCAGAGACATTTTTCCAGTTCGGGTCGAACAGGCTTAAGGAGGGGGCAGTGTTACGACATCACAGAACAATCTACGTGTTTATCGAATGTTCCATAGGGATCCGGAATGTAATGCGTGTGGTGTACGTGCTTCTCGATGCATTTGTTAGACGGTGCCACAATTCACGCGGCCGCTCGCACTGTATCAGGCAGCAATCAATTACGACGTAGCTTAGGGGTAATACATACTATGTGGAATCGTCTAGACTGTCGGCGGTATATAAGTAAAATTACTCAGGGTGGCTCAGTTCAGTTTATTGTCGGGCGATTACAAGTGATTATCAAGCTATATTACTGTCTGCGTTCAAGTGGTTATTGGTGATGTGTTTAATAATCGGGCGGGATAATTGTAATTCAATTGTGTTTAATATTAGTGGACATTTTATTGCTTGTAAACAATTTTTATTTGATTTGTTGTAAGAGACTGTGTTGTTAATTACGAACTGTTTAACTGTGAAAATGAAAGCTGGTGATTAGTGACTTAATTGGTGTCTTGTATTTTGTTTCCACTGTGCCTACGACGATCAAGTAGACCGTCGTAACAATATATATACATCATTTTCTATATAGGTAAATCGAAGTGTCTTGCAGCAATTATAAAATATTGTGATGTTATTCAATTTTTTCTTCTGCAAGTAGTGTAATTTCGTATTTTCTTTTTAACACCTGACGCACGTTTCACTAAAAAATATCAGTATCATCAGAGATTTGTAAGTAAATTAATAACAATCAAAATAATTCTATGTTAATACAAAATTAACGAATAATCGAATTTGTATAGATTTGAATGTAAAATAAATTATAATCGATTTAGGTCAATTAGTTAACGATTGTTTTAATGTTTATTTTCATTAGCAGCTGTTTTCTCGGTTACATTTGAAATATTTATTGTTTATATTCTATTCATTTTCATTTTTTAGTAAATTTATTATTTTAAATAGATCGTCTTGTTTTGTTTTTATTTGGGTTTGTTCTTTTATTAATAAGTTATTGTTATTGTGTTTGTAAATATTAAGATTTTCCCAAATATTCATTTTTTGATCTTTTTGTATGTTTTTAATTAATTTTATAATTTCAGTGTTTGGAAATTGGTGGTTATTATTTATACAATATGTGGCTAAACTAGATTTATAAGTATTTGGTTTTAAATATGCATTGCGGTGTTGAAGGAATCTATGTAGTAGTTTTTTCTTTCTCTGGCCCACGTAAAATTTATTGCAATCTGGACATTCTATTTTATATATTCCATTTTTATTGTAAATATTGGATTTAGTTTTAGGTTTTATTTTATTAAAATTTATATTATCTGTATTATAAGATATTTTAAAATTAGTATCTTTAAATATTTTATTTAGTTTTTGAGTTATATTTCCGTAATAATTGAAGGTCGTATATTTTATAATATTATTAATAGGTGAATTTTTAAATGTTTGGTGAATTAAATAAATTCTTGGGAATTTTATTAGTGATTTTATTTTTAATTTTATTTTCTAATTTATTAATAGTTTTTATTTTGTATCCATTTTTAACTGCTATTTGTTGGATAATATTTCTTTCTTTCTTTCTTTATTTGTTATTTAATGGGATCCTAAGCATTCGGTAAATCATGGAATTAAATACTGCCATTTTATTTTGGGATAGGATGGTTAGAATTATTTGGTATTACTAAATCATTTTGAGTAGGTTTCCCGTATATTGAGTATTCGAAATCGGTTTCATTTTTTTATTGTTAAGTCTAAAAAATTTAATTTATTATTAGATTCTTCTTCTAATGTGAATTTTATTTTAGAATGTTAATAATTTATTGAGTTGAATATTTTATTTATGTTTATACCATTGTTTTGGGAAATTTACAGAGTATCATCAACGTATCTAAAGTAACATCCTAATGGGTTGTTTAATTTTATTATTATTAATATTTAATTGTTCATCGAGTTTTTGTAGGAAGATTTCTGATATGATAGCGGAGGTTGGTGCTCCCATAGTAGGCCATCTGTTTGATAGTACAATTTGTTGTTGTATTGAAAATAATTTTGATTTAAAATTATTTTTAAAGTATTAGTTAACTGTTTAATGTATGTGTCACTTTCGTTATTTGTTTTTAGTTTATTTATTATATTATTTGTAGTTTCATTGATGGGAATGTTTGTATACATGTTTGATATGTCGACTGAATATAATTTTGTATTTCTGTTTCCTTCTACGTTTACTAAAAAAAGTTGTTCCGTGAGTTCGATACTATTTTTTATATTGTATTTTGCTGGAAGTTCAATTTTATGTTTTAAGATTTGTGTTAGTAATTTTGATATTTTATAGTTTGGTACCGTTCTAGCGTTTATTAAAGGTCTGATAGGTTTATTGATTTTGTGTAATTTTATTAGAGAATTTAATTTTGGTGCACAAGGATTATCCATTTTATATTTAAAAGAGTCTAGGATTTATGATTTGGGTACTATTTTTTAGTATATTTGTTATTTGTGTTTGATATTTATTTGTGGGATCTTTATTTAATGTTATGCAATTATTATTAACTATACATTCTTCTGTTTTATCGTCTAAATCTTTTTGAGAAATTATTATTGTACTATTACTTTTATCAACTTTGGCTAAAGTGAGGTTATTAGTTGTTAGTTACCTGTAGTATTTTATGTTATTTATGGTGTTATTTTGTTTCTTTTTATTTTTAATATGACTATTTTGGTTATTATATTTTTTGATACATTTTATTATTTCCATAGAGGCTTCTGTTCTTATTTTATCTTGTTTTTCTTGTTCTATATTATTAATTGCGTTTTAAGTTTCGACTATGATAAGTTTCTATTACATGTTGGTTTACATTTTTAAGATTTGTCTTGTTTGATGTTTCTAGGGTAGCTATTTCGTTTTCAGTGAATTTAATATTAGACACGTTTACGAATTTAGGGTAAAAAGTATGGTTATTATTTAATGTGTGTAAATGTTGGTTATCTTCTTTAGGTTTACTATTTATTGTAGATTTTGAAGTTTTTATTGATTGTGTTAAATTTATTTGTTTTGTGTTTATTTAGTATTTTAAAAATATTAATATATTTATTATTCAATGTATGATAATCAAGTGTGTTGGCTAAAAGAAGATGTAAATTAAATTAATTGTTTATTAGTGTAGTCGATTTTTCTGTAATTATTTGACATTTCGTCTGTAATCCATGTATATTTGGCTTGAGTAATATATTTGTTTACTTTATTGTTATTGTTCTTTTATACTATTATTTTTGTGTATTTTGGAAAAATGTTAAGCTGTAGGCATTTTTTGTTAAAATATATTTTATGTTTCCAAAACAATTAATTAATTGTTTTTTACGTTTAATAAATTGGTTATAGGAATGAGTTACATCACGTTGTATGGTGTTTTCATACATCATTTTCTATATAGATAACTCATTTACTTTTATTGTATGTGATTGTGGTATATATATTGTTTTCTTTTTGTATTTTCGTTGTTGAGTGCTTTGAAAATTGTGTACTGTTTTGTATTGATTTCTATTTGTTCAGGTATTAGTTTGTTTTGAGTTTGTATATTTGTAAATTTTCCCAAATGTTCATTATGGTGCCATTATGTGGTATGTGTTTTATTAGTGTCATGTTGGTTATGCCTGGGAATTCATGAATCACACACAATAATACCACTTTAAAATGCCAAAGGCCAACAGGAAACCATAACGACAACCAACCAACACACAAGTACTTCACAAGATTCAAAATTAGTAAGGCTGAGGATGGGAACACTAAGTGTCCCGAAACATGTTCCAAATAATGAAAAAACATCTTGAGGTAAAGTTATTATAAATATTAAATATATTATATACATCAAGAAATAGACTGTAGCAAAAAGTGTTTGAACACACACACACACACACACACACACACACACACACACACACACACACACACACACACACACACACACACACACACACACACACACACACACACACACACACACACACACACACACACACACACACACACACACACACACACACACACAAGTTGTTGAAACCGACAAAAACGAAATACACTACTTGCAGAAAAACTATGTTGAATAATATCACAATATTAAATACAAAATTGTATAAAATGTACATATACACAAAAATAATTAAAGACAGTTGATGTCTGAGGCTTTCACGGCCGGCGTTAATGTTAGAATATTGTCTTGCCGGGCTGTAAGGCCGTGGTCTACAGTTGGTGGTTGCAAACTTTGAGCCGTGCTTTCAACCGCCATCTTCAGTTAATAGAGTTGTAGCAAAAGGCTGTAACACCGACCAAGTTATCGCAGTCAGTACAAATTTAAGAGTGGTTGTAGGGCACCCATATTTATAAACCATTGGAGTCCACACGAAGATGTTGAAACCACTGGCCAATGAGAAAAAGGCAAAGTGTTATTGGTTCGCCACGACTCGAGTCCGAAGAGTACTTAATGAGAGTTACCCCCCCCCCCGATTCATTGCAATCGCTGCATAATTTTGGATATGGAAAGACTTCATATGAATTCGACGGAAGTACGCACTCACCGAAGACAGAAATTTCGTCTCTTCAAAAGGGATACGCTGGTCGGCATTGGCGAGTGCGTGCTCAGCTATAGCGGGCTTATCCGGCTGCCTCAAACGACAGTGGCGATTGTGTTCATCAACTCGCGCACGGAGAAGGCGTTTCGTAGTTCCAATGTACAACCGGTCACACGAGCAAGGAACTCCGTACCCTCCGCACGACGAGAGCGGGTCCCTGACGTTCTTCACCGGTCTCAGAAACTGCTAGATTGTCTTCGTCGGCTTGAAGATTCGTCTTATGCCGTGTCGGCTCAGCAGCTTACTAATACGATCAGTTACCCGGGTACATAGGGCAACGTAGCGAAGCCAACATTCTCCTGAGACAATCTGACAGTTCAGTCTATGACATTAAATTAAAGACAAGTTCGGTCTACGACACATTATGAAGTTTAGACATTTCTGTGGGTTGTTAGTTTGCGTTTGCGTTAGTATGGGTTTGCGTTTTTAGAACAAATTATGTCTCCTAAACGGGTTAACTGTCATAAACGTTTATACCTTTTTTTCTTATCTCATCACGGGTTCAGATTGTTGTGTCTTTCCAGGAGACGAAAGATAGGTTAGTGATTTTCTCACTGAACACAAGGGACAACTATGCCTCACATTACTGTCATCGAAGGAAAGTAATAAAAGCCTTAAAAAATATAAAAGGTGTAAAGTATAATTAAACATTTAGCAATAATAACCTGAAAGATATTATATTTCGTCCAGGGGACGAAAGATAGATTAGTGATTTTCTCACTGAACACAAGGGTCAACTATGCCTCACATTACTGTCATCGAAGGAAAGTAATAAAAGTCTTAAACAATATAAAATGTATAAAGTATAACTAAACATTTAGCAATAATAACCTGAAAATGAAACAATTGCAATAATTTTTAAAATAAATGGTTTATGTTTATTAATTAAATGGAAATTATAATGCGTTTAAAAACAAGACAGATGTATATAGTAATTACAAAGAAATTACTAAAAACGCGGCGGTTACATTTGGGTCAAGAATCTATTGATTATTTGTGTTCTCGAAGTAGGTACTATCGTTGATGTTTGTTCTTTCCTGATACTTTATTAATGAAGAGTAGGGAACAGTTTCTAAAGTGCACTTGACTTTTAGTTGTGTATAACGATTGCAAATATATTTACTTCGGATTTTATCTGCAACCGGGTTTGTTAAAGGTGATAACATCAAATGTAAAAGTTCAAAACGTTCGTCTTGTTAAGCATTTTGTAACGGTATTTGTAACAAGCATACAGTATAAATTACACACTATTAAATTTTAATGTTTTCACTTATTCCTTATATTTAATTATTAAGCGTATTAGTAAAAAATTAGTGCGGGAAAAAAACAATTAAGCAAGTGAACAGAGTAAATAATTAAAAATAAAACATCAAAAATCAAGGTAGGACTAGATTAAAAGTTTAAATAATCATGAATGAACTGAGAAAAACTGACTCTCTGATGGGTTGACCTGGAGGAGGTTTATATCGCGGTGCCTTAAAAGATAATAAATATAGATTAAATAAATAAAAAAAGGAAAAAATAAAAAATAAATAAATAAATAAAGTAAATACAGGAATGTATAAATAAATTACACAAGAAAGTTGCCTAAAGGTTTAGACATTTAGTTTTAATAAAAATACAGTTTAGTGGGAAAAATGGATAGTGACGAATACACATCGGAAGATACGAAAAGGAAAAAAGACGTAGAGAAGCTAGATGATGTATTTAGGAAAAGCAAAAAGACAAATAGAACACCCCAAAAGGAGAAACAGGACAAAGCAGATAAGCTAGATATGCTAACAGAAATGATGAAGAAACTAATGAAAAACATAAAAGAAATAAAACAAGAACAAAAGACATACCAACAGGAACTAAAAGAAAATGAAAATGAAATAATAAAGGAAGAAAATATGACGAGAAAGGAAAAGATGGAAAACGTAGAAGGCAGGGTAAGAAGAGTAGAAAAAGAGCAAGTTAAAAATAATATAAGAATCTCAGGATTGGAAATAAAGGAGGAAGATGGAGCTGGATTAAAACATGGACTAAAACACTTCATAGAAAGAACAATAGGGGTAAAAGTACAGATCAAAGAACCCAGAGAGATAGGAACAAAAATTTGCAAAGCGGAGCTAGATAGTGCATATAACAAAGAAATGGTAATGAAAAATAAAAACAAATTAAAACAACTACAAGATGGAATTTACATAAATAATGAAATGACTAAGGAAGAAATGGAAGCCCAGAAAAAGATAAAGCAAATAGCAGAAGAAGAGAGGAAAAAAGGAAAAAATACAAAAATAGGGTTTCAAAAAGTGACGATTGACGGAACAGAATGGAAATGGAACAGGGAGCAGGAAGAAATAATAGAAAACAAATTTAAAACAGTCAAACAGTCAACCCAAAAACTGATAAAGCAAAATAAGGACGGTATAAGGACAATGACCCAGGCAAAGAATAAGGACATGGGACAGGAGACAAAAAAGCAGAAAAAGAAAATAGAGATAAGAAAGGACACAAGAAATATAAATAAAGTAAATGATGGAAAACAGAAAAAGGACGAAAGAGGGAAACTATGAACTGAGGCATATGGAATGTTAGAGGACTAAAGGGAAAAGAAGTAGAGCTAGTGAAGGAAATGAAGAAACTAAAACTAGATATATAACCAGTTACTGAAACCAAAAAGAAGGCTAGAAATATGGAGTAAATCATAGAAGGATATATATATATATATATATATATATATATATATATATATTGTAACGCAACAGAAATGCCAGCATTCATGTTACATAAAAATAAGGTTCACCGAATAATAAATAAGTCAATGTTTAACACCATAATAGAACAAAGATCCAATAATTACAAAGATAATCATAGATAAAATTAAATAAGGATGCAAGGTAGTGTTAAAAAGAATAAACGAACCTGTAAGTTAAATAATAGCTGATGATATATGTTTAATGAAAAGCAAACAAAAAATGAAACAATGATTTAATTTATAGTAATAACAAATAAGAATTTTGAGTTAAGAAGTATTATTTTATGACAACAAATGTTATGATAAAGTTTATGTTATGTTATACCAAATATGTGTTGAGTTAATGAAAGATAATGAAACAAGTTGTATTATTCAATGGGAACAAAAACGTAACTGAATAAGTATAGAATAATTGGTTAAGATAAACATCGAAATAACCTATAAGTTTCGTTGAGCCGATACTACAGCGCTTATAGCGGAATTATCTGACACCAAAGAGGGAGCGTAAAAATACAAAATTAGACATAACTCTCTTCAAGGTATAATAGGGTTGGATGAAATTGTAGAATAACGCTTAAGTTGTTTAAGTTTTAGGCACACTAACACTGACATTTCTTAAAGAGATAAGTTAATATTAACTAATTACATCAATATAGCCCACAACTCCAAATATCTCCGAGATTTACATAATTAAAGTAATTCAAAACAAATTGACAAACCCAACAGTGGGGTTTTAAGGAGAGGAAACCCATACCTGTACAAATTGCCGCCTGCAACGTGGGGCTTAAACGAAAACGAGGACGTCTACATTAGGACTGTACAAATTGGCGCTCAACTTGTGTAGGGCTTAAGTTAAGTAACTATAATTATAATAATATTACTTAACCAGAGCAGGCAACTGTGGGAGAATAAACATGCATACCAGAGGTAGATCAAGGATTAGGGCAGGAGAAACGGAGAAGGAAATAGATGAACAAGAACAGGAGAAAGAACTAATAACAGACAGTGAATTGGAACAACAGACAGACGAAATAACGGAAACTGAAATAATTGCGGACAAGGAAAAGGAAGTAATGGAAGAAGTTGCCCAAGGGGACCAACCAGATAAATCCAACAAAAAGGAAGACATGAGTATGCAGGAGCTGTTGAGAATTATAATGGAAAGCAATAGATAAATGAAAGAGGAAATTAAGGAAAAATTAGATAAAACAAATGAGGAAATTAAAGAAACCTCAAAACAAATGAACGAAAGGTTAGATAGGAATGACGAGGGTTTAAAACAAATGAAGGAAGGAATCCTACAAATGAACAAAGAAAACTTAAGGCGAATGGATGAAAGAATTGAAAAAATGAACGAAGCAGGTTTAAAGCAGATTGAGGACAAGAAGGAGCAGTTCAATAATGAGATAATGGAAACTTTCGAAGGGAAGTTTGAAAACGATAACACGCTTAGCCCAGAAGTGGATAAATACGAGGGGGAGACAAATAAAGAAATGGAGAGGTGTTTAAAGAATATGTCTAAAACACTAGACAGCACTTCCGAAGGTATTATAATAAATTTGACCATAGAAGAGAATATCCAGAAGATAAGGAAAATATGGAGAAAGAAAATAGTCAATACCAAAGAAGAAATGGAGATGAGGAAAGGTGGATTAATTAGTGCTGTTAACATCCCAATTAATGAGCGAAGGGAGTTATGTAAAGGCATGAATTATAGAAGAAACGTTATGAAAATAAGCAAAATAACCCACCATGGAACAATCACAAAAACTTTAAATAAATTTAAATATTATTTGAAAATATCAACGGTTAGAGAATATTTGACCAAGTCAATTATATCGTTAATAAGGAAGATACCCGTAAAACATTTGGTAAATAGTCCAGATATCCAAGGGAATGGAAAGATATGATATACAAGTAATTATAATAGAATAGAGGAGATACGATACCTGATAATTCAAACGGAGCTAAATATAACTGTATACCCTGAATTAAATAAAGACTTTGCATCAGCCGAGTTACAGTACTGGCTTTGTATCATGCACAAGAGATACGTAAAAAGTGAAAAAATTGGTATGAACACTGCAGTCATCCGGACAACGGGTGCAGTTGAATTAATGGACCATGGTTAGAAAAGAAGCAGTCAACCAGAAAAATGGGACTGATGTTATGGACACTGACCAGGCAACCAGTTGGAAAGAAAAAGAAATATAATGAATAAATTCTAAAAATAATAAGAACAACTTATTACCAGTCTTGAAGAAAATTACTTGGAATTTAAAAAAGAATTTCAGTTGAATACTACCAATAAATTCTAAAATACAATAAGAACAACTTATTAAAGATTACAGAAAAAAGCGATAATTATTATTAAATGTTTATAAAGAAATAGTGTGAATAATGAATAACAAACCCCAAGATTACAGAAGAAAGCGAGAATTATTATTAAATGTTTATAAAGAAATAGTGTGAATAATGAAGAATGAACCCCAAGATAAAAGTTATTACCTCAAATCTACCTATGCAAAATAAAGAAAGAAAAAAAAAATCATATGACCTAAAATATATACTACATTGCCACATGATGGAACAATTTCAGTAAACGATTGAATGTAACCAATATAATGTTAAAGAAGACAAGAAAGAAAGAGTATTTATGAACATAATTCATTGAAAAATAAACAGCCAAAATAGTGAAATACGATAAGAAGAAGAATAGTTAGGGCTAAGGAATGTATTTAGCCAAAAATACAATTATAATGATCATCACACAACAACTATTTAGAAAATATTGTGATCAGAGAAAAAAAACAAACGAAGAAGATACTTAACATTACAATCTCAACAAAAATGACAACAAATGATAACTGTCAAAGTCAATATCAACGAATGTTTAAAGAATTAAAATGGAATTACGAAATATGAAGAATAGTAATGAAGAAATATAAATGCAACAAAGAAAAAATCTTTTCCCAAATATTTATTATTAAATAATTAAAGAGATTATTAGGAGATTATTATATTTTATAGCTGACTGTAGATGAATTCCAGCAGTACTATATTAAAATGTGGTGTGGGCAGCAGAGTATGAAGCCAAACAGTGCCTCTCTGAACTGTACCAACGCATGTGTTAGGGATTGTTAGGGAAATTAAATATTTAAGGAATATTAGAATAGTTGCAAGAATAAATTCAGTTTCCAAAGGAGTAGGACGAAGAAAACAGAAAGAAATGAGTTGACAGAAGAATAATTGAGAAATACAGTGATTATAGTAATTATAAGTAGAAGAGATGTAAAACTAATGTATCATTGAATAGTGTAGCCAACTACCAACAAATAATGTTTACAGAAGTAAAAATGATCAAGAATGTTAATTAAAATGATGAAATGTTATTAAATAAAAAAAAGTATTAATACTAGTCTAATGAAGTTACATTGAAAATCCCAACGTCACCCATTAACAAGGAAATGAAGAAAAGGCATGTGAAAAAGACAAGTTTATTTGACCTAAACTTCATTCAGGTAAACTAAACTTTTTTAGGAGGGGGAGCATATGTAACGCAACAGAAATGCCAGCATTCATGTTACATAAAAATAAGGTTCACTGAATAATAAATAAGTCAATGTTTAACACCATAATAGAACAAAGATCCAATAATTACAAAGATAATCATAGATAAAATTAAATAAGGATGCAAGGTAGTGTTAACAAGAATAAACGAACCTGTAAGTTAAATAATAGCTGATGATATATGTTTAATGAAAAGCAAACAAAAAATGAAACAATGATTTAATTTATAGTAATAACAAATAAGAATTTTGAGTTAAGAAGTATTATTTTATGACAACAAATGTTATGATAAAGTTTATGTTATGTTATACCAAATATGTGTTGAGTTAATGAAAGATAATGAAACAAGTTGTATTATTCAATGACTGTTGTAGAATGAAGTGTGAAGCAGTTAATAAATGTTCATAGATTTGAATTTTGTTATATGTGATCAATAGATCAAGATAAAATTGTTATTAGATATAGAAAAATAATTGTTTATATAAATGTTAATAGTTAAGATTTGATTGTATGTATGAATTTATGTAAAAGGGGCTATAGATATTTAACAGCTATAAACACAGGTAGATCAGTTTACAATAAAAGGCCTAACAGCCAAACTACTATATAAACACTCATAACATAAAGATTAGGTACATCAATTAATAATAATTAATAAATACGATTTGAAGAGCTAGAAAAAACATTAAATTGATAATAATATATAATAAAATTTATACAAATTATGATAATACCATAATGCCATGAGATCGATTAGTAACATATGATATCGAAAGTGGATTAAATATAAAAAAAGGAAAAAAACCGGCTTATATCAAAAAACCAGCAGAATATGTGTAGAAAATAATAAACCAACTATCGGTAAAGTTACATTCCGATAGGATAGCAAATTTATAAAGAATAGACAAAAAATATATGAAATAAACACTATATATTTAAAACATGTGGAAGGAAGGAATTATGTGTTGCTAGGGACGACAAAAAGGAGAAGAAGTTGTTGATTTTAAAAAGAATTGCTTGGATGAACAAAATGTGATGAGATTAAAAAACCCAAGAATAATCTATTTAATCGTAATATTCGAAATTACCAGATACGATTATAAAAATACAAAATTCTAATGACAATATTTACGTCTATCATCAATACAGATTAACCAAATAACAATACAATATGAAATCATAATAGAGAGTAAATAACTGAAGTCTACAAGAAAGAACTTGAACTGTCCCATATCCGAAGGGAATTGATGAGATATTAATCAAATAGAAAGAATTAACAGTAACACAATTAATAATATTCACTACACCAGAAATTATAACCTTCCAATTACACGGAACAACACTAATTACTTCAACCGAAAGAAGAACTTATTTGGATCCTGGCGTTGCAGAAGAAACATCAATCGGGCTGTAAATCAATCGAGAAAGCTGTATTCCGAAGTGGACAGGACAAGAATTACTTTTATTAAACCGAAGAAAGAAAACCGTACTGCATAATCGTCCAGAACAGTAAATTTAGCGATCAACCGCCTACACGATTTGTTTCGTTCGAGTCTGGTAAATTATATTATAATAATCATACTAACTACACAACACTTCAAATTTGTAAATCTTGCATTCTTATCTACGTATTTTTAATCTTCCCCACAGTTACAAGAACCTTCACACCCTGAATTAAATTAATTACAAATCAAAACACACTATATAAATAAATTTAAATAAAGGATTAGAATAATCAACAATCGATTCATGAAGTCTATAGCCCAAGCATGTGTTAATTAGAACATATCTTATCCAATGTGAATTAAGTAAACCAATAAAGAACCTTTATATATTTGTAAAATCTTGTTATTTGGAGTATGGTTTAATGAGCTGGGAACAAAAACGTAACTGAATAAGTATAGAATAATTGGTTAAGATAAACATCGAAATAACCTATAAGTTTCGTTGAGCCGATACTACAGCGCTTATAGCGGAATTATCTGACACCAAAGAGGGAGCGTAAAAATACAAAATTAGACATAACTCTCTTCAAGGTATAATAGGGTTGGATGAAATTGTAGAATAACGCTTAAGTTGTTTAAGTTTTAGGCACACTAACACTGACATTTCTTAAAGAGATAAGTTAATATTAAATAATTACATCAATATAGCCCACAACTCCAAATATCTCCGAGATTTACATAATTAAAGTAATTCAAAACAAATTGACAAACCCAACAGTGGGGTTTTAAGGAGAGGAAACCCATACCTGTACAATATATATATATATTTTGATCAGGAATAAAATATACAGCAGTGGCACAAGCCGGCGTGACAATAATAGTAAAGCCAGAATATATGAAAAAAAAAAATTGTGGAGATGAAAGAAGTAAACGATAGGATATTTACCTTAGTATTAATAATGGATAAACAAAAATCTCATATAATAGTAGTATATGCACTAAACGACAACGCACCAGCAGAGGAAAAAACTAAATTTTTTGAAGAGGTTCAAAAAGAATTATATGCAGCAGAAAATAATAATATAATGGTCATGGGGAAGTGGCAGACTGGGAAATGATAACACGGGAATAGAAAATTGGCTAGGAAGAGGGGGAAAAACATGAAAAATAATAATGGAAGAATAATAATTGGTTTGTGTATGGAAAGTGATTTAATTATCGGAAACACAAAATTTACACATAAGGACATACACAAATGTACGAGGGAAGAAAGAAATAGAAAAGAACGATCCATCATAGATTATTATTATCTAATACATAGGGAAATATGGAAGTATGTAAATGACATAAAGGATAAGAGAAGTGCAGAAATAGGGAGTGACCACTATCTAGTCAAAATGATATATAAAGTAATGCAAGAAGAAATAAAAGATAAAAAAGATAAAAATAAAAGAAAAAATTAAAGTGTATAAACTTAAAGAACGGGTAACAAGGTAAAATTATCATAAGAAACTAGAAACATTCCAGAAGAAAATAGTATACCAAAATTTGGATGAAAGATGGGAGAATTATAAATCAAACCTCAAAGAAGCAGCGAAAGTTATTTGTGCGGTGGCAAAAATAGGAAATAGGGCTACAAAGAGCACAGCATGGCGGACAATAGAAATAGAATAAGCAGTAAAGGGAAAGAAAAAAGAGTGGAAAATGTATCTGAACAATAAGACACAAGATAGCCTATCTATGACAAATATAAGATAGAAGGATAAAATTAAAAACCAAATAAAAACGAGCAAGGAAAAAACATGGACAGACTTCGGGAATAAACTTACAGAAACATATAATGAAAACCAGAAATTATTCTACAACACATTAAAACAAATGAGAAAACCCAAAACGAATATGCTATAAATTTAAAGGACACAAATGGAAATATCCTAATGGAAGAGACAAGTATTATGGAAAGACGGAGAGAATATTTTAAAGATTTATTAGAGGAAAACGAAACGAAGATAACGTTGAAGAGGAAGAAGAAGAAAAAGAGAAGATACTGGAAAAATGAAACAAGAAGAGGATCAATTACAAGAAGAGGAAATAACTAGAGAAGAATTCAGTGAGGCAATGGAGAAAATGAAATTAGGGAAGGCAACAGGACATGACAAAATAACAACAGAAATGATTAAATATGCAAACATGGAAAGAAAGAAGAAACTCCTATACATTTTTAACCAAGCGTTGAAAGAAAGAAAGGTCCCACTTGACTGGCAAATAGGAATTATCGCGCCTATATGCAAAAAGGGAGATACTAAAGAATGTTCTAATTATAGAGGCATTACTTTTGGGACTACGTTAGGAAAACTGTACGGGAGGATTCTAGAAAGCAGGTTAAGGAAAAATGTAGAGCACACCTTGGAAGAAAGCCAAAGTGGATACAGAAAAAAGAAAGGAACAGTGGACCAAATCTTCATAGTAAGACAGTTATGTGAGAAAGCTGCTAAAGTGGGAAGACAAATACATGCATGTTTCGTGGACCTGGAGAAGGCGTTCGATAGTATACGAAGGAAGGACGTATGGAACATATTGAAGAGGAAGGGATTAGAACAACAGCTTATTGAGGGCATAAAAAGCCTATACGAAAACACCGTCAATTACGTAAGAGTAAGAAACGAGGCATCAAAAACTTTCATCAGCAAAATAGGTTTAAGGCAGCGGGGTATTTTAAGCCCCCTGCTTTTCAACCTGTTTTTGGATGATGTTGTCAAAAAATGTAAAGAAAGAACGAGTAAATATAGAATAGGATACTGGAATATGAAGATAATAACAATAACAGAATTATGCTACGCAGACGATTTAATAATTATAGGAGAAACAGAAAAACAGTTACAGAATAATATAAAGGTATTTAATGAAGAACTTAGAAAGAAAAACATGAAGATTAATATACAGAAGTCTAAAACTATGGTAGGAGAAGTCTAATATTTGGGAGTAGTGATTAAGAGCAAAGGGAATTTAGAGGAAGAAATAAATGAAAGAGTAGCGAAAACAGGAAGATTATTCAATAGTATTAAATCAAGTTTCCTGGGTAAAAAAGAAATACCCACTAGGATAAAAACAGAAATAGTCAGAAAAATCATGAAGCTAGTATTCTTACGGTAGCGAAACATGGACAACAAATGAGAGAATAAAAAGCAAGCTAACTAGTATTGAAAGGAGGTTTCTTCGAAAAATAGAAGGGAAGACGAAAAAAGATAGAATTCGAAATGAAATATTTAGGAAAAAGTTAGATATTGTTCCTGTAGCAATAACAGTAGAACAAGCACAACTTAGATGGCTGGGACATGTAATGAGGATGGGGGAGGAAAGACTGGTAAAGCAAGTGTTTGAATCCAGAGAAACAGGTAAAAGAAGGAGAGGACGACCGAGAAAGCTCTGGAAGGATGAAGCCCGCACAGCTAAAGAAAGAAGAGGAGTAAAATGGGAGAAAATAAAGGGGCTAGCATGAGATAAAAAGAAATGGAGGAATATGTGGAAAAAGACGACCTCAGAGGACTCAACTCCAACATAGCTTTACACCGAAAGGTAGAAAAGCTAAGGATTAAGTAAGTAAAGTAAGTAAAGTAAGTAAGCTTATTAGTATGAACTGTTAAGGAAATTCGGTATTATAATTAGTACGATGTGGAGTTAGGCATGTATGTGTATCTAGAGTATTTAATTAGTTCTTGATGATTTGCCGGCATTTTTGTTTTCTAGTGTCTTTTATTAATTGTATAGCTCACTCATTAACTTTGTTCATATCTGATATCATTGACGTGTTGGTATTGGTAGGCGTAACTTCAATGTTATTGTTAACATCCGGAATCTTTAAAACAGATAAGACATCCATGAATAAGATTATCACAGTTATTTTAAAAAATAAAAGTAAACATCGTAAGTAAACAAAATCTTGTATAAGAGATATTTGCCTTTATTTATAGAGGTGTACGAACTAATTAAATCTCGTATAAAAATATATAAAACGTAAAAACTTATTTTGGCCTAGGAAGCAAATATTAGAAATAGAGAGACAAAACGTTGTGCGTGCGCGGGGTTGGTATAAGGAAATACGGGTGCTGAAGCCTCCAGACTGTAAACATACAACGGACACATAAGAACTAGACATGAAGTAATTAAGGTAATCCGAAATGCAAAAGTGTGTATTATCCACGTATACGCAACACCTAAAAGCATTTTTGACAGACAATTGCATTTTAATTTGTCTCCTTTTAGTATAGATTTTGTTACATATGCTAATGAGAAAGAAAAGAGAAAACGGTGGACACAAAATTAAACTTAGCACACAAATAAATATACACACATTTCATGTCATCGTTACGTCCACTGTTCATGCCTCCTTCAACTAAATGAATTACAATTAAGCAGTGGTACCAGCACATCGACGAGGCAGTTGCCTTGTCCGATGAGCCGTAGTCTCTTCCATCGAGGTGTGCTCATGGATGAAGCCTAATCTCACGCCCGACTACCATCGTATCCCAGATTAAGTATACGTCTTTTCGCTTTAGAGAAGAACAGACTGCCGGAGGCTAATAAGGTAATAAGGTGATACGGTGATAAGGTAATAAGGTAATAAATATAAAAGATATAAAAGGTAATAAAAGGTAAGCCATAAAGAGGCTTACTTATGTGCTCTCCTCTATCACCTTTATTAAGTAAAATCTTTAAGACATTTTTGGAAGAAAACATTTTTACATCCAATAACCCCAACATAAAATATGTTTTTCATTGGGCGAGGTATGTTGATGACATATTTTGTATCTGAACGGGAGCAGATAGATTTATGTTATTAGATTATATTAATTCCTTTTATAGTACGCCTTTGCATGCCTCTGCAATTTACACTTGAAACAGAAAATATGAAAAGTTAATTTTTGTTTGGATGTTAACATTACTAGGTCACAAAATAATCTTAGTTTTCAGATATATAGAAAACCTACTTTTACAGATACCGTTATACATAAACAATCACTAACATCATGGCACATAAAATTAAGCAGTTTTCATGCAATGGTTAATCGTCTCCTTATAGTTCCTTTATCCAAAGAAAATTTCAATAAAGAAGTAGATATTATAAAACAAATAGCACAAAATAACGGTTATGATGAAAGAATACTAGACTCTTTAAAATTAAAAAAAAAAAAACAGAAGAAAATTATTTTAAAAGAATTTTATTCCATAGACCCAGATCAGGGTAACAAAATATTTCGTTTAACAAATTACATTCCGTTTATAACAGATAGGATTAATAATAGGTTTAAAAAACCATGGTATTAACATGGTATCAGTAAACAAACGTAATCTTTTTTCACTACTCGTCAGTAATAAAGGAAAATCAAACACACTGGAGAAAAATGGAGTTTATGAAATACATTGTGCAGAATGCGATGCTATTTATATCGGACAATGTGGCCGTGCTCTGAAACATCGCTTTTCTGAACATAAGAAGGCGATTTTAACCAATACATCTAATACAGGTTTATTGACGGTAAGCATGTCACCTCCATCACTGATTTGTAAAACAGGAGACAGAGAAGATGACGATCTTGTAACTTAAATGTTTCCATTACCGCAAGATCAAGGGGCTGAACGTGTGAGGTGAAGTATGGTGGAAAAATATGATTTTAAGTGTTTCTGTTACGACCTCCTATAGAAAAAGATGAGAGGGAGTATTACATATTGATAAAACGGTTTTCTGTTCCATTTTTGTGTTTACGATAAGATTTTATCGCAGGAATAATCTTATCAGAAAACTATTTCTTAAACAGATTTCTATCCACCCTTGCACTTTTTTGATTTGTATAGTATACAACCATGACCAATAAATTGATGTTTTTAAAAGCCTTAGGTTTAGCCAAGTTTTCTGTGGTAAGCTAGGCTCACATGAAACGTTGGCGCATAGAAGAACAGTGAGTCTTTCTTTGTACCCTAGAGCAGGTTTTTCTTTTCTTGAGGCAAATGTTGTAGATGGTAATGTTTTAAAGCTCAACCCACTTTTGTCACATTATAAATCTGATCTGGAACGTATTCTTTTTCTAATATTTGTTTACATTTTTTTTTTAAATTCGACATCTTCTGAATCCGCCAACAATTTGTCTCGTGCTATATTTAATTGACGCGCCTCATACATCCAAAACTTGTAACAGATTATACACCGACAGTGTTCCTTTTCATGTTGACGAAATAGTTATTACATTTCCCGTTTTATCTCTTCTTCGTTTTATATTCTCTTTGAGATTTTCAGAAAGTCTGTAAATTGTGTGTGCTAGTCCTCCAGTGTAGCATTGACATTCAGAGGACCTATTATATTTATTGGGTCATAAAATTGCTGGCTTCCCGTAGTGTGAACTAAAAAAATATCTCATTAATATCTCCAAAGATGGAGGATTTCTACCTTTCCTCCCCGAACCGGTTGAAGTGTTTGATATAGTCCAACGTTCAAGTTTGTTACGATTTTGTTTCCATTTATCTAATATTACTTTACTGACAACTCCGAGGTCTCGTGCTACATTTTTAATAGACTCCCTTTTATTGAGTCTTTTTAAGGCCTCCAGTTTCATTTCTAAAGGCAACGACTATTCTTTTCTTGGGCAACTACATGTTAACTTACGCACATATTACTAAGAGCACGGACTATAATAAGGACTGTCAACGCATAAAATTAATAAAGATGGTGTTATCGGATAAGGATTGCTTTGCATTCAAATTATAGAGACGACATAGTGTAAGCCCCCTTTTGTGCACTCACGCGACAAGGTATTCTACTGCGCGTCATTTTGTGGCGCGTATGCACACGCGCAGCAAAAATCATGTCGCGCGTTCTGAAAAACATGCTGCCCTACCCTAGAGGACGCGCGGCAGAAATTCCTGCCGCGCATGTTGTAAGTATATGTGTGTAAATTGGTGCTTTTATGCAAACGCGCGGGATATTTTCTGCCTGTTCCCACGGCCTCAGTACAGCCAACGTATTCTACAACACACGTTAGTTTTTGCTTATAAAGATTTGTCAAAAACTACAGTAGTGATGTTTAATGACGCAAAAAATAATTATTTTTCTGTACAATGAAGTATGTTATGATGAAAATATAGAATACCATTTTTTAAATTCTGTTCAAATTATTTAATTCATACTATTAATCAAACTGTTGTTAATCAAAATTAATGCAATTAATTTTGAATTAATTGTATTACTAAATGAATGTTTATAAAACAAATTTCTTTTCCTTTTTAAATGTGACGCCAAACAAAAAATACATAAATTGTTTAAAACTAGTGTATTTTTGTAGCCTTATATACGTGGAGGTACTTTTCTGTTAGTTGGCTCTCACTGTGTTTAACAATAGTAATGTTTTATTTGTTCAATGTTGTTTTCACTTGCAAATCGTTTTTAAGACTTCCGTTTTAGATTTAATATGGTGTTTCAGTTTTCACTCTGTTTATTAGAGTAAAAATTACTAAATTAACTAAAAAGTCAGTAGTAAAAATAATACCAGGTAATACTGAGCAATTACCCAAAAAGTTCATGTACTTATTTTTGTACACTGCCACACTACGCCGTATAATTAAAAAGATTCTACTACACTTGTATTATTAAACTAAATTTTATTTATTATTTTTCCTTAGGTTAAATTTAATTTTATATAGGCCTACATGACTCACCTGATAGTTATTGCCAACATTTCCTGGAGTAAATGCCAACCCCTGCAATAAACCCTGTCTCGTTTGAATCATTTCTGGCATTTCCTGACCAACTCATCAAATGATGCCACAGACATTCGAAAAAAATTAAAAACACTTTCCTCTCCGTCTTCCCGTAATTTTTCATAGAGGTTATGGAATGTCCCGTCAGCAAAACGATTACGATCGATGGGATGAACAGCCCATCCCGTCGTTGTCGATTGGCGTAATACAACACGACCGCATCAATCTTCCAAGATGAGTGCCAAATGAATGTGAGAGAACGTATACAGTGGTTGGCAGTACTCCTTGCTGAGCGGCAGAAAACTTTGTCGTGCGAGTGCACAAAAGGGGCCTTATCCTAAGTAGTTAAGTAGTTGTGGTCCAAACTAACTTGGGTAATCGATAGTTCACTGTAGTCATATACTTGTGTGTGTGTGTGTGTGTGTGTGTGTGTGTTGTAATAATAGTATGTTAGTGGAGTGAGTCTGTAGGTTGTAATGTGTTTAGATTGTGTTTATAATGTGTTTAATTGGTGTGGCTCTCGACGTCTCACTGGTCTGAAACACTTCCTTAAGTTTCCCAGCTGGTCGAGTCACAATGGCAGCAAGACCGGTCGAGTAGCGTAATGTTGATGAAGAAATATATGTTCAGCTTCACCGAAAGTTTCAAAACAAAAATTATTGTTTTGAAGAAAATTAAAAAAAAAAAATTGTTTATTAAAAAAAATAAAAAAAAAAAAATTTTATTTTTATTAATTAATTAATTATAATCAATTAATTAATATAGGGCTGTGAAGTTTTAAAAAGTGTAATGCTCTTCTGAAAAATTTTATTAAAGTGTTGGTATATTTTAAATAAACTATCACCACTCATAAGATTGTCTTCAAACCAATCGATACTTGTTTACCTTTTTATTTTTTAGGTTATCTTCACTTATAGGTGGTAAAGTCCTGGTAGATTATTAATTAGAATTATATTAGTGATAACTAGTAATATTTACGAAATAAAGAACTATTTAGTGTTGAAGAATATTAATGTTTTATTAATTACTAGCAATATTGACTCTTATCGATTATAATATCGATTCTCAGGATATCGAAAAAGTTACAAAGTATATTATATAAAATTCATATAGGGTTCTTTAAACAGCCAATTATTATCAAAGTCAGAGAAATCGGGCCAATATTTAAAAAGTATAACGTTACAACAAATTAATAATTATTACTAAATACAGACATTGAATAATAAATTTAAAAAAATCATATAATTGTTTTCACCAACAGCTGACGTTGAACCAGGAAGCATTGATTGAGATCGTCAAAGAAAGATGGCCGCCGTCAAGCTGGTCAAAATGTCGCTCGTTCCTGCTACGTTCCAAATAATGTATTTTCTGGCAGTATTCCTGTTCTGGTGTCTTCAAATCTCGTGTTAAATGTTGTTTAGTGCCTGGTGTAATGTTTCTGGGTTGTATTTAGTGTATCCGGGTAATTATAAGTTCAAACACTTTTCCCGATACCGACACTAATACTTGGTTAATGTGTTATACAGTTTTCTGGTGTTTTGTGGTGTTTTTCGGAGTAGAAATGTATTGTTCAGTGTTATGTAGTGTTTCTTGATTGTTTCTGTTATAATATGAGAGTTCTAGAAGTATTTTACAAATCACTCGCGATTTCACAATAACGTACTATTCACCGCTCAACTTTTCCGTTGTAAGATAGGTTAGATCGTCACAAAACTCTTGTCATGTTAACCGTTCGAATACCAATAATCAACTAACTGTTTCCTTTAGTTTCAATTAAACTCTTAGCCCATATAATATTATCCTTAACATTGTTCAAATATATTTTCACATCCTGTGCACACTTTAATATTTCACTATATAAATGCCTAAACTTGGGTTATTTATCAATTTTATTCACTAGATGTTATTTAAATTAATTTTTCAGTTCATTCAGCTTATTTTCAGATTAAATAATGCCGTTCTATAGTGTTTTCTGTCCAAAAATGGTAATTTTACTTTCAGTTTGGTATTCTCTGATAAGTCAAAACATACTTCCTGTCATTATAAAAATTCAGCCATTTTATCAGTTATATTTAATATTAATAATCTTATACTGTATTAAAAGGTTTATATTCCCTTATTTTCTTGTAATTAACTGAATTAGTTGTATTCTGAAACATTATTCTGGAATATATGACTCCCATGTCCAAATTTCTGAGTTTAGTCATTTTCATTTTTATTTATAATTCTGAATATAATTTATTAAAATCTCTCTAAATGGTATGTGCAATTATATGGCATGATCTCAAGTTTATTTTGTCTAAACCCCTTTTGTTTATTTGCTTTTAAATGAGTAATTTCTCTGTTTTGATGAAGTTTGGTTTCCATTCTTTTGGCCTAGGTTTTTTAACAATTTTTCCTTACAAAATGTTTTACAAACAATATATGATGTGTGATACCCTCTCTGACTTTTACATATAGTATTATAAATTAAACATGTTTTCAAATTACACAATAACAATTAGTATTAGTTACAATACAGATAACAGTCAAACAAATAAAGAATATCTTTAAATAAATGGTTGTCTTCAAGTCAGACATTTTACAACAAAATCCTTATTTCTAACATGGAAATATGGTTTACAAAAAAGGTTTTTTACTAACTAACATCTTAATTACTTCCTACTATTTACAAGTAGTAATTATTTTTATAGTTCTGATGTTAGTTGTATCAGACCCAAACAAATGGCCTTATATCTAAAACATTTTTAAACATTCTTATACTATATACATAAAAACCTTATATCTATATTCTTATTGCTAACTATTATTATAAGTGGGATTCTACAGTTTTTATACCGTCTTTTACACATTGCCTTTGGGGAATTGTACCCTGTTATTAATAAATAAATAGTATGAATTGTTCGAAAAGTATTATGAAATCTGTTTTTTCTTTTTGCATATAAAACAAAAATGTTATTTTAAACAGATTTATGTCTTATAAACAACATATTGTCACAGTACACATTTCAAGTCATTGAAAATTGCATATTTCATTGCATTCAATGTTTGTGATTGCCAAGAATGAAACACAAGGTTCATTTTTTATAATACCCAAAACTATCACTGGTTCACTTTGCACTTTTATATTATGTTAATGCTAAATGGTCGTATAGTCTTATTAACATAATAAATTGGTTAGCGTTTTTCAATGGAGATTTGTTCCATGGGTACTATATTATTGTTTCATCTTAGTTCACAGGCAACTTTTACTTTATACAGTTCTCTCTCTTAAATTTATATACATGTGGTTTTTATTTCGTTATACTTTTGTTTTTAGATATTTATTTTGGGGATATTGGGATTTGGGTGTCTTTTATAAGAGCATGACATCTTCTTCAGGATGCTGCCTTCTTCTTCTTTCATCAGTCTTCTTTTCTCCTGCCTTCTGGGACTGGTATCTTCTCCATCTTCTTCTTGATGCCATCAGGTTTCTTGGGTTCTTCTCCATCTTCTTCTTTATTTTAGAAATACACCACCTGTATTGGTTGATCTTGGCTTATTTTAGGGTTTCTATTCTATTTATTCTCCCTCGTTGTGGGTTTGGTCATATAAGCTGTACTGCTTGGTTATTTACTTTCTTACCTTCCTGGGTTATACCTTGAAAACCTTTGGTTATGAGACTGGTTTTGGATGACTCATCGCTAGTAACTCCTTTTATTTTAACTTGTATTTTCTTTATATAATAATGATTTCTTTCCACAGTTGCTATGAATTAATCTTTTTATATTAAACTTAATGCTTTCTTCCAAATTTAAATATTATAACTTTATTATTCTAATGATCAATTGCCATTCAATATTATGCATACATCTGTCACGTTACAGTGTGTGTGTGAATAATGCAATCGGCAACATTTAAAACTGACCTAACCTTTTACACATAGGCCTATACAGAAGAAATTAATAAGCTTTTAGTCTTATATATAGAATAAACGTGTTAGCCTACTTGTAAATGGTTGTAATCGTAAATTCTATACATAAACTTCCAACAAGGCTATCTTGCACCAACTATGTACACTGTGCCGGTGTGAAGCCGGCCATTACAAACATTTTAGAAAAGTTTCGTTTAAGTGTAACATAACGCGAAGCTGAGGGTGCCGATGCGACCTTTGTTCGGCGGTGAGAGGGGAACGGCAGAGTGTGCGGTTGCGTGCGCAGCTCGCCTGTGTGCAGTCACATATCTGTGCCTGTGTGTGCAGTCTACGCTTCGCCTCGCTCAGAGAATTATCCGTCTCCTCTCTCCGTATTGTACGACGAAGTTTCTATAACTTATGGTTGGCTAAGGCGTAAATTGACTCCCGGTAAGTTTGTCTTTGTATTTATTGGTCTTTATAAATATTTATACATGTATGGATAATTAATAACTATATGCAACCGCATAAAATACGTAATGATGTGTGTGTGTGCGACCCGACAAAGTTATGTTAAGAGAAACTCATTCTTTACTGTTTTACGTAACGCCCCGTAGATAGCCCATGCTCTTTTTATTATTTTCTGTAATAGTGCGAGAAGTTTTTCAAGAGTCATTGTCATGGTAAAAGTGTACTACATTAAAAATTAATGACTAAAACTTGGTGCGCAGTCAGGTCGGGAATTGTGTCTGTGCATGCAGTAAACTGTCGCAGAGTTTGTTAATTAACTTCACAAGTAGAGAATGAAGTGTGAGAGCTTCTATGTATGAAATTTAATTGAATGTAAAACATTCTCAATGCTGTGAGTGACTTGCTGTTAAATTTTTTTTGGTCAAGTAACAATTACCACTTACCACGTGGCCGTTTAACCTGCAAAAATTTTGTCGAAGCATGTTGACTGAGTGCTGTTCACTTTATATTAAGCCACAGTTAAATAGGGTTGTTCATGATTCAAATTTACTTATTCCATGGCTGATTTTTAGACTCTTTAAGCTGGTTGTAAAAACTTTAATTAATGAATATTGTGTTTTTATTGAGAGTGAGCTGGCGGCCCGTTAAGAGGTTAATTACCTTAACTCGGGTGTACATTTTTAATAGACTGTTCTCTAATTTACTTGAATGCATAGGGTTCTCGAACTAAGCCGGTTTCCTGGCTTGCTGATGGCTGTACACCTGCCAAAGCTGTGAACCATGTACAAGATCTTATACGAAGAGGGAGATGGAGACTGATTTTCTATGTTGCACTCGCCAGCACTTATAAGGTGATATTCATGCATTTATTTCATTTTTTGGGGCCGGGCCGGCAGTGTGCCCGTTTACTGTAAATAGCCTAGAAGCCATGGGACCACGTGTCCAGACTGTCTACCGGGAAGTTGAGCTGTGATCATGACTCTGAACACTATAACTTAAATTCATAAACCTTTTTTTTATAACTCATTGATATAACACTAAATGCTATGCCTGTAAGTGTGTGCTGCACTGGGGGAGCGCGCCAGAGATATTTTACTCTTGTACCATTTTACAGTTGCATCTCATTTGCATTTAACTCTTTACAAAATTATGTTACAGCTCAGTAGCTCTGTTCCGGCGGGAACAGTGGTGTATACGTTTTAATTTGACTATGGGTTTCACATTTAAGGGCTAGGGACTTTCCTGGGGGTTTTTTTTTGGGGACTTTTCAGGGGTTACAAAAGGGGACTTAGTTTTTCTCTGACACACGCTGGTGCTACCTCAGACAGGTTGAATGCCTGTCAAATTTTGTCTACTACACGTGGGCGCGCTCCCACAGATGCCAGAGCACAACCACCTTATTGTATTCTTTTCTTTTAATTATTTTATATAGTCATTTGGGGCTAATAGAAATAATTTACTGTTTTTCTGGAAATATTTTAGTTGATTTTGCCCCTTGCACGAGGGCTATACTGATTGTTTTCTTAACTGACAAACACACATGGATTGACTTCCACTTGTAGTATTTGTTGTTTAATTTTCTTTAACTGTAAAACATGTATTCATTATTTTTTTGATAAACCATATATTGTCAAGATTTTCTGAAATTGTAAAGCCTTGAGTAATTAATTTCTGACTACTAAGGTACATAAAGATTTTTTTTTAATTCCTTTGGAATTTGTGAAGTCAAATAACTGTTTAGAATTCTGTAACCACTGTTTGAAATTAGGTGATGTAATCCTGTCAATTTTATTTAATGCTGTGAAAGGAACTTAAGGGTCATACGCTCACGATGGGTCATTGATAAGTGGAATGCTAGACAAATGGGCGGTCTGGTTTTATTTACGCGTCATGAATTATTATCATCCTTCCTGGGGTTTTGGCTTTTATGTAATTCTACTGAATGGGTTGTCGACGGGCGTATATTTTATCACTGCTGGGTTATAAGATTGTAGTTACTCTACCTGGTAGGTGGGTGCATTCCAGGGGCATGCGTGATAAAATTAATGTGATTGTGAGTTTGTGTACCTTACGTTCTGTGTGTGTTGTTATGTGTCTAGCTAGCCACGAGATGGGAGAGAATTCTATAATTATATATGCATGTGTTCACTGATTTATATACACTTGTTGTGCTTAATATTTATACACACTTGTGATGTTTTATATTTATACACATTTGTTAGGCTTAAGATTTATACACACTTGTCATGTTTACCTTTATTCATACTTGTGATTGGGCACACATGTTGTTCTAAGTTAATAATATTAAAGCAGGGCCTGAAATAAAATAAATTGTTATCGTTCTTTTACGGCTGAGTTTTATTGCAAGTCTCGTCATACTGGACCCAGCATAATTTTTGCTTCTCTAGGCTTCGGCCTAGTCCTAATTAACTTGTGGCTTCTCTTTCAAAAAAAAAATATTAAAATAAATTAAGTTGTTTTTATACTCATAAAAAAAGGAAAGAAAAGGCATAAAAGGAAAGAGGGGTTACAAATGGTAGCAGAGCGTGGTTTATAAAGTCAGCTACCACAAATGGTAGCAGAGCGCGGTTCATTCTAGGCTTGAACCCTTGGGTCCTGGTGTGTGACGGGGCTTGCAGACTCGGAAATATTAATGCGATTGTTGTAACATAGTTGATAGAGGCCCGTGTAGGCTAGTTATAAGTTGTTTAATTTTTGAGTCGGGTCGCACCACTGAGGCTGTTAATGGTGTTTAAAAATTTTTGATAGCTTGTACGGCCGGGGAGTCTCAAGCGTGGCCTGGAAGATGGAGTGTTATTTAGGGTCGGTGTTTAGCGTGGTATATTGACGGGATGCGGTATGGCCCGATCGGAAATCGGTACCGGAACCGACTTGTGTCCGGTTGATGTCGAAGTATTTTTAATTCCCGAATTAGGACTTGTAGTTGATGGTTAGTTGGTTGTTGTGAATTATGTGTTGGTACGACGTGTGGGTCGAGTTGCTGTTTGATGTTATGTGTGTGTAGTATTGTTGCTTGTCTCTTGTCTCCTTCCGTCGTGGATGTGTATGGTTCAGGATAGGCCAGGTTTCCGCAGCGCTAGAGAACCCGGGGGTCTACTCAAAGGAAGGACAGTACTTGAGTTTTTCCGATTCTTGTTAAAATGTTTTTGTAGGTTATGTTTGTGTTAGGTGTTTAGTGGGGATTTGTTTTATGATTGTTTGTTTTGAATTGTATAATTCTGGCGGGGATATGCTACGAGAAATTGCCCCACCCTCTTTCAGACGTTCTCCAGAAATTTCCGGTGGTGGATGGATTTGATGAGGATCAGCTGTTGGTTTTCTTAGACCTGGTCCTGCAGGTGGCAGATTTCCCAGGGGTGTCCGATGGGGGGTCTTGTATCTTATATACCCGTATTGCCGGAGTACGTTGACTGGTCTGGTCACCAAGGCCCTGCGTCGGGGTGACAGTGATGATGCTTTCCATGGGGAGGTGTTGAACTTCTTCCTACCCATTCGACGACGCGCCAAGCTTGAGTTGGAAAGAGTCTATCGCCCACAGGCCTACGGAGAGGCGTTAGGAGACTTCGTGCGCGATATACGGAAAGCGGTCCGGGTGTTAAGATTGGGGTTGTCAGAGACGGAAGTGATACAAGTGATTCTGGAAGGACTGACTCCCCAGGAGAGATCTCGTTTGGCATTCGCGGACCGTCCACGTTGTTTTGCGGACCTTGAGCGACTGTGTGTGCTTTCAGGAACGGTCAAGGAGGTTGACGAGTCCCGGGGAAAAGAGGCTACCGATGTCCAATACTCCAGCGGTTCATCAGGAAGAGCCAAAAGGGACAAACATGGTGGTTGGAGGAGAACCCAAGAGACGCTTAGAAAGCCAGAATATACCGGAAGTGATGGAGGCTACAAGGGGGTGGCAAGTGTGAAGACGGTAACAACAGCTACAGCACAGAAAACAAAGAAACAGGAAATTAACAGGGGAAGAAGAAATTATGTTGGGGAACAACCATCGGCAAGTAGGGAGCCGGTAGTTAGGCGTCCTTCTTATTTGGAGAAAAAGGAAGCTTTGGAGGTTCCAGAGGAAGTACAAGTGCCCAAGAGAGTAGTAGATGAAGAAAAGGAAGCAGAAGTAGAAGAGCGGAATGACTTCGTGGGAACAATACAGGAGGATAAGAGCGCGTCAGTTAATACTGAATTACCGGACTCAAAGAGGACGTCATGGTTGAATCCAGAGGCCGCAGAATTTGTTCCGGTATTTACATCTCGGTTCGTGAGGGATCCAGATCCTGTAACATCACCATCGCCAGTCGAAATTAATTTAGTCATTGCACATGAACCTGGACAGCTGGATTCCAGGGTGGAAGATGTTGAGGACGTTGTGGTTGCTGAAAGTGGTCAAGGAGTGGAATCGACAGAAGAGTCAGAAGAGCGGTCTGCAGATGCTGCGCAGGTGAGTATAGTTGTAGGTGTTAGGGAGACTGTAGAGTCTGAAGTGGCAGATGGACACAGGGATGTCCGGGCTGCGAGTGTTTCTGAGGTTGTGGATGGACAAGGGGATGTCCATGCCGCAAGTGTAGTAGAAGTAGATGAGGTAGAAGTTGAGGAGAAATTTGGTGGCAGCGTTGTAGAGTGTGTGAGTGAGAATGATGTAGTGTGTGAAGATGTGCAGACGCCTTCTGTAAGTAGTGTTGAGGATTTCGAGGAACGGGAAGAAGTTTCAGGTGGACCAGGTGAGCAACTAAAGGAGGATGAGGATGTGCAGTGTTCAGATGGTGGTAGTGGAAGTACTGGCGATGAGTGTCATGAAGAAATTGGTGAGGAGCTGAGGGAAGAGGCGGTTGAAGATGGATCAGAGGAGCAACGGGAAGATGCTGAGGAGGTGCAGTGTCATGAAGTTGATTTGGATTATGTGGATGAAGAAGGGGAAATTGTAGCAGAGGAGTTAGATGATGAGCATAATCCAAAGCGGAGTGAAAGTAGTGAGGTAAGTTGCCTTGATTCTGATCCCGAAGAAACCAGTCAGTACAGCTCAAAACGAGATAATTTCTTAGAGAGTGGTGTCCGAAAGGAGCGTATACCTAAGGTGTGTCATAGAAAGGTGAGAAGAAGAGGTTAACGGGTAGCGGGTAGATGTTCCCCACACTCCCAGTGGTGTTCATCTATTTCAGGGTTGCGCCCCTGCCCACGCGAGCCTTGGTTTCCTCCATTCATTCTTATTTTCGGAGGGAACCAGGTCCTTACCCTCAGTCCTAGCTATTGACCTTTAATGATCCTTGCCCCGTTTCATCTTCCCGATTTTCCTACCCCTGCTCTTAGTAAAAAAAAAAAAAAAACTATCGATAAGGAAGGAAGTAGACAGACTTGCCGGCAGTCAGTAGATTGTGGTCCTCGAGATGGTCGTGGTCTTTGAGATGGTCAGTTTCCCCTGTTTAAAGGTTAGATGGAGTGATGGTGTGCTGTTGCTGATTGTTAATAGTTGTTGAGATTGATGTTGTTCATTATAGGGTCCGAGCCATGCCGCATTCTCCGGTTTTCCTGGTGTTATTTTTGTTGAGAGAGAAGGTTGTGGAGTAGGTGCAGTAGAAAGGTAAACCCCCTCTAGTTATGGTTTTTGTTGAAACGAGATGGGATTAATGTTCGTGTGCCCTTGGTGCGGTCCTCTCTGTCTGGCCAAGCGGGGCCGTCCGCCCTTGTGCAGGGAAGTGGGCCAGCCATATGGCAAGGTTGGAGATGCCTTGTGGGTGCATGTGGCTGGTCGGTCCGAGAGATGGACGAGGAGTAGTTCGGTCGCTCACATATCAAGGTGTGAGATGCCTTGTTGGGTCTTCGGACGAATATGTGAGTGGGACCGGTGGGAGTAGGTGATGGTCACCGGAGAGGGTGACGTGTTGGGGCGGTCCCGTGGGGTTTGGCGTGGCGGAGAGGGTCGCATGGGGATGGCAGTTCTCCTGAGAGCAAGTGCCACCGGGCCAACTTACCCACGATGTCCAACGGAGTTTTTCAGATGGGAGTACACTGCAGGGTACTTTCCCGAGTTTTTTTGAGTGGGGCAACCGGGTTGCCCTTTCGGGGTGGGGGTGTGCCGGTGTGAAGCCGGCCGTTACAAAAATTTTAGAAAAGTTTCGTTTAAGTGTAACATAACGCGAAGCTGAGGGTGCCGATGCGACCTTTGTTCGGCGGTGAGAGGGGAACGGCAGAGTGTGCGGTTGCGTGCGCAACTCGCCTGTGTGCAGTCACTTATCTGTGCCTGTGTGTGCAGTCTACGCTTCGCCTCGCTCAGAGAATTATCCGTCTCCTCTCTCCGTATTGTACGACGAAGTTTCTATAACTTATGGTTGGCTAAGGCGTAAATTGACTCCCGGTAAGTTTGTCTTTGTATTTATTGGTCTTTATAAATAATTATACATGTATGGATAATTAATAACTATATGCAACCGCATAAAATACGTAATGATGTGTGTGTGTGCGACCCGACAAAGTTATGTTAAGAGAAACTCATTCTTTACTGTTTTACGTAACGCCCCGTAGATAGCCCATGCTCTTTTTATTATTTTCTGTAATAGTGCGAGAAGTTTTTCAAGAGTCATTGTCATGGTAAAAGTGTACTACATTAAAAATTAATGACTAAAAACTTGGTGCGCAGTCAGGTCGGGAATTGTGTCTGTGCATGCAGTAAACTGTCGCAGAGTTTGTTAATTAACTTCACAAGTAGAGAATGAAGTGTGAGAGCTTCTATGTATGAAATTTAATTGAATGTAAAACATTCTCAATGCTGTGAGTGACTTGCTGTTAAATTTTTTTTGGTCAAGTAACAATTACCACTTACCACGTGGCCGTTTAACCTGCAAAAATTTTGTCGAAGCATGTTGACTGAGTGCTGTTCACTTTATATTAAGCCACAGTTAAATAGGGCTGTTCATGATTCAAATTTACTTATTCCATGGCTGATTTTTAGACTCTTTAAGCTGGTTGTAAAAACTTTAATTAATGAATATTGTGCTTTTATTGAGAGTGAGCTGGCGGCCCGTTAAGAGGTTAATTACCTTAACTCGGGTGTACATTTTTAATAGACTGTTCTCTAATTTACTTGAATGCATAGGGTTCTCGAACTAAGCCGGTTTCCTGGCTTGCTGATGACTGTACACCTGCCAAAGCTGTGAACCATGTACAAGATCTTATACGAAGAGGGAGATGGAGACTGATTTTCTATGTTGCACTCGCCAGCATTTATAAGGTGATATTCATGCATTTATTTCATTTTTTGGGGCCGGGCCGGCAGTGTGCCCGTTTACTGTAAATAGCCTAGAAGCCATGGGACCACGTGTCCAGACTGTCTACCGGGAAGTTGAGCTGTGATCATGACTCTGAACACTATAACTTAAATTCATAAACCTTTTTTTTATAACTCATTGATATAACACTAAATGCTATGCCTGTAAGTGTGTGCTGCACTGGGGGAGCGCGCCAGAGATATTTTACTCTTGTACCATTTTACAGTTGCATCTCATTTGCATTTAACTCTTTACAAAATTATGTTACAGCTCAGTAGCTCTGTTCCGGCGGGAACAGTGGTGTATACGTTTTAATTTGACTATGGGTTTCACATTTAAGGGCTGGGGACTTTCCTGGGGGTTTTTTTTTGGGGACTTTTCAGGGGTTACAAAAGGGGACTTAGTTTTTCTCTGACACACGCTGGTGCTACCTCAGACAGGTTGAATGCCTGTCAAATTTTGTCTACTACACGTGGGCGCGCTCCCACAGATGCCAGAGCACAACCACCTTATTGTATTCTTTTCTTTTAATTATTTTATATAGTCATTTGGGGCTAATAGAAATAATTTACTGTTTTTCTGGAAATATTTTAGTTGATTTTGCCCCTTGCACGAGGGCTATACTGATTGTTTTCTTAACTGACAAACACACATGGATTGACTTCCACTTGTAGTATTTGTTGTTTAATTTTCTTTAACTGTAAAACATGTATTCATTATTTTTTTGATAAACCATATATTGTCAAGATTTTCTGAAATTGTAAAGCCTTGAGTAATTAATTTCTGACTACTAAGGTACATAAAGATTTTTTTTTAATTCCTTTGGAATTTGTGAAGTCAAATAACTGTTTAGAATTCTGTAACCACTGTTTGAAATTAGGTGATGTAATCCTGTCAATTTTATTTAATGCTGTGAAAGGAACTTAAGGGTCATACGCTCACGATGGGTCATTGATAAGTGGAATGCTAGACAAATGGGCGGTCTGGTTTTATTTACGCGTCATGAATTATTATCATCCTTCCTGGGGTTTTGGCTTTTATGTAATTCTACTGAATGGGTTGTCGACGGGCGTATATTTTATCACTGCTGGGTTATAAGATTGTAGTTACTCTACCTGGTAGGTGGGTGCATTCCAGGGGCATGCGTGATAAAATTAATGTGATTGTGAGTTTGTGTACCTTACGTTCTGTGTGTGTTGTTATGTGTCTAGCTAGCCACGAGATGGGAGAGAATTCTATAATTATATATGCATGTGTTCACTGATTTATATACCCTTGTTGTGCTTAATATTTATACACACTTGTGATGTTTTATATTTATACACATTTGTTAGGCTTAAGATTTATACACACTTGTCATGTTTACCTTTATTCATACTTGTGATTGGGCACACATGTTGTTCTAAGTTAATAATATTAAAGCAGGGCCTGAAATAAAATAAATTGTTATCGTTCTGTTACGGCTGAGTTTTATTTCATTTTGTTTTCATTTTGTTTTGTTTTAATTGTCTCCAAGTCACGTTACTAATATTTAGAATTAATATTAGGCAATTACCTGTATTAACTTCCGTCTTGTGACTTCTTTAGTTTTTTCCTTAAAACAACGCGTTTCGAGAATAAATTCTCATCATCAGGTTTTTAAAAATTATAAAAACATCAAATTCACCCAAAAGGGGTCGTCAACTATTTAAAATACACAAACACAAAAACACCACACATAATTAAACACCGACACAGTCACGGCACAGTCCGATGCGCATCGTCTCGCCGCCAACGACCAACTGTTGCACTTTGTCTTATATGACCGTTATCATTGCCCGCTGACCCATCGATATCGATGGCCGTGTTGTACAGCATATTCGATCGGAACGAAACTTTGTCATTAAGTAGCTGGTCCGTTTGTAACTTAGAAGCCCTGTATATCTCATATTCCTCCACAGCGTTCATGTATGCACCCTTTTTACAATTATGAAGCAGTTTAAAGTTTGTGTGGAAGTCTGAGTACTTATGATTATACAGTATTAAATGCTGAGCGTAACTGGATCTAGTTTTCGAGATATCACTTATAAGAAGCTTATAAGAAAACACTCGGTAAAAATCAATAGTAAAAGCAGAGTAACCGGCCCATCTAAAGAAGATACTAAATTTATAGTAACTGAGTACACAAATGTACTACCAGTCATTGTAAAGAATGAGCTGAAAAAACGTAAAATAGCAGTGGTCTTTAAAACCACAAATAACATCAAAAAACGTTTGGGACAAAGAACTCATATCCCGGCTGAAGAGAAAACTGGAGTGTACAAGTTGTTTTTATACTCATAAAAAAAAAAGGAAAGAAAAGGCATAAAAGGAAAGAGGGGTTACAACACCCTGAGCTGTTTCGTAATATTAATAATTAATTTCGTTGGCCACTGAAATGTAAAACAAACTTCGTCAGTAAATGGTTGAAACTTTGATAATATAATTCAGTTGAATCTCTTTACCTGTACATTATGAATAGCTTCGTGGGTGGGGCATTCATTCTTGCTGTCATGTTTGTGTCCTCGTACACATTGGCAAACTAATTTTCTGTATAGAGTACTAAAAACTGAAAAATAGCATACATTCGCCTAACTTAATTTTGGTATCTTTACTTGATGTGTATCTTTCGACAACACCCTTTTATCTACTGCTTCCATTACTATGTCTTTCTTAATCTTCACACTTACATTCAATTATCAACCTATGTCACCACTCACTCAACACATTTCTATGCTTAAAAACTTTGTTTTACTGTCTTTCTCTTTATCTTTTCCTCATTGCAGTTTCCGTACTATTGCATTCCATACTTTTTTCGCACCTACAGTGTTCCGTTTTGTATTGAAAAAATAGTTTACATTTTCCGTTTTTGTTTCTTCCTCGTTTTACTTTCCCTTCGAGGTCCCTTGAAGACTTTCAAAAGGTCTGTAAATTGTGTGTACAAGTCCTCCAGTGCAGCACTGACATTCACTGGGCCTGTTATATTTGCATCATATTTTAGCGTTTGTCCCATCTAGCTTAAGGAAGTAGATATCTTTAGTTACTAGCAATTTAAATATAGCTGCATTTAAAATACGAATTCAACTTCAAACTCTAATTAAAACATCAGTTGTTTGAATCCATGAGGTTTACAAAAAAAATATGAGATTACTAAACAGTGAAAACAATACATTCAATCGGTACAATACTATGAACGATGTGCAACACGTTGAATCCGTATTGGTATGACGTTAAAAAATTTGAATGGTAAACAACCGTCATATTGGATTGACAACAATAAATTACAGAGTCAGGGTAACATCTGCTCCCGAAAACATCTAATAACACATCGCTTGTATAAAATAAGTTCAGGAATTATAAAAAACTTAGTAAATAATAATTACAACTTAATAAATATAAATTAAATTTCAACTTTAAAAACTAAAATATTTTTCGACAGCAGACAATATACACTAAAAAGTAAACACTATATTCAAATTTTGTTTGAAATTCTCTTTATTTTGGTACCCATTAAGGTGACATTATTATTGCCTTTAGACAATTATAACTTGAATTATTGTATGAGAGTACCTTTCTTGATTTCAAATTGTTTTTTTGACTAACTATAGTTGGTAATTAGTGACGTCCTTGGTGTTTATATTTTGTTTCCACTCTACAATACGACCATCCGTGAAACCGTCGTAACACTGTGTTAATTCTACAATGTTCAAACAATCAGGGAATTTGCGTAAACAAAGATTTAATGTGAGCTGCTTACTTGAGTGGAGGGGATCGGATGTTTGACTGCATTCCGGCATCTGCATCGGGATGGTTTGGAAGCTACAACATGCACAGAGCCCATGATTTTCGGCATTTGTCTTGAGTACTATGAATTATGTCTTCTTAACAATTCTTCAGAATTGTAACTGAAGAAGGGGCCGGTTACGTAGTGTCAACCATTTACGTCTCAGTTAATTGACCATTTTAGTAGCATTTCTACAGTCGTCGCTCCTAACTGTGAGATTGGCGACTTCTAAATGTAGTGGGGTAGAAATGAATATTTTACAGTTGAATCAAAACTAGACTGATTCTTTATCTCACACACACACACACACACACACACACACACACACACACACACACACACACACACACACACACACACACACACACACACACACACACACACACACACACACACACACACACACACACACACACACACACACACACACACACACACACACACACACACACACACACACACACACACACACACACACACACACACACACACAATATTACGTTTATCTTATTTAGTATAAATATTTAATTTGGTTTAAAGTCATATAAATTCGTTTAACCATTACAATGTTTTTCACAAATTATCCTCTGTAGAGGCTAAGAATAAGGTTTATACAAACCTCAGCATTTGTTTTATTAAAATAATTCTAGTATTTCTGTTTTGCATTGCGCAGGTTATGTTGTATCGCTTATACCATACGACATTGATTTCTGTGTTTTTCTAATAAACTGAGAACCTTTTAAAGTCGACTCGAACGATGTGGATTGTAGTGTTTTGCACAAAACCTAAACAGCAGTGTAAGATATTCTGTATGTATGATAAGTTTTGTAGTTCTGTATACAGGAATGTAAAGAGTTTTCGAAGTTAAAACGATACAGGAAATACTTTGAGCTTTTAAGCTTTCAGAAATATTTATATATGAATTCATGCACCTACAAAGAAAATACAAAAGTTAAAACAGCTTTGACAGAGACTGACGTTAAGGTAAGCAGCATTATATCTTACATCCACACAAACGTTTCAAGACCTTGGATATGTCGTGTTGGTTGTATCTTAAAGTACAGTACAAGTAACTCTCTATAGCCCTTGGATTGTACAATGTATAAAGTTCTTGCTTTTACCGATAACGGCAGCAAAATGTCTTCAGTATAAGGTACACTTTAGCTTCTACATTTGTAAATCTGTAGACCCAGAAATACACAGACGTACACAGACTGGCTCCTTGCAAAAGAAAATTAATATGTCGTAATACATTAGTACTATGTTTTTCCAGTCTTTTTATTAAAAAAATTAACTCAAGAAAAGTTTTATTAATATCAATAAGTATTTTGTTACTGCTTACCCGTAACTTTGTTGTAGTGTCTTACAATGAAAATTGTATACGTAAATTAAAATATTACTAATAATTTTTTTATAATAATTAATTTGGGATTTCTGTGCGTAGCCTGTGTGTGTAACCGCAAGGAAGTGTAAACAGTCAGCAATCGTTACAAAACTCGACAACAGTCTTATATGATAAACACAATAACGCATGAATCACATTAAGAAAAAAATAATTTACACATTTCTACTTGTAATTAGAAAATTTCAAAACGGCAATTTAAAATTTTAATTTCTGTATCTTTAACTTTTATTATGTAGACTTATACTCTATTTGCAACCATATCTCTACTGTTTTTAATATTAATGCATTTCTGTTTCCCCATTGATCTTATTAATGGCAATGTTATATAGACAGCGATATGTCCACAACTTTTCATTGCACTTAATAACACTTTGTACTCATATATGCGTAATATGAGTTGTTTGTTGATGTTGCTGTCAATCCAAAGACCCAAAGTCTTAAAGTTTACTTTCTTAATTTTGTTTTATATATTTGCAAATGATAATTACTTCTGGTAGTGTATTTTTCTTATTTTGATCACTATATGTTTAAATAATATAGCGATACAAATAAGAAAAATACTTGAACGATATTATTTGATAATACATCATAGAAATACTGCAAGAAACGTCTGGAGTGTTTTAAAACATTTTGAAACACCAAAAAAACTGCAAGAAAAGATAAAGTTGTTTTGTCATTTTTATAAGTACGAGTACGTCCCTTACAGTACTCGAGAGGGTGAATAATGCCTTATAGTTTCATTCTTCTATAAAGGGAAATGTTCAGCCGCACCCGCCTCCAAGTGATGCGGAATGGGAAGCGCCTACAGATGGCTAAAGCGTTCTGGAGACCTAGTGATAGCAGGCATAAGTTGTCAGTAAGTGGAGATAAGCCCTTCGGTTAGAAATGTAATGTATCATACTGCACATAAAGACTGCAGGCAAATAAGAGCATACAGAAAGTAGCGAATAAGTGTCTAAACGTTTCAATTTCAGTCACAAACTTCAAACATTTTGTACTGTGTTGCGCAGAGTCCATAACATTAGGAAGACAGATAAAATACTGTAAGAAAATTCTTCTGGTTGTACATTGACCTTATGTGAACAAGTAGGCAAAAACACGTTGTCTTATCGGGCAAGCAGTGAAATAACGTTATCAGTAAATTTCACGCGTCAGCACTTCGTCTATGTATCAGCGTTGAATTACTAACGTGTAATAATGAGTAAATTAAATGAAGAAGTAAAAACAAAAAAATTTCATACAATAAATGCATTCGTTGGATGCAGATTAAAGCTGATAGAATGGTTAGCTGATTCCAACGTATAAAATATTTTAGATTAAACCAGTTAGCAATACGAATTTTGACAACGTGTTTCATTTATCTAAAAGTAGTATTGACTATGAGTTTTGAGCTTGACATAAGAGAAAGTTTGCTTTATTTAAGCTTATGTTTTTGATTTCTGGTTATGACTTTGAGCTAGCGGATAATAACTTTACGTCTGACTCGAGTGAAAAACGTTTTTGCTAGTTTGCGGATGGTAAGACCCCTTCGTTTAACTACGAATCTAAATAGTAATTACTGCCTTGCTCATTAGCTAAAGATTTTTGCATAGGACGCTTTGTGTTTATGGAAGGTGTACGCTTAATAGATCGGGCCAATAATAACATTTAATTTACAATATCGAAAACAGTTCCATACGGTACTCACAGATTCCGAATCCACCAGTAATTCCCGAAGCGAGCCTGAGAGTGACGACTAACTTGCAGAATATAAACTTCAGACTATGCAACTTATACACTGGCAGTACGACTGCACTTCATTATTCAGGAATTCAGACTACAGAAAACTTCAGTCTTCAAAACAGGAAACTTTCCTTTCATTAATAACATATTCTGTATTGTTAACAATAATTGTCCTGTACATTATTAATATACTCTCAAAGACTAAAGATTGTAAAACAGACTATTGAATTTGCAGGAGAACAGTTTTTAGTGCAAGAAAGGCAAATAGTATTTATTTAGTTCTTGTAAAGTCCTGCAGACTAATTTGTGCATGTTATAAAAGTACACGAGTAACAAGGACTTGGTTATAACAGTAGAATCATATTTGAATAAATAATATCGTCTCACACACACACACACACACACACACTTCACTACGTGAATTCTGTCCGAACCTATCCTCTCTCTCTCTCTCACTCTCTCTCGCTCACTCTCCTCTCCTACACAGTACACACACACACACACACACACACACACACACACACACACACACACACACACACACACACACACACACACACACATTTATAGGCTTGCTACTTCCTTCATTATAAAAATGTAAAATTTATTATACGATATAAATTCAGCTTAGGCCTATAAATAAAACTGGTAAATAGGTCATTAATTAAAATTTTAATAGAAATTTCTAAAATCATGGTTTACTTTCTGTTAGCTTTTGAAGTTTTTAAATACCATATGGTAATAATTATTAGTTACAAACACTTGAAAAAAAAATCATTTTAAAATCAGTGAATTTAATCTATCCTAGATCGTTCTAAATTTTAAAGCTAAAAAGTCAATTACTATAGAAAACGCAAAATTAAAATATTAATTAAAACTTGATAAATTATAAATTTATCATTTGTCATTATAATTATTATTATGGTTCTTACATTTGATCAGTAATTAATGAATGTTCAGCATGATTTGTTATTATCTTTTGCGACAACACAAATTACTAAACTATTGGCGCATAGGATATGGTAGTATGTGTATCTTAAATCAAAAGTCTATATTGGAGGGTTTAAGATTATTTATTGCACAAGACACATGTAATTGTTTATATGGTATATTTGATAAGTATAATAATGGTAGTGTTTGATATAGAGTCTTTTAAAATGTTAAATACTGTTCATACACGTGATGTGATACGTTACATAAGTGATGATTCCCACGATGATGTTGCTGAAGAAAAGGGGGGGGGCTTTGCTGCGTTGTTGAGTCGTCAGACGTGGCTTATAGATGATAGACGGTTCACCCTGGAAACGCTTTCAGCTGGGCTGGTGTCCTGTAGTTCCCACGATGACTCTGACGCTTCGCACACCACAACGGTTCTATGGATCTACTATTCGTTAAGTTTCATATAGAGTTTATAACTGACAAGTATCTCAGGTAACAGTGAGTTTTATATAACAACGGTATATTAAACTTATACCACTCCGGACTCTTCAAGTGTTCACGCGAATCACAGGGTCTACCGCGATCAGCAGACCTCCCTATGCGGAAATCTTCCACTAACGCGGAAACTTCTTGATGATAAAATTTACTATTACGTAATTATTAAATTTTACTGGCACTGCAGAAAATCTCACACAGTGACACAGTTCACACTTACTTATTACACACGTAATGCTTTAGTAATAATGCCGTGTGTAAAGCGGTAATATTCAACTGTTCTGAGTCTTCACACGCGTTACTATCGCCGAATAGTCTTTACAGATTCTTGCAAGCGGACAATTCTTGAACAAGAACTGCGCGACCCGATTGCGATAGCTGGTAGAGAAGAACTCTCGTAATTATGCACGCAATGCTGTAATAATAATACTGTGTGTAGATGTAAAACACGAACAGTTCTGAGTCTTCACACGCGTTACTATCGTCGAATAGTCTTTACAAATTCTTGCAAGTGGCAGAATCTTGAACAAGAATTGCACGTCCCGATCGCGATAGCTGGCTGAGAAGAACTGCCTGTGTAACAACAGGCTTAAGAAAATTTCCGACTACCTTCCAGCATTTAATTGGTGGAAGGAAGTCACATGGTTACATACAACATGACATGCAACTTTTCATGCTGTAAAGTGCATTAACTTTGTAAGAGCATGCATAGCTGGTAAACACAGAATACCCTTATCTCATGCATAACTGCATACTTTAATAAGATCATATATGAATGTCAAATAATAGCCAGAAATATACAGGGATTGTAGCGAATACATTTGCCTATGTTCAGTTCAGTGTCACAACACAACGATAATTTATTCACGCACAGCCGGGGAAACGTTTATCACTCGCGCACGCGCGCACATTTCCACAAACATAGTAAATGAATAAACAACAAATAAATAATACACAGCTTTACTAAACTTAAATCCTTATCCTTCCTAAAATACAACTGACATCACAACCAAATCTAACAAACTACCAATTTAAACATGAATGTTCATAGTCTGTGTATTATATAAGCTTGCCCTGCTTATCAGGATCCTGTGATTCATTACAGGATTAACCCCTTCCCGCATAAAAAAAATTTTTTTTTTTTAGTAGACTAACAAAAAAATAAAATTTTTTTTTCTTGATATACCAAAACAATTCCTAATCCTAAGAATAATAATACTAATACCCTCAAACATAAAATCAAATAAACATCCTTATAGCAATACTAACATTTCATAATTGTCAACTAGACAGAAACAACAAACCAAAGACACGTGGTAACCTTTAAACCAAAACAAATACACATGTTCTTGACAAGCAGATAGCAAATTACTGCAGGGTCACAAGGTACAACAGATTGCATTCCTTATCTTTACTAGATTATCGCTCATTCACAGAATTATCCTACATATAACATTTATACTTGAACTGACATATTTAAATAGCTACACATTCTTACACCCTTATATCCTGACATTTATTTCTGATTTTTTTGTATAAATTTCTCTCAGTTTTGAAACGCACACGTTTATTTGGAAATATAGATTTGAATTTATCTAATATACGCGGTATTTGCTTTATCTCACAACCCATTAACTGAACCTTGGGGGTCAGTGAGTTATTCGTTATCTTATCTTTCGAGCGTCCCAGTCTGATAATGTGCGGTCCACTATCAACTTTACCTTGCAATGTTTCGTTTGGAAATTCAATTGTAGCGTGCAGTTTATTCAATTTATCGACTTCCAAAATAATATTATGTCCGAATTTTCTAACTCCAAGTACAGCGATCTCTATTTCTATTCCCTGTACGTATTTCGTTATAAGTGCCTGTTTTTCAACTATCTGCGACTCACCTGTCGCTGATTTTATAATTGGGTGACCTACCGACAGAACTGGAGTTTGTATAAAGTGGTTTTTATGCCTCTTAAGTAACCGCTCGTCCATCAGTTTCTGCGCCGCTGTAGAACAATATCTCATCACCATAACCACTGATTTTTTCTTCGACAATAAGGTCGGTGCCATTTTCAATACTAATATTTCCCTCATGTTTATTACTATTATCATTACTACACACTAAACTATCCCTAATTCCTGCAGGATATTGGCCAGACACAACAATTTTATTCTTACAACTAACATTACTCACATTCGATCGATTGAACTGCGTTTTAACTGAATCACTTTCAGTAACCGTTGCTAATAAGTTGGCATTAAATTGCTGAGTTGTAATTTTATGTTGTTGTGATTGTGGCTGATTTTGTGGTGGTTGAACTTGAAACTGATTACGCAGTGGTTCATTATTATTTACCATAATTGTTGTCACCTTATTGTCATCAGTATCACTCACCTCTCCGTCCTCCATAAACACCTCAGTATCTGATATAGATTCATCTAGTACCTCGTCATTACGACATGTGTCATAAATACCTGCACCGTTAGTATCCATACTAGTTCCAGGCTCTACTACTGGTTCGGGATTTTTATGTGTTATGCATACACTGTCGGAATCCCTAATAGCTTCAGATTCTATGATCAGTTCACGGCTCTCACATGCTATATTGTAACGTAACAGAGTTGAGGTCCCCAACGTTACATAAAAATTGAATGAAACATGGTCAAGGACCATACCCTGAATTAAGGTTGCTCAGTAGTTAATGTATATGAGAAGTACCTCAAGTTAAAAGAGGCAATGACTAATGTTAAATATAAAAAACCAGATCAATGAATAGTTAAATATAATAAAATGCTTGTTTTTATACTGTAACTTAATGAGGTTTACAGAATATTTATGTTATATTTTGAGTAGTGTAGAAATGAACTGATGTTGTTTAATAGTAATACTTCATCAAAGATTATGGTTGTATTTATGTTAAATTTGTCTTTAGACAATCAAGTACAGTTACTAGTGTTAGGCATTATACTAATTTTAAAGTATTGTCTAAAGTTGAATAATACTGTTGTTTTAATTAATGTTTGTAAACTGGGCCAGGAGGGTGATCAGTGTTTCATGTTTGACAAGTAGTTCTGACAATTATATTATAAATTAATGAAGGGTTCCAGAACCAGTTAATTAATGTAATAAAGTAACCACCAGTAAATTAAAATTAATGTAATTAACCATGTAACCAATAATTAATTGTACAGTAGGTCAGGTAAAAGAAAATTAAGTTAAAGAACCAAATAATGTTATAACGGTTGTAAGAAAATCTATAGGCCTAAATTCCATATTAGTGAAAGGAAATTAATACCTTTTTAAGAAACCCAGTCCAACGAAACTATGGTAAAACATGTACTGTTTAAGAAGGAAGTTAGGGGAGAATTTTAGGTAATTTAATATTAATCCAAGCATGGAGTATTTTATTGGAAAAGAGTAGTAATATTCTATAATGCCGGCTCAAGGATATATAGAAAACGTGGTTGTTAAGGCAACTGAATTAGACAGAAGTTGTTTATATGGATTCATTCGTTCTGATTGTTACAAGCTATTAGGTTGAGATGGACCGATATATTTAAAAAATATGAATAATAAATCTGGAAGAAATATGAATCAAAATTGAAAAACCCTTTGTGAAAAATAATTGTAATTTAATGCTGATGAGTAATAAAAATTAAATAAACTTCCAAATTGTAAATGAATACATTTAAAAAGAATTGAAAGCCTCTCACCTCATTCACCAAATAATTCCGCTGGATTTGGTATTCAACCAATTCCTTCTATAAACAGAAGATCAGTTAAAAGAATTAAAGCCTGAACTAACGGAATTATTGAAAATACCAGAAGACCTAGTGTGGCAGAGATAACCTTCACTGGCAGCAGAAGAAGCTGGGATCCTAATTTCAGTTCACCGGGACCGAGAATTAACGAGATCATAGAAGAAGATCAGAAGTCCGAAGAATTCCTGAGAGCTTCCCATTCCTCTCCACAATCAATTTTATTAAAGGCAGAACACTTTTACTGGATGAAGACAAATTAATCTGAATCTTGGCAACTGTTTACGGACGCCCACAGCCAGTCGAAGTTTTCGTCGGCTTGGTAAAAAAACAACCTATTTTAATTTCACTATATTTAGAGTAAATAATTTTGTTTTTGTAAATTGAGCAACCTTAATTATGCATTTTACCTGGCCTTACTAATGGTTCCAAGAACTTTACGAACCCTGGGATAAGAATTATTTATTATTATTTTCATGTGTATATGTTTATAGAATTTGAGTAATTGATAATCGATATATTTCTGTGTGATCGATTTGATCGTATTATTATTTGTTGAGATAACGTGGACTGTGAATTAATAGAGAAAATAAATAAAGTATCTTTATTGTATGAGATAACGTTTGAAGTTATTGCAGAATAAATACTATATGTAGTGGTTGGAATAATTTACAAAAAGGTTGATTCAAACTCAATGAATAACTAACCTATAAGTACGCTTATTACAAGTAACAGCGCTCAACGTTTGCAGCTGGTGGGACGGGAGATTGCTGAACTAGCTTGTGTTTAGTACAAAATGTGAATGGAATTTTCTAACATCGAGTGACTAGGGTTGACACAAATACCCCTTACATTCAGTCAATACTCCATACATATCGCTAATATTACACAACCACTGAAAACTAAGTTAAATCTATAGAGTAGTATGATTATAAATTCAAGGAATATAATTATAATTTTGTTTGCTTAATAATCTATTTTCTGAAGGTTTCATCGGTCACAACCGAAAGATATATTCGTTAATAACAACTGTAAATTAACAGATTTACAGATTAATTAAAAATAGTAACATCGCAAGATTGTTACAAATTAGCGCAAACCAAAGTGGGACTGGATTGAACCCCAGTACACACACTCACGTATTTGTAAACGTTGTATTCCAAATTGGAATCCAACAGTGGTGCTTCCACACATCTTCATATAAATAAATAAAACAAAATATCGTAACTCGTTTTATTTCAAATTGGCGCCCAACGTGGGGCTTTAGTTAAGCAAAAAATCATCTTAATTGTTACTTAACTGGAGCAGGCAACCATTAGAGGCACAGGAATGCAATAAAGAGCTATGATACAAGAGGAAACGAAAATGCCCGGACAAGAAAGACGACTAAGTTACGCGGAATGGATGACGGCGCTATTTAAAAAATTCAGCAAGGATATGGAGTATATTAACAAGAACGCCACCGATCACGAAAGAGCGCAAATGAGTCGCGCGAATGCAATGGGAACACCAAACGACAAAATGACTTTGAGAGACATTTATGATGAAATGTGGGAGTTAGATGCCAGGTGTAATAAAGAAAAGACTTTTGGGACAGCCCACGAAAAAGACGATAACAAGGTGGAAAGGATGACTGAAGAAGATTGGGAAAGGTGGGACGATAATGAAGAACAAATGAAAACCGAAAGAACAGGAGTATACGCCCAAGTGACAGAACAATATACTCAGGAAGACTATGAACAATGGAAACGAGAAATAAGACCACCTGAAAACCCAATACAAACAGAAAACAAAGAATTAAGGGAATGGATCAGGGTGATGTTTGAACTATCCCGAGAAGTTATGTGTCACTGGAGGAAAGAACACAATCAAATAGATGAATTTATGGGAATGCCAAATAATAAAAATTTAGAACAATCAAATAAGCAACAAGAAGTAGAAATAGTCAAAGTGAAGCAACAGAAGAAAATACCAGAACAAAAGAAGGAGGAAAGCTTTGAGGAATGGAGGGACAAGTTTTTTCAAAAATTCGGTAAGGTAATCGAAGAATATGATAGGAAAACGAGTGTTAAGGAGCGACAACAACTTGGACAGTGGATAGAACGTTTCAAGAAAATGAATGAAACACTAAAAACCACTTGTGAAGGGAGAAAGGAAACAGAAATTAAAGAAGACCAAAATGCAGAGCCATCTAAAAATAAAAATAGAAAGAACAAAGAGAATATCAAGAAAATAAGGCAAACAAGTGAAAGGAAATTAAGGAATACACGGGAGGATTGGAGATGATTAAAGGGGGATTAGTTAAACTGCTTAATATACCAATTGCGGAACCCAGAGAAGCAAGGCAATTAAGAAACTTTAAACAAACCACACTTGAATTCACAAATAGATTAGAAGGACCGAAAAGGCCAAAACTAACCAAGGAGCATGGAGGGCTTATGGAATTTATGTATGAACCATCAGAACCATTAAGAAACAGTACAGAAGAATCAGTTCAAAGGACGATGATGAACTTGAATATGAATGACAATTTTATAGTGACAAGAGGCAAGAACTGCACAATAATGAGATATGTCACAAGGACAGAAATAACTCTATACACTCGAGAAATCCGAACAATCAGTACAGAGGAAATAATGGACCACGGTTAAAAACAGATTCTAAACAGAATATAAAGGAAAGGGGACGGATTTTATGGATACAGGACCAAGCAACCCATTGTAAATAAAAACCCCAAAATTCCAAAAAATGTAAGAACAACTTACTCAACAATTTATCCAGGAACAAGACGACTTAATAAAAACTATGTAAGGACAACTTACTTAATTTATTCAGAAATAATACGATTTAAGATATTTCGAAACCATTTAATTTAACAAAAAATAAGAACTGATTAGTAAATAAGAGTTATAAAGAATTGATTTAAAATGAAATAATAGGAAAAAGTAATATTTTTAATGGTAACAAACAGAAGAAAAATTAAATGAACAAAAACAATTGATGGTAATGTGCTCAGATAAGAAGAATAAAGAATAATTTAATGACTCCAATGAAACTGAAGAAGGATGATAATTAATACAATAATTAGAATTTCTCGGAATTGAAGATTATATAAGAAGAAATGATACGGAGAAATATGTCACAAGAAGTAAAGTCAAAAGAATTTTAAAATAATGCCTATCAATAATGTTATATGCTATTCGTTAATGGAAAAGAAGAAGGAATCAAGGAGAAGAAGAAATATATAAATAAATGCAAACAGCTACAGTATGAAGAATCCCAAAAGTGTTTAGTACTAGTCGCTAATTGACTACTACTTATAAGTTTTTTATTTTTATGTATTGACCGTAGAAATGTTCCGGCAATAATTTTTATGAGCAGGGATGATGTTCCCCTGGTCTCGGAAGGTGTAAGGATGGACAGCGGAGTTATGGACCCAAGGTGGCCACCCGACTGGTACCACCGCACAGGATAGGGAAAAATGTTAGGGAAATTGAATATTTAAGGGATAATAATTATAAAATAGCTGAAAAGAGTGATATTAGATTCCAGAAGTATAAATGAAGAAAATAGAAGGAAGATAGCAGACCGAAGCTTAATTGATAAAGCGAATTTATAGAAGTAAATAGAAATGAGTGTTAAAACAAGTTTAATATGATTAGTGTGACCAGTCCTTATCAAATAAAATGTGGAAGTACCACTACCCAGAAATAAATAATTGATGAATTTGCCTCCAACAGAGAGAGAGTAGAGGAAACCAATTGGCCAGATACAAGTTGTGCGTTTATTTCTTACTAAACTTTGTTTATACAAAATAAACTTCTTTCGAAGGGGGGGTGTTATGTAACGTAACAGAGTTGAGGTCCCCAACGTTACATAAAAATTGAATGAAACATGGTCAAGGACCATACCCTGAATTAAGGTTGCTCAGTAGTTAATGTATATGAGAAGTACCTCAAGTTAAAAGAGGCAATGACTAATGTTAAATATAAAAAACCAGATCAATGAATAGTTAAATATAATAAAATGCTTGTTTTTATACTGTAACTTAATGAGGTTTACAGAATATTTATGTTATATTTTGAGTAGTGTAGAAATGAACTGATGTTGTTTAATAGTAATACTTCATCAAAGATTATGGTTGTATTTATGTTAAATTTGTCTTTAGACAATCAAGTACAGTTACTAGTGTTAGGCATTATACTAATTTTAAAGTATTGTCTAAAGTTGAATAATACTGTTGTTTTAATTAATGTTTGTAAACTGGGCCAGGAGGGTGATCAGTGTTTCATGTTTGACAAGTAGTTCTGACAATTATATTATAAATTAATGAAGGGTTCCAGAACCAGTTAATTAATGTAATAAAGTAACCACCAGTAAATTAAAATTAATGTAATTAACCATGTAACCAATAATTAATTGTACAGTAGGTCAGGTAAAAGAAAATTAAGTTAAAGAACCAAATAATGTTATAACGGTTGTAAGAAAATCTATAGGCCTAAATTCCATATTAGTGAAAGGAAATTAATACCTTTTTAAGAAACCCAGTCCAACGAAACTATGGTAAAACATTTACTGTTTAAGAAGGAAGTTAGGGGAGAAATTTAGGTAATTTAATATTAATCCAAGCATGGAGTATTTTATTGGAAAAGAGTAGTAATATTCTATAATGCCGGCTCAAGGATATATAGAAAACGTGGTTGTTAAGGCAACTGAATTAGACAGAAGTTGTTTATATGGATTCATTCGTTCTGATTGTTACAAGCTATTAGGTTGAGATGGACCGATATATTTAAAAAATATGAATAATAAATCTGGAAGAAATATGAATCAAAATTGAAAAACCCTTTGTGAAAAATAATTGTAATTTAATGCTGATGAGTAATAAAAATTAAATAAACTTCCAAATTGTAAATGAATACATTTAAAAAGAATTGAAAGCCTCTCACCTCATTCACCAAATAATTCCGCTGGATTTGGTATTCAACCAATTCCTTCTATAAACAGAAGATCAGTTAAAAGAATTAAAGCCTGAACTAACGGAATTATTGAAAATACCAGAAGACCTAGTGTGGCAGAGATAACCTTCACTGGCAGCAGAAGAAGCTGGGATCCTAATTTCAGTTCACCGGGACCGAGAATTAACGAGATCATAGAAGAAGATCAGAAGTCCGAAGAATTCCTGAGAGCTTCCCATTCCTCTCCACAATCAATTTTATTAAAGGCAGAACACTTTTACTGGATGAAGACAAATTAATCTGAATCTTGGCAACTGTTTACGGACGCCCACAGCCAGTCGAAGTTTTCGTCGGCTTGGTAAAAAAACAACCTATTTTAATTTCACTATATTTAGAGTAAATAATTTTGTTTTTGTAAATTGAGCAACCTTAATTATGCATTTTACCTGGCCTTACTAATGGTTCCAAGAACTTTACGAACCCTGGGATACGAATTATTTATTATTATTTTCATGTGTATATGTTTATAGAATTTGAGTAATTGATAATCGATATATTTCTGTGTGATCGATTTGATCGTATTATTATTTTTTGAGATAACGTGGACTGTGAATTAATAGAGAAAATAAATAAAGTATCTTTATTGTATGAGATAACGTTTGAAGTTATTGCAGAATAAATACTATATGTAGTGGTTGGAATAATTTACAAAAAGGTTGATTCAAACTCAATGAATAACTAACCTATAAGTACGCTTATTACAAGTAACAGCGCTCAACGTTTGCAGCTGGTGGGACGGGAGATTGCTGAACTAGCTTGTGTTTAGTACAAAATGTGAATGGAATTTTCTAACATCGAGTGACTAGGGTTGACACAAATACCCCTTACATTCAGTCAATACTCCATACATATCGCTAATATTACACAACCACTGAAAACTAAGTTAAATCTATAGAGTAGTATGATTATAAATTCAAGGAATATAATTATAATTTTGTTTGCTTAATAATCTATTTTCTGAAGGTTTCATCGGTCACAACCGAAAGATATATTCGTTAATAACAACTGTAAATTAACAGATTTACAGATTAATTAAAAATAGTAACATCGCAAGATTGTTACAAATTAGCGCAAACCAAAGTGGGACTGGATTGAACCCCAGTACACACACTCACGTATTTGTAAACGTTGTATTCCAAATTCGAATTCAACAGTGGTGCTTCCACACATCTTCATATAAATAAATAAAACAAAATATCGTAACTCGTTTTATTTCAAATTGGCGCCCAACGTGGGGCTTTAGTTAAGCAAAAAATCATCTTAATTGTTACTTAACTGGAGCAGGCAACCATTAGAGGCACAGGAATGCAATAAAGAGCTATGATACAAGAGGAAACGAAAATGCCCGGACAAGAAAGACGACTAAGTTACGCGGAATGGATGACGGCGCTATTTAAAAAATTCAGCAAGGATATGGAGTATATTAACAAGAACGCCACCGATCACGAAAGAGCGCGAATGCAATGGGAACACCAAACGACAAAATGACTTTGAGAGACATTTATGATGAAATGTGGGAGTTAGATGCCAGGTGTAATAAAGAAAAGACTTTTGGGACAGCCCACGAAAAAGACGATAACAAGGTGGAAAGGATGACTGAAGAAGATTGGGAAAGGTGGGACGATAATGAAGAACAAATGAAAACCGAAAGAACAGGAGTATACGCCCAAGTGACAGAACAATATACTCAGGAAGACTATGAACAATGGAAACAAGAAATAAGACCACCTGAAAACCCAATACAAACAGAAAACAAAGAATTAAGGGAATGGATCAGGGTGATGTTTGAACTATCCCGAGAAGTTATGTGTCACTGGAGGAAAGAACACAATCAAATAGATGAATTTATGGGAATGCCAAATCATAAAAATTTAGAACAATCAAATAAGCAACAAGAAGTAGAAATAGTCAAAGTGAAGCAACAGAAGAAAATACCAGAACAAAAGAAGGAGGAAAGCTTTGGGGAATGGAGGGACAAGTTTTTTCAAAAATTCGGTAAGGTAATCGAAGAATATGATAGGAAAACGAGTGTTAAGGAGCGACAACAACTTGGACAGTGTATAGAACGTTTCAAGAAAATGAATGAAACACTAAAAACCACTTGTGAAGGGAGAAAGGAAACAGAAATTAAAGAAGACCAAAATGCAGAGCCATCTAAAAATAAAAATAGAAAGAACAAAGAGAATATCAAGAAAATAAGGCAAACAAGTGAAAGGAAATTAAGGAATACACGGGAAGGATTGGAGATGATTAAAGGGGGATTAGTTAAACTGCTTAATATACCAATTGCGGAACCCAGAGAAGCAAGGCAATTAAGAAACTTTAAACAAACCACACTTGAATTCACAAATAGATTAGAAGGACCGAAAAGGCCAAAACTAACCAAGGAGCATGGAGGGCTTATGGAATTTATGTATGAACCATCAGAACCATTAAGAAACAGTACAGAAGAATCAGTTCAAAGGACGATGATGAACTTGAATATGAATGACAATTTTATAGTGACAAGAGGCAAGAACTGCACAATAATGAGATATGTCACAAGGACAGAAATAACTCTATACACTCGAGAAATCCGAACAATCAGTACAGAGGAAATAATGGACCACGGTTAAAAACAGATTCTAAACAGAATATAAAGGAAAGGGGACGGATTTTATGGATACAGGACCAAGCAACCCATTGTAAATAAAAACCCCAAAATTCCAAAAAATGTAAGAACAACTTACTCAACAATTTATCCAGGAACAAGACGATTTAATAAAAACTATGTAAGGACAACTTACTTAATTTATTCAGAAATAATACGATTTAAGATATTTCGAAACCATTTAATTTAACAAAAAATAAGAACTGATTAGTAAATAAGAGTTATAAAGAATTAATTTTAAACGAAATAATAGGAAAAAGTAATATGTTTAATGGTAACAAACAGAAGAAAAATTAAATGAACAAAAACAATTGATGGTAATGTGCTCAGATAAGAAGAATAAAGAATAATTTAATGACTCCAATGAAACTGAAGGAGGATGATAATTAATACAATAATTAGAATTTCTCGGAATTGAAGATTATATAAGAAGAAATGATACGGAGAAATATGTCACAAGGAGTAAAGTCAAAAGAATTTTAAAATAATGCCTATCAATAATGTTATATGCTATTCGTTAATGGAAAAGAAGAAGGAATCAAGGAGAAGAAGAAATATATAAATAAATGCAAACAGCTACAGTATGAAGAATCCCAAAAGTGTTTAGTACTAGTCGCTAATTGACTACTATTTATAAGTTTTTTATTTTTATGTATTGACCGTAGAAATGTTCCGGCAATAATTTTTATGAGCAGGGATGATGTTCCCCTGGTCTCGGAAGGTGTAAGGATGGACAGCGGAGTTATGGACCCAAGGTGGCCACCCGACTGGTACCACCGCACAGGATAGGGAAAAATGTTAGGGAAATTGAATATTTAAGGGATAATAATTATAAAATAGCTGAAAAGAGTGATATTAGATTCCAGAAGTATAAATGAAGAAAATAGAAGGAAGATAGCAGACCGAAGCTTAATTGATAAAGCGAATTTATAGAAGTAAATAGAAATGAGTGTTAAAACAAGTTTAATATGATTAGTGTGACCAGTCCTTATCAAATAAAATGTGGAAGTACCACTACCCAGAAATAAATAATTGATGAATTTGCCTCCAACAGAGAGAGAGTAGAGGAAACCAATTGGCCAGATACAAGTTGTGCGTTTATTTCTTACTAAACTTTGTTTATACAAAATAAACTTCTTTCGAAGGGGGGGTGTTATGTAACGTAACAGAGTTGAGGTCCCCAACGTTACATAAAAATTGAATGAAACATGGTCAAGGACCATACCCTGAATTAAGGTTGCTCAGTAGTTAATGTATATGAGAAGTACCTCAAGTTAAAAGAGGCAATGACTAATGTTAAATATAAAAAACCAGATCAATGAATAGTTAAATATAATAAAATGCTTGTTTTTATACTGTAACTTAATGAGGTTTACAGAATATTTATGTTATATTTTGAGTAGTGTAGAAATGAACTGATGTTGTTTAATAGTAATACTTCATCAAAGATTATGGTTGTATTTATGTTAAATTTGTCTTTAGACAATCAAGTACAGTTACTAGTGTTAGGCATTATACTAATTTTAAAGTATTGTCTAAAGTTGAATAATACTGTTGTTTTAATTAATGTTTGTAAACTGGGCCAGGAGGGTGATCAGTGTTTCATGTTTGACAAGTAGTTCTGACAATTATATTATAAATTAATGAAGGGTTCCAGAACCAGTTAATTAATGTAATAAAGTAACCACCAGTAAATTAAAATTAATGTAATTAACCATGTAACCAATAATTAATTGTACAGTAGGTCAGGTAAAAGAAAATTAAGTTAAAGAACCAAATAATGTTATAACGGTTGTAAGAAAATCTATAGGCCTAAATTCCATATTAGTGAAAGGAAATTAATACCTTTTTAAGAAACCCAGTCCAACGAAACTATGGTAAAACATTTACTGTTTAAGAAGGAAGTTAGGGGAGAAATTTAGGTAATTTAATATTAATCCAAGCATGGAGTATTTTATTGGAAAAGAGTAGTAATATTCTATAATGCCGGCTCAAGGATATATAGAAAACGTGGTTGTTAAGGCAACTGAATTAGACAGAAGTTGTTTATATGGATTCATTCGTTCTGATTGTTACAAGCTATTAGGTTGAGATGGACCGATATATTTAAAAAATATGAATAATAAATCTGGAAGAAATATGAATCAAAATTGAAAAACCCTTTGTGAAAAATAATTGTAATTTAATGCTGATGAGTAATAAAAATTAAATAACCTTCCAAATTGTAAATGAATACATTTAAAAAGAATTGAAAGCCTCTCACCTCATTCACCAAATAATTCCGCTGGATTTGGTATTCAACCAATTCCTTCTATAAACAGAAGATCAGTTAAAAGAATTAAAGCCTGAACTAACGGAATTATTGAAAATACCAGAAGACCTAGTGTGGCAGAGATAACCTTCACTGGCAGCAGAAGAAGCTGGGATCCTAATTTCAGTTCACCGGGACCGAGAATTAACGAGATCATAGAAGAAGATCAGAAGTCCGAAGAATTCCTGAGAGCTTCCCATTCCTCTCCACAATCAATTTTATTAAAGGCAGAACACTTTTACTGGATGAAGACAAATTAATCTGAATCTTGGCAACTGTTTACGGACGCCCACAGCCAGTCGAAGTTTTCGTCGGCTTGGTAAAAAAACAACCTATTTTAATTTCACTATATTTAGAGTAAATAATTTTGTTTTTGTAAATTGAGCAACCTTAATTATGCATTTTACCTGGCCTTACTAATGGTTCCAAGAACTTTACGAACCCTGGGATAAGAATTATTTATTATTATTTTCATGTGTATATGTTTATAGAATTTGAGTAATTGATAATCGATATATTTCTGTGTGATCGATTTGATCGTATTATTATTTTTTGAGATAACGTGGACTGTGAATTAATAGAGAAAATAAATAAAGTATCTTTATTGTATGAGATAACGTTTGAAGTTATTGCAGAATAAATACTATATGTAGTGGTTGGAATAATTTACAAAAAGGTTGATTCAAACTCAATGAATAACTAACCTATAAGTACGCTTATTACAAGTAACAGCGCTCAACGTTTGTAGCTGGTGGGACGGGAGATTGCTGAACTAGCTTGTGTTTAGTACAATATGTGAATGGAATTTTCTAACATCGAGTGACTAGGGTTGACACAAATACCCCTTACATTCAGTCAATACTCCATACATATCGCTAATATTACACAACCACTGAAAACTAAGTTAAATCTATAGAGTAATATGATTATAAATTCAAGGAACATAATTATAATTTTGTTTGCTTAATAATCTATTTTCTGAAGGTTTCATCGGTCACAACCGAAAGATATATTCGTTAATAACAACTGTAAATTAACAGATTTACAGATTAATTAAAAATAGTAACATCGCAAGATTGTTACAAATTAGCGCAAACCAAAGTGGGACTGGATTGAACCCCAGTACACACACTCACGTATTTGTAAACGTTGTATTCCAAATTGGAATCCAACAGTGGTGCTTCCACACATCTTCATATAAGTAAATAAAACAAAATATCGTAACTCTTTTTATTTCAATATCTATTACATTATAAACTATCACCTCATCACTTCCGTTATCTTCACTACAATTTGCTGTAGAATCTAGATACTCGACTTTACCGAGATATGAACTACTAGGCCCTAAGTGGGTTGTTTCTGTATAATCACTTTCAATTTCATCTACTACGCTAATGTTCTCCGTTAATCCTTCATATGTAACATCTTGTTTAACTTCCATATTACTTTCTTTGAGAGTATGTTCCACAAGAACATTTGGTACTTCACATTTATCACAAGGTACAATATTCTCAACAGTTAAATCTACTTCAATATCAGCTGACATTTCCTGTAGTTTCGCCATCCTCTCCTCTCTATCGGCGTCCATTTCTTCCCAAAATTTCTGCCTAATGGCGTCAAGTTCTTCATCCTCGGCTTTATTTTCTTCTGACATTTTCTGTATATCCGCTATCATCTCTTCTCAATCAGCTTTAATTTCTTCGGACATGGTTTTTAGACTAGCTAATATGGCCGCTAAAGTATTCTCTATCCCTGCTGACTCCGCCATAGTGATCAAAATTTAATTTAAATTTTTAATAAATTTAAATTTACTGATTTATACGCTAATAAATTATTATTACTACAAGATTATTAACGTAGTGTAACCAGTTTATACGCACACAGAAAGCAGTTCAATATATCAAAATGTAAGTAAACCTTATCTAACACACAAAACAACTAATAATCTACCTCCAATATACTGATAAAATTGTTCATATATGACACACAAGAGAATATGCACAATTGATAAATTATATCCTCAGATTTTCATATGAACCATACACATACAAATATTACATTAATTATAATTATACGTCGGATGTTACCAACAAATTTTGTACTGTTACACAAATATAGAATAGCGTAAGATTATAGCTATTTCCGTGTCCTACGTTGCTAAGCGCCAAATATCACTATGCGACAACACAAATTACTAAACTATTGGCGCATAGGATATGGTAGTATGTGTATCTTAAATCAAAAGTCTATATTGGAGGGTTTAAGATTATTTATTGCACAAGACACATGTAATTGTTTATATGGTATATTTGATAAGTATAATAATGGTAGTGTTTGATATAGAGTCTTTTAAAATGTTAAATACTGTTCATACACGTGATGTGATACGTTACATAAGTGATGATTCCCACGATGATGTTGCTGAAGAAAAGGGGGGGGGCTTTGCTGCGTTGTTGAGTCGTCAGACGTGGCTTATAGATGATAGACGGTTCACCCTGGAAACGCTTTCAGCTGGGCTGGTGTCCTGTAGTTCCCACGATGACTCTGACGCTTCGCACACCACAACGGTTCTATGGATCTACTATTCGTTAAGTTTCATATAGAGTTTATAACTGACAAGTATCTCAGGTAACAGTGAGTTTTATATAACAACGGTATATTAAACTTATACCACTCCGGACTCTTCAAGTGTTCACGCGAATCACAGGGTCTACCGCGATCAGCAGACCTCCCTATGCGGAAATCTTCCACTAACGCGGAAACTTCTTGATGATAAAATTTACTATTACGTAATTATTAAATTTTACTGGCACTGCAGAAAATCTCACACAGTGACACAGTTCACACTTACTTATTACACACGTAATGCTTTAGTAATAATGCCGTGTGTAAAGCGGTAATATTCAACTGTTCTGAGTCTTCACACGCGTTACTATCGCCGAATAGTCTTTACGGATTCTTGCAAGCGGACAATTCTTGAACAAGAACTGCGCGACCCGATTGCGATAGCTGGTAGAGAAGAACTCTCGTAATTATGCACGCAATGCTGTAATAATAATACTGTGTGTAGATGTAAAACACGAACAGTTCTGAGTCTTCACACGCGTTACTATCGTCGAATAGTCTTTACAAATTCTTGCAAGTGGCAGAATCTTGAACAAGAATTGCACGTCCCGATCGCGATAGCTGGCTGAGAAGAACTGCCTGTGTAACAACAGGCTTAAGAAAATTTCCGACTACCTTCCAGCATTTAATTGGTGGAAGGAAGTCACATGGTTACATACAACATGACATGCAACTTTTCATGCTGTAAAGTGCATTAACTTTGTAAGAGCATGCATAGCTGGTAAACACAGAATACCCTTATCTCATGCATAACTGCATACTTTAATAAGATCATATATGAATGTCAAATAATAGCCAGAAATATACAGGGATTGTAGCGAATACATTTGCCTATGTTCAGTTCAGTGTCACAACACAACGATAATTTATTCACGCACAGCCGGGGAAACGTTTATCACTCGCGCACGCGCGCACATTTCCACAAACATAGTACATGAATAAACAACAAATAAATAATACACAGTTTTACTAAACTTAAATCCTTATCCTTCCTAAAATACAACTGACATCACAACCAAATCTAACAAACTACCAATTTAAACATGAATGTTCATAGTCTGTGTATTATATGAGCTTGCCCTGCTTATCAGGATCCTGTGATTCATTGCACTTTACATATTATAATTGAGAAATTAAAACCAATTGTGAATATTTTAGAGTATCTTATTAATTACCGATCACGTGTGTTATTTTCCAATAAAAACACCAATACTCATTCTTGGGTGCGACGCAGCGTTCATGTTCGTGTCCGTGTAATTCACACAAACCACAAATCAAATATTTATGTACCCAAACAGTTCGTGGGATCTGAGTTTATTGTAGCTACGTCCAAGCTACAAAATAAAAACATGATGCACGCCACATACTAAAATGATGCATAGAGGAAGGATGAGAGTAAAATAAAATAATTATTTAACAAATAAACAAAATTATTTTCTTTTAAAACAAAAAATATTAAAGATGTCCCTTCTTAAATGAGCATGCATGCGCTAGAATAATCTACATATTAATACCTATTAAGAGAATAGATTTGCGTGTAAGAAATGAAATATTCACACACACTTGACTACGTGAATTCTGTCAGAACCACTCCCCCCCCCACACACACATTTATGTGCTTGCTACATCCTTCATTTTAAAAATGTAAAATTTATCAAACGGAAAACACAACATAAACATAACATAACGGACAAAGGGAAACATATTAGGTATACCTCATATTTCAATAAACAATTTACATTACATTAAGTAACTGACTAAAAATGATCAAAAAATGTAAATCAAACAATTTGTGTAATCAGAATTGATAATCCTAAAATTTCAAATTGTTATACAAGAAAAATATTGTGCTGCCGTACAGGTTTTAACATATCTTTCAGTTAAACAATTGTGTTAATTTACTCAAGTTCCATTGTATTAAATTTTACATTGACTGTTTACAAAATTAAATTGTACAAGTATTTATTTTGTAATAATTTTCTACGGTTTCTTTTATCTTTTTTATTTTGTTATTGTAATAAACACGACAGGTCATAATCATCTGGTGCTACCAATTGTTTTTTACTACGGTGTGTGTGTGTGTGTGTGTGTGTGTGTACACACATTTATATGCACACTTTATTTACATTTATATGTATGAGTTCTCCAGACTTGATCAGACGTCCCGACAAACGGTGATTAACGTTTATTCTTCGATAAGCAGATTTCAAGAGATAGCTGTATGTCAAAGTCTATCTTGTTTACAATCTAACGTTCCAATCTTGTCACAGATTGCTTTTAAAGAATTTTGGACCTGTAAAGGATTGTTAAAACTTTTATCAATTCGAAAATTACTCGTGTTTATCTACTCAGGATTGCACTGCTACTAACACATTTACATATAACCTAATGACTGTAACTTACGTATAATGTTCAGCACTACATTTTTGTGTTTTTCGTATATATATATATATTGTAACGATATAACGTTTATCTATGAGAGGATTGATTCTAATGGAAACGTGACGTTGCCTCTCTCCGGGTTCGTCTATTTGTAACCAGAGAATATTTCGTTACGTACAATGTTATTGTGAATCAGTTAATTGTACTTATATAGTGTGCACTTGAATTACACCTTCCGTTAGAAATGCCGACTTGTAATATAGGTAAATAATGTATCGACAAACTCGCACTGGAGTCGTCTATGTGTAATTATAAATGTATTATGTTGAACGGCGAATAATTTTGTAAATTGCCGCTTACTCCTACTACGCTGCTTCTTTTCCGTGACGTCACTCACCGATGCCAACTATCGGGTCAGCTACAACCTGTGAATTCTATTTACTAAATGTAACGGCAATAATAACGACACACAGTTACTATCAAACATATATCCTTGTGGAATCTTTTATTCGAAAACAACACTGGTTAATGGTTTAATAAATTTAAACAGAATAATCGCAATTGAATTACAAATTATAAATCTTCTCTTTACCAGTTGGCAGCAGTAGTAGCCAAACGTTCAGTATTTCTTGAGACCAAAACCATGCTTTTTGTTAATGTTTTTAAATAAAATATATCAATTATCTCAGGGCGTATATGGTTCGGGGGTTATAAATTAAACAAAATATTACACTATTAATCAAAATACAAGTTTACAATTATGGGATATTACAACGTTAGAGTGATAGGTGCACACAGAAATCGTATAGTGGTTACCAGTTTAAAAAAAAGGTTATGTTCAAATCAGCCTTTGATAGTTATCGTGTAAATTAATAGTTTTCGTTGTGTTTAAAAAGGTGTTAGTCTTATATGGTGTTATTAGTGATTGTTTTTAGTGTTTGTGTTATATGGTGTCTGTAGATAAATTGATTATTACTTAAAATACGTGTATACAAAGGTGTGTGTTGAAGTACGATATAATGAGATGTCAGATCACCAAATCCTCTTCTTGTACTCTTCTTGGTTGTAAATAGGTCCCACGTACACGTCAGATCTTCTTCTCGTCCCTCGTCCACTTCAAATCTTCTTCCTGGTTATTATTTCTTCTCATCCATCTAATGGGTAGTCTTCTGTTGTTGCAAAAAGTTCATGTAGTGTACCTCTAACTGTATTTATCTAGTTGTATTGTTTTTTCACGTTTTATAACATATAATGTAAGACGATTTAAGAACGCGTCTATCTGCTAAGATCGTTGTCAAAGAAGTCTCATTTTATTTATCCGAAATTTCTGGTTGCTAAGGGTAAACTTGGAACCTGGTTGGCTAATCCGGATCTACATTGTCATATACTTTTATTATTTCAGAATCTAAATTTCGTTCAAAATCTTTAATTTAACATAACTTTTCTATACTGAATGGGAGTTTAAAACCATTATCAGCATTATTTTGATCTTCACATGTGTTATATTTAGACACCAAACATGCCTATTTTTGCTTAAGAACTATGGATGTTACAAATTTGTTATTTGGAATTTTCTTAAATAACTTGATATGTGTTATTTTGTTTCTATATTCCTTGTACGCATTATTACCTATAATTACATCTATCCATTCACATTTGCATTACAAAATTTCTAACATAATTGTTCAAAATTTACTAAAGTTGGTTTCACCTGGCCTATGTAATAGTATTATTTTCATCATCATGTTTTAGCATCACTAACAATTAAATTAACTTCTAACATTCATCAAATTGGTTAACATATAACGTTATTTTAACAACACAAAATATATATTATTCTAATAGTTAAATTCATGTTCACATGGCCATGATTATACCAATTCCATGCACAAATAATTGTTTTCTACTCAAACTGTATAGGTGTTTGACACTTAACAAAACATCTTTGTATAGTCCATTCTGCTTGGTTAATTAATTTACCATGGTTTAACATCAGCTCTGTTATTATATTTGTTAACACAACATAAGAAAAAATGGAATTAATATCATTAAATTGACATTCCTTTAAACTAACTGTATCATCAGTTACATATAAAAAACACAACACAAATACTATGATAACACTGTGCCTAAAACATAAAACATGCACATTTTACAAAACAAATCCTATACTAATTAGTTAGTCCTTTGTCAGCTAATTTACTCATTATTCTGACACTGTCTATGTCATATTTACTATTTATATGGGTTTCAACATCTGTATACTTACTGATGTCTGACTTACCAAAATTACAATAAAGTGAACACTGTTGCTCTACCTCACCACACAGTTCTAATAATCTTGTTACATTTACTGTTTATCTAGGTTATACTCTTGTTATAAATGTTATTGTGACCATGTTATAATTTGTTGTTTACTGGACAACCCTATGAACTCTATATGTGACAATTATTGGTATGTTTCATGTATCTATAACCAGGTGTATTTATATTTTTGTTACATCAATTAACTTAATTATTTACTAATATTTTTCTTACATAATATTATATGTTTGGGTCTATTATCCCTCACTTTGTATTTTGATTGTCTGGATTTAATGATACATCAACTGAAACCATTTGTTCCCTTATAGTCCTGGTTCATAAACTGTTTGTCTTTATAAATTCTTTGTTTGGTCAATACTGAAAATTCATGTCATAGTTGGGGTTTGAAGATATCTGCATCACTTAGCCTAAATCATTAATTTGGGTACGGTCAGTTGTCTTACTAGTCAGTCTAAAATTGTTAGTCGTTCTTCTTCACTATCATCTTTGAAGATATTGTTCTTCTTGTTAGCTTCTTAACCAAAGTCTTCATTAAATCAGGTAAGATATTATGTTGTTCCAAATGTAATGTTACAATATATATATATATATATATATATATATATATATATATATATCTTATATGGAAAGAAGTAGAGCTTATAAGGAGAGTAAGAAACAAGAGAGTTGTCATCAGAACAATACAGGAAACTAAGTGGGGTGAAGTATGTAGATCATTTAGTGGATTTAAACTTGATGAAGGAGCAAGCAGAGATGTAGCATAAGAAGTGGGCAGATAGGCTGAAACACTAAAAAATGTATAAATGATATTATTTATAATCATATTAGTAATAATTATTCGATCTGAGTCCCAGAAGAGAGAAAGGAGAGGAAAAGATGACTTTTACGAGACGCTGAAAAATATCATAGAATGAAACGCTACCGATCAGTGATGAAGGTAGCAGATGAAGTTCTACATAAAAAAGGTACTTAGAAGCAGGAAAGATTTGAAACTCTGTAATGAGGAAATAAAAGACTATAGAACAATCCTACTTTTAGGAACAAAGGAATCTCCAAACGGAAGTGAACTAAAACAAAAGAAAATAATAGGTTTGCAATAACATGTGGAACAACACCAAAAAACTCTTTAAAGAAAAACAAGGACACGCAACTAAGGTTCGATATTTGTAGAAGCAAGTTATGGGTAATGTCTGGAAAGAAGAATAATGAATACAAAACAGAAAATAATTCCTCAGATGAACATGACTTGACAGATACAGAAACGACGATGCGAGGAATGAACTTAATAAATTTAGCATCAATGGAAAAATTATGGAAAGCAGAAGAAAATTAAAGGCACATTTTTAATAGACTGGACAAGAAGCGTTATCTCTTAGTTTCCTTTTAAAACAGTATATGAAAAATTCAGTGGAGGAAGCAATGTGTGTAGTGCGAAAAGGCGAAGTGTACTTATACGTCTACCTGAAGAGAAGGAGGATAAGAAGAAACTTTGCTAAAAGAAAAGTGAACCGTGTTTTCATGTGCCTTCTGCAAAAACGTCAGCTATTTACCTATTAGATGTTTGTATCTTCTGCCTCCTCTGAGTACAGTTGATTTTGTTTAGAATAAACGAATTAACAGTTAACGGAAATAGGTTTTTGAAAGCGCTGGTAATTTCCTGTTGTATACAGTAAGTGATTTAAGAAACGATTAATGATATGAAACTTTAGATAACATTAGATCAGGGTAGCGTGTGTCGCGTACATTGACGTGCAGGTAGCCAGAATAATACTGATATCATGGATTCATCGCGTTTCTTCGTGTTTGAACTTTTATGTTTTTGTGTAATTATCTCTTCTTATAATGTTAGTGAGTTGTGTTACATGGGTGGTTTGAATATTTCTAACATTACTGCTGATTTTAATATTACTATATCTGCCAAAGTTTAAAAAAGGAGAAAGGCGGTGGCAAAACAAGTATTTCGGAGTATAGAGCTTGTGACACAACAAGCACATTAATATTGAGAGTAGGAAGTCGTGTTTCAAATATGTCGATATATAGGTGTGAATCTTTCATTTATTTATATATTTGTTTTAAGGGGTAGAACAGAAGAAACTTGATGCTGCTAAAAATGTTTGTTGGTAGGAGAATCGCAGAAACAAATTAGGCGGAGTGAACGACTAAGAGAGCATTTTTTTTAAATACGGACGAAAGGAATTTGCTGAAACTTATAGGCACTAGGAAATCAGGGTTTCTGGGGCCCGCACGACATCGGTCTACGAGTGTTATTAGTGATAACAGGACGGCACGGGACAGGAATACTATGTGTTTGTAGCCTCAAAATACTATGTGTTTGTGCTTTTCTCGTAAAAGGGGATAAGTACCTTTTCTCATAAACCTAGTTGCGTTTATTATTGAACATAGGCTTCCTTCATGCATCCCGCTTCCTCGGTCCTGAGCAGCGTCCATCCAACTAAACCCACCACTCTTATCTAATATCATCACAACAGAGCGTAACCGTTTTCTCCCCCCAATCCCCCATTTGTAGTTTCTACATAATGATTCTACTACTCCGTTAACCATCTTTAATTCTGTTAACAGTCACAGCATCGTTCCATTTACGAGGGTACATCAATACACTAACCGCAATGTGATCATAAAGTTATTCAATGAAAATGCAGAACTTATGATACCGTAATTTTTCAACATAGTCCCCTTCCTTTTCAGTGCACTTGTTCTATCCATGTGTTCATGGATATGTGTTCATTCATGTGTTCATTTTCTGAGCTTCTTTATATACTCAGAAAAGAACTTTTTCGGGTGACTAACAAGCCACCTATGAGCCGCGTATTTCGAAGAAGCGGGTAGATCCAAGTGAGACGAAAGTACTCTGTAAGTTTGAATAAGGCTACGAAAACAGACAAGATTAGGAGCGGGACAAGAATAGGGATTACGAAGCGTTTTGGCAAAGGATATGGATATGTGGAGTGTTGGAAAGTTGAGCTGCAGCAGCTGAAACGCTTTTGTTGGCGTGGCACCGAAAGCAATTTGAGGGTTGGGAACGAGAACGAAATATATGGAAAAACTTGAACGTTCGAGAAAAATATGGAATAATAAGTTGACTGTCATTCTGAAGAGGAGAGAGACGGACTGATCTTAAGCTAAAAAAGAGGCAAGGGACAGAAAGTGGGGGAAGATGTTAGTAGTTGACTCAGCAGAAGATGAGGAATTGACTCAGCAGTTAGTGGAAGACCCTAAGAAATGAATAAATAAGTTAATTATAAATTTATACGTTTCGCGATTTTTGCATTATACTTGAACATGTCTCCAAAGCCGCGGATGATTCATCTCTGTACTATACACATTGAAGTTTTTAAACTCTTGTAAATCTGATATAAGAAAACGAACTGTAAACGAGTTTTATGGTTCTCTATGTATTTAAAATTAATATTCTCGTATCTGTAATAGGTTAATTTTAAACTTTACTAATTTTATTTAATGTCTGATAAATTCTGGTCAAATGTTTTATTTGGAAGTAATATGCTAAGGTTTTGTGTATATCCATTCGTGAAATTATTGGTTACTAGCCGTACAAATTTAGATAATTTTTGCATAAGACCGAAACAGAATCTAAGCAGAAATTTCCACCACCGCATGTCAATACATTATAATCTGCCTTATGTTAAAACTTACTTTCACTAAAAAAAAAGAAAACGGAATCTGAATATATTCATGATTAAGTGACAAAAAGTATTTATTACGACTTCGAAAATGCAATGTTTACATCGATGACCACTGGCATGATTGTTTACGCGTATTTAGGTAACGTTAGGTTTTTCGTACATTAATAATATAGATAGGTTGTGAACATAAACCACGAAGGCTGTCAATATACCGTAAGCATAGTATTTTTTATTGATACGACTATGCCTGTCAAAAAAAAAAAATTCAAACCTCTGCTCAACAGTCCCCTAAAGGACCAAGGCATACCGAAGGCATACCGCGCGGCTTTTGTGGTGAGTGTGACGGTTGCATGGCCAGTACAACGCGCCACCAGCCGCTAGTTGCGGTATTCGCAGCCAGGAGACGGCGCTTTTATCTCAGCGCCTACTCAGTTCTGCCTCACGATGCTGAGTGCACGCCGTACGGACCCCCCGCCGGGAATTGAACCCAGGACCACGAGCGCATAAATCGCCCGACGATGCCTGTAACAAGGGAAAATTGTTATTTTTAGGTAACGTTGGTGTCCCATTGCATGTAACTGGAAGTAGCAACAAATTGTATAGATTGTATGAGTACTTAGAGAACAGACTAAACGACTTTTATCTAAAGAAAGTAAACGCCTGTATGTATTATTTTTTGTGCTGTGTTCTTGTTCATATTATAATAGTCCCTGCAAACAAGGTTTCTTGTGGGTCTGTCTTAAATCATACGATTATTTCAACTTCCATGAAATTTTCTGGCATCTTCTCGTATAGTATGGCAATCCTCATCATATAAGTGCACTCACTGTACACTTTGAAGCTCAACGTCCACGTAATCTTTTATGAGTTAATTACTAAAAATGTGTATAAACCATTAAAATTTTGCAGATTGCGAGTCAGTCGTTTAAACAACTTATGTTGATATTTTGTAGTCTTGTATAGTTCACTCGTCTAAGCTCAAATATTCTTTTTTTTTTCAATTTCTTTTGCTTTTATTTGTAAGGGAGGTCCGAATTCCCCCAGGCGTACTCTCTTCTATATACTTTCATAAGTTTGAGAAAATCGAGCTGGATGTGTTCCAATAATGAAATGTTCTAATAACATAACAAATCTAATAATATTTGACGTGTTTGATTTTTAAGTTTTGTGATAAATGAAAATATAGAATGTGCTGATTGATTGTGTTTACGGTTACTTAACGGAAATTTGTTGTCTATGACATATAAGAAGAAAAAGAGTTTTCCAGTGCGCATATGTCCGTATTAGTAGAAATTCTTTGATTTTCTATGAAGTTTTGGATGCTTGCTTGGATGATCAACTTTTCTTATAAGATCTGTTTCTTTTAGTGATTAAGATTACACCTTGTTCCTGTCATTTTATTCGTTAAGTAGTTTAAAAGGATCTCTTAGAGATCACATTATAATCTCTTCAATACGCCATCACTAATGAAAAATAAAGAATCCGTTTTAACTTCAGTAACATTATTTTCCTGCCTCTTGGCCGTGCTCCTCTTTTTGTGGATTCAAACGTTTCGACTGTCCTTCTCCTTTGGCAACTACTGAACGGAGGAGAACTACTGAGCAGAACAAAATACCACTGAAGAAGACTGCCGAAGCTGCAGTTTAAACGTTTGGATCTACAAAAAGAAGATCACAGCCCAGCAGCCCGGAAAATAATTTTACTGGAGAAAACTCCGGCCGTGAAAGCTTTAATGTTATGATAAATCCGTTTTGAACTACTGTTTGTCTGTATTATTCACTTCATTTCTTAATTAATTTATAATGATTTTCATCAAAGCTGCTCAACATGTTTTTTTAAATTTAATGTTTTTGCCTTATTATTTATTCCTCCCTCAGAAGTAATGTCTACAGGTAACAAAGGAAACACGTGTCTAGATTACTTTTCTTAAGTTTATCATAATAAAATTGATAATTATAAATTTAGAGAGATCGAAATATGAAAACTGTAGTTGTGACTCTTAGGGTTATGTAATGTATTTGTAATGGTTTTGTCGTTCAAATCAATCTCTTATGATTTCTGTTCTCTTTTCATTTTAACACCCACTTTCACCAAAAGATCTTACAAACACCTTTCTTATGTCGTCTTCGTGCTTGTAGTCTGTATCGAGTTATATACCGTAAATTTAACTTACTTAATTCAAGTTATTATCCAGTTAGGCCTACATGTGTGTGTGTAAAATTTGTTGTTAGTGTATTATTGACAATGTCACACGCACGCGCGCGTGGACTCTCTTTCTCTCTCTCTTCTCTGGCTCTCTTCACACACACGCAGAAGAAACAACACTGAATCAGAGAGGCAGGAAGAACCAACGAGGAGATTGGCGACGACTGAGGTAGGGATTCAACCGTTACCTGAAATCCCACTGTAAAATAATTAAGTAGTAATTTCCCTGTTAAAGTGGTTATTAGGCAAATAGTTATATAGAGAAACGTAATTTCAGTATTAAAATTTTTATTCTCTTATTGGTTCTTATTTGAAGATTTGTCAAAACAAATGAATGGTTGCTTGATAAATTAGATAATTCCACTATTGTTTAAGATTTTGTTCATATAAACATATATTTTTTAAGGAATAATAAAAATTCACTATAATATTAATACACTAAATAAAACTAGTAATAAATTTAGGAGTCGGGAGAGCACTCATAATACAAAATTATCAAATAAATTTGCATTGGAAACCATTTAAGCAATTTGATATTTTAATTTAATGCACTATTTAACATAAATTGACAAACGTTAAATGAAAACATTATTAATAAAACCTGTTACTAATTTTTCCTATATTGTCAAATCAATTTATAACAACAAAATTACTCGAAAAGGTCAAATGGGTACTAGCACTTGTATATCGTAAAACAGAAATGAATAAAAACATCGATGCTATTAAATTAAATTAATTTGAGCCGAAACGGTATTGTGTTTAACTTCTTATTCGCCCCACAGGGTATAGGTTTACAAATCCGTCAATTTGACACATAGGGCGCGGACATACAACATAATGTTTTAAATGTGGAACGTAGGATATCAAATGAAATCACCGTGACAGTAATTTGCCTTGTTTCCGCAGCATTAAAATACACGTTTGCATATCGCTTCACTGCAGCATTACTATCTAGTGCTATAGGTTATGTTGTGTAATTTTTTTCTAAATTACTAAAAAATTTAATACATCGAGTATATTCGAGAGTATATTCGAGAATCTATTTTAAATTATACATTAGGCACTCTAACTACATCACATACATAACAATCATTTGTCTTTAACATTTACCTTTGTAGAAGTTTGTGTGTGTGTGTGTGAGTGTAGAAGACTTTTTAGATGTGTGTAAAGTTTGTGTGTACATATTAGTAACAATCTAACCTTCAGGCGAAACGTTCAAATAAGTTACCATCTGCACGCGTCGAGTTGATATTCAAAAAGATGCCATATATAAACGTTTCCATACAATTGTATTGATTTTTATTTTCACAAAAAATAAAATATGTCGTCAAAGAAAATAATAAACTGAATTTACATTAAGTTCGATTCCATAAAGCAAAAATACAGCGTCTACAATTTTCTTTTACACAGATATTAACAAATTTTTGTATTAAAATTAATTTCTTGTCTAATATGTTCTGAATTTAATTTCTGAATAAAGGCGAACATATCTGAATTACACCTATATTATGAGACCTTATAGAACAATCTAAATTTTTGTTGATATAGCTATGATTTGAAATAGTTTACTCATACCCTCTCCACACACATGCACACACACACACACACGCGCGCGCGCGCACACACACTTACTTGGGGCATTTAAGTGCGTGACATGCGACATGTACGTTTGAATAACTCGTACTATCAGACATGAAACAGATGTGGAGGTTGTAATGAGAATAAGGAGAGATATAATAAAACCGTAAGGGGGAAGAGCTTCTACTGCGTTTTGAAATAATTATCTACTTACTGAACAATTGTCAACATGTGTAAGTTGATATCTATCGCAAAACGTTTGGGCATATAATCTTATGTGCCCTTTATTTTTAAAAGACATTTTATGTTAATTTACGTTTATTCAATTAATTACCAAAGACAATGTTGTTTTAATTGCATTAACGCATCTATCATTTTATACAAATAATAACCCCCTACACTCACACACAACAATGTAAGGTCAAGTATTAGTTGGGGATATTTATAGCAGTAATAATCAACTAATGATTTTGTGTGCGTGTGTGAGTGCAGAGTACACTCATATTCCTTTGCCCCTAATTTTGAAACACTATCCACAGAAAATTGCATTTTCTTTCAACAAGCTCCTTCACGATTGCTCAAATTATATCGGATTTATCGGATTAAATCTGGGTGGCTTGTAAAATCGTAATATGTAATGCCCATATTTTGCCGAATTAGCGCATATTTAAACTTTTTGTGTGAAGGTTTATTTGGTGCTAGTAGTTGAGATTTTAACCTAGATGGCTACTAGTAATGTCATAGTTCACTAACCAGTTAATAATGTTAGGCTTTTTTGTTGATAATGTTGGGGATGAATTTATTTGTACATTATGGTATGTACTGTTTTTTTTTTATTCAAGTTCGGAATAAACATTTCAATAAGCCTTTTTTATTCGAAACTTCAACACTTTAACAAATAACCCATTTTTGTAGTTCATAGTTACTTTGTTTGGAGTGCAAACGTTTTGAACGTTGGAACGTTACGAACGCTTTGGGTACAAACCCATTTTTACCACAAATACCTTTTGTCCTTTGTTGTCTGTCCACGTTTATGTATCTGATGTTAAGCTATGAAAATAAGTTCGGTGCATGTATATTATATGGCGCCGTTCTTCTATATATTGCCGAATTTTCTTATACAGTAAACTCATACAGTGTACTTTCTTATACAGTAAATTTCTGACATCATATTTTTATATTAAATATTCTACTTCTTTAAACATGTTGTCTAAACCCATTTGAGGAGTAGTTTACCCTAGACTGAATACCCTAGACAAATACGACTAATTCGTTCTTTCAAAAGTATTAAAAATTTCGTACCTTTTAATGGGTCTTTTCGTACCAGGGGGGGGGCCTTTCCCCGTATTTCGTGTGGAATTCGTGAACAGTTCGTTGAATAGTACACTTGTTGAAATCGCCTAGCTTCTTCTTCCATGTTTTTGTTGCACTTTTTAAAATAGGGAATGAGGAATGCTGAAAGATTTTATGTTTGATGTACACACTAATGCTTCTTTAATTCTTCTTCTTCCTGTCTGGTCTTGGACCTTACGCTCCGTTGCGCACTTATTGATTTCACCATCTTTTCCACTGTATTCCGATGGTTCCGATGTATTCCGATGGACCTTCAGTCCAGATTCCCCTGGGAAGATAAAACATTAGTTGTTTTGGTAGTATGTCCTAATGATTCTTTGTACATGGTCTGTCCAACCCTCTTAAGATGGACTGATTGATCCTGTCATTCAGGTTGTAAATTCCGAGGACGTTTGTTATGTCATCATATACACAGTAAGTACAGAATACGGTAGGTGACACGCGCATGTTGCCGACATCTGATGACGTCACACGCCCCACTCGACCAGCGCACCACAGCAGTGTATATTACGAGTATGCGTTTAGAATTTAATGCATGCTACATATAATTCAACTAAGAATGCTTCGAGCACAGGATAAACTGATATTATAATTACTTGCTAGAAATATAATTGCACACATGAACATAACACATCCTATAATGCATACAATATTAGTTGAAATATCGGCCTAGTGTCAACAAATATACTTATCTTCTGCCATGTCCTCATTTGTAACTCTTCCTTTTCGATTAACGCAAGTCTCTACCCTACAAGCTCACTATGTTGTTTCTTCAAACAATACCACTACACAAATTTTTATATACACTTTTTATTTACAACAGAACTACACGCACTGTTGCTATGTAACACGCCTATTCGTTTGTAACTTTTTCGTTTGTTTTCTTGATGAAGTTTCATAACTACGTTTTTTATTTTGGGCTTTCTTATTTAACGCTTTCATTCTGATAAACGATCTTGTTCTTGCATAGCATCGCAAGGCAAATTCCTCAAAATGGGGATATTTTTTAATTATGAGATCGCAACAACTTTTTATAACGTTTTTAGAACGATTTAATGTTGTCCCATGAAACAACTGAAAGTCTGTTTCCAATTTTCTAATTTGTTCACGCCATTCCTCACTAGGTCTCATAAGTTTTCCTCTTGAAAGAACCGATAACCATTCCGATTTCTGTATATCGTCTGCACATTTACCGTAACGCATATGTTCTTTATATTTTGGGAATTTTTTGTACAATCTGTAACATATGTATCCAGCAAGGATTTCTAGAAGTTCCTCATTTTCATTCAGCTCTGTGCGCAAGTAATTGTAGACTGATTTGATGTTAACGGTTCCTCTTTAGAAGATTCTGATTTTTCTCCTTCTAAATTTGACTGAATTAATGAACTCAAGAAGTACATCACATCTGTCTCAGGAAAGCCACTGTTATTCGGAAGCAAATTATCGTTATAAGCCGTAGGAAAAGCTTTACTTATTACGTCTGCTGTTAACGGTATGTTCTCACTTGTGTCGTCATTTACAGTTTGTATGTTGCTGTTGTTTAAAACTACTGCGGTATTTTTACCCAGTATTGAAGACTTAATTCCTTGAATAACTGCTACCGGATTTGGATGTTCGTAAAACAAACCTAAGCCCCGAATTTCCAAAAAATAACTTTCAAGAACGTCTTGATTTAACCTTAACATCATTAAAAATAAATACTCGTCTTTTTTCAGGTCGTTAAATAAACCTCTTAAATTTTCAGTTGAAATGCGAAAGCCTTTTTGAAACGGAATAGGGCAGTTTTTCCCATAACCCGCATCTGTAAGCATAAGTTCAGTAATTTGTCTAGAGATTCGTCTTGTACTTGTAAATCGATTCCATATCCACTTTTAATCATGTTTTCTCTTTCACACCGCATCTAGAATTTAGTACATCGAAACCATCGTTTATTGTTTCCACAAATTCTCCTACATGAGACTGTTCAGGAAAATGATGTAAAATCGCTTTCGAAACTGTTTCCGAGAGTAATTCTGCTGCCTTCCTGACGTTCTGCCGTTCACTTCCGGAAATAATCACATGCGAACTACTTAATTTATAACAATACTGAAAGTCCGATCTATTATAATTCAGTTCAATTAACTTTTTAAATACTTCCTTTGTTATTAATTTTCCAGTGGGTAGAACAAAACCGTGGTCTATAAGATGATTCCTCAAGAGTTTTAGAAAATGAGACACATCGCATAAAGCCCAAACTTTCCTTTCGTCGCAAGTGGGATTGGAGATGTAGGATTTCGATGGTGTAATGAGCAGTTCAGAAAACAGCTTTCGATTGGAAGGACCCATATCGCATACGAAACCACGCACTTTGAAACCAATTGATTCAATAGAACTTATTGTGTTTCTCAATAAATCATAAAAATAAATCACATCAAAGTCATAAAACAAAGGTTGTTTCCATTTTCCCAAGGCCATTATCACTTGTATATTTGTGTGAGATCCAATGAAACAGTCGTCTACATTGTCATAACAAATAGTACTTTGTACTTTCATTTCGTCCAATGACAAAATTATGTCTTTTTCTCTATCATTGAAAAAAGGAACCTGCTCTCGCATAATCCGAAGCCTTAACTCAATAACACCAGGCCGACATTTCACAACAGAAAGTCGACGTTGAATCGTACGTTGTGACGTACTAGGTCTGATCGCTGTTGTTCAAGCCCCGCGATGGAAGCCAATTCTGTAACGTCCCGCTTATGAGAGGCATTCACCACTTATGAGTGTATTGCAATTACCGGTTTCGTTAATTCAGCCCCACAGTTGTACGCCAATTCTGTAAAGTCCCACTTAATGTGAGGTACTTGCGAAACGTACACCTTTAGTCAAGCCCCAAATGTTGGGTTTGCCAAACTTGTAACGTCCCACTTAATGAGGTACTTGCGAGTTATATTATATGCCTCACGCAGGATGCGTCACTTCTGAATTATACTAACTGACGTTTTCAAAAGTATAAATAAAGGATTTTGTTTATTTTGTTTTACTCAATCTGAAGAGAAATCGAGAGTGTGTGATTTGGGGTCAAGGAGGGAAGTTGTTCAGCCTTATGCAGAAGAGAGAGCAAGCATCACTATTTCCACTCAGTTGAGACGATTTCTTCTGTTTGTTGTGTTGAAATTTCTTATAATCACCGACTACAATAAATTATAGCACTTTATTATTCAAGATTAATTTTCAATAATATTGCTTTATTTATTATTGACTTTTGTCTCCTGCCACAAAAATATAGGTATCACAATTAATCTTATCTTCAATAAAACATCATCTCGACTTTACCGAGTAAACATAGAGTTGTCTAAGGAGCAAAACATATATGGTGTTATTTACCCAATTTTTACGCTATAATAAAAAACATCAATTAATACATAATTCTTAATAATTCCCCAGGGTTCAGGGTAAGTTCTTTTGTTACGAGAGTGTCAGAAATGGATAATTACTACGCTTTACAAATACCGAAAAATTAATAAATAATTTTGTGTATTTTTCATGTAGTATGTAGTTCCAGGAATTGCCGTAAGAGAGCAGCGTATATTTGTTTACTTTAAAAAACATATGATCAAATGATTATTTTTTGTTCTATATCACTGTTCAGAATGAGTTTTCTTCTGGAATTATTACGAAAAAATGTTTATATTACCTCGCTCCGTATGGTTCTTACTGGATTGAAGCTTTTTCTGTGGTGAGGTCCGTCTTGCGTTATAATTTTCTTACCGTCTGGAGTATTTTCCAATTGTCAACGAGAACTAGGCCGAAACCATGTTGGATCATCAGAAGGTTTTCATTCACTGTTTATTAATGAATATAACCATTTAATTTGGATTAATCATGTATAATTAGATAGTGGTCATGCTGTTTGTCAATCTTGCGTTAATTTCAACTCCTCCAACGTTCCAAAAAAGGTTATTTTTTTTTTAATTATAGTAGCATCGTTTCTTCAACTCTACGGTTTTTTGTTCAAAATTTTTCTTAACAATACTTGTTATTTTTCCATCACTCTTAGTAACACATAGTATTTTTATTATGCAGGCATTTTGTAATTATTATAAATTTATATTTTATTTATGGAAAAATAATTCCTTTCCATTCCGGTTTCTATCTCCATTTAGTTTACATAACAAGTTTTGGTTAATTTTCTTATGACATTGTATATAAGTATTTTATCATTTTATTATCTTTAAATAAATTTATATATATTATTTATTTAGTCTCGAATAGTATTCCTACACGGCACTACTTCCTGTTGCCATTTCCCTCATAGTATTATTTTAATTTTTATTATCTTTTGGTAATTAAATTTTTATGTCTTTTAAAACTAACCCTGGGTTTTCTTATAATCTAACACAATTATTTGAAAAAATATAATATTAACTTGGGTATAACAATTAGTTGTTCATACAATATAAATATTACATTTTTTTTCTTTTATAAAATTGCTAAACTGCTATAATTGTTTTTATTATTTAGACAAAGCTTTTCGTCATTACTGACATCTTCAGGTCTTAAACAACACTGGTTATTGATTGGTTGTTTAAGACCTGAAGATGTCAGTAATGACGAAAAGCTTTGTCTAAATAATAAAAACAATTATAGCAGTTTAGCAATTTTATAAAAGAAAAGTAAGGATGGCTGCTAATTTAAACAATACGAAGAATAAATATTACAATAAACAAAATAAACTACAAGATCAGTTAGTATTATAGCATACTTTCATAGTTTTATAATTTCCACACACATAACACAGTTTGGTAATACTTTACTTTCACTTTTATTTTTCACCTCAATGGGTACACTAGAACTCACTTTGCACTGTATACCACTCGAATTGTTTATCATATTGAGTGATATAATTTAATTTTGAGCGAGCCATAGGTTACCCATTTCTGACATTGATGTTATTATGATTTAGTTTATTGGGACAGGGTTGTGTAACGTTACAACGTTCGCTCGGTAGAGGGTAATTTAAAACACGTGTTGTATAATGAAATGCTTTTTTCGACAGCGATCTAAGAGTAACTGCTTTTGAAATATCTCCGGAATCCCAATTCAGGGATTTTCCGGATTTTAGATATGTTGCCTGTCCACGTGTAAAAATATTTTCATACACATTTAAATATGCTTTGTCTTGAACGGAGAGACTTTTTAATGCAGCAATTTCTTCCTTGAGTGCAGTAATCTGTTCCTCTAATACTAAAAGAGTTAATTTTAAATTCTTATTTTCATTTGTTAGTAAAGTCATTTCGTGTTTATACTGATTAGTACTTAGGCCTAACTCACCTGTTTCGTTGACTACATTTTCAAACGAAATATTTTTTTCTACACTATCGTTTAATAAATCGCTGATATCCTGCTTTCTTTTTCTAATTGGAAATCTGTTTTTACGATCAGTTTCATTTAACAAAGACGTAGCACATTTTTCTGAAGATTGCGGAATATTTAGGTGAGGAATTGTCGTCTTTTTTAATCTTATCTTAGAGGAAATGTTTAACAGCTCGGCCTGTAAATCCCGCTCGTAATCGTTTGAATCAAAATGTTCAGAGCATAACACAGCTTTCTGCACGTTGAAGCTATCTTTACGTTTACACAAATGAACCCAGGTACGTTGCACGTTTAGTTGTTTCGGAAATCTGTGTAAGGTAATACCTCTCGCTTTACTGTTTTTATAATTATTTTTACATGTTGCAACAGCACAAGTGGAAGCCATTTTTCACAGAACACTCAATACAAAATTTACACACTTGTAACATACACAAAAACACAAAAAGGCACACAAAAACACGATAATAAACACGGCATGTACTAGTATGATAGCAATGCGCTGTAAGATACTAAAGGCCGCATGGCAACCCCATCAGTTTATAAAATTTTAACAGAGTGTCTCGTCTCTCTGTGCAGAAATCTAAACGAATGCACCTGCACAGGGGACATCACCTTACCTTAACACTGTCCACGCAAGCGAGCTCAGATGAGGTTGAAGGTATGCCGGCGGTAACGTGGTTACTAGTTAACCACACTAGTTACTAGTTAAGTATTTGGCTTCCTTTGCCAAATAGCTCTTAACTTAGAAACCAGACAACGCTTGTCCACAACGCCGTACACCCTATTTGTATACACAATTTCTTACCTATCCTAACTATTCTTTCATAGTATTGGTCGAGGTGGAAGAGACTCCGAAGGTCAGCTTAGACCAACTCTTCTGGAGGAGAAAACCATAGACAATCCTGCAAGGTCAGAAGCAGCGAATCAGAAGCCCCATCACCGGCTTTTCTCCACGCAGCAGTTGTAACACGGCTGGGGAAGATTTTCTTACAGCCAAACTCAACTGGAATGACCGGATATATAATAGGTTGTAATAATCCTAAAAATGTTATTTAGAAACATACTACACGCCTGAGATACACGTTCCTTTATCACTGTATAAAATATTTTCTTCCTGTAACTTTTGTTATTGTTATTACATTATAACACTATTTGTTTTGTTCTTGTTTTGTAATCATTGTTACGATGGTCGCCATAAGTCATTGCGTTTAAGCAATGAAAATCAAATAATTGAACTTTGGAGAGTTGGGACTTAGAACTTCTATGAGAGACTAAATGAATAAAGCAACAGTAAATACTCGTATGCAAAGAGTTATTCAAGTTTACGATTGTCGAAGACAGGCTACTGTAACACGTCAGTAAATATCACAATAAATTTTACTTTTTTAACAGTGTCGCACTAAATAATACAAGACACCAGCTACAGATGTCTTACATTTATCATACGATTACCACTTAACACAAAAAGCCAAATTAATGTCTTTCTCAAAACTAATAACATGCTTTTATCATTTCGCTTCGCAGGACGCCACTAACTCACTGCGTAATGTAGCCCTCTATTTACAGTTGCTGGAACCGCGCATCGAGAAATTTCCAGTAAGCTGTAGTAAAATTTAGAGAATCGAAGGGGACCTAAGTTCCAGAAACAGCAAGAACGTTCTACAAAGACGTATAGTAGCTCACGCATTGTGTATACAACATCACAAAGATACTGCACCACTAGTCTTTCTCAAAGTCGTAAAACTGCTTCCACGACGTTTAACAATCCGATAAATTAACATGGCTACCATTCCTGAGATTTTCTAAAAAAAACGTATTATTATGAGAGATGAGCTTATAAAACTTATTACCGTATTTGATCGTGTAATCCATGCACAATAATTTTTGGAAGTTAAAAAATTAAATTCATGTAATTTTAATTTACAATTTAACTATTAACTGTTTTGTTTTGGTTATCTTATTTATTGCAAACACACACACACAATCAAAACATGCTGGAAAAACATATTTACCATTGCCTTGACTAGTTTCACCATAAAGAATAAGTACGCTAACCGTAACAAAAATGACTTGCCGTACCGAATTACTATAAATAACACTAAAATAAAAGTGGGCACTCAGCAAAATGTGCTCTCGACCTTGATAATAATGTACTGAAATTTTTAATATGTGAAGCAAATAATCACAGTTGATTAGTTCAGATTTTGCTTGAGAACCTTATTCGTCGTAGTGTAATTCGTATTGTTATTTATTGGTCGACTATCACTGTCAAAAATTTGTTTTAATTCCTATTATCATCGCCAATGTCATTATCTGTAAATAAGAATTTGATATCACTGTTACGACTTCTACTACTCAGGCTGAATATTGTAACGTACCGCGAGCTTTCTACGTGTGTTACTCGATGTGTTACGTCTATTTGATACTCTGACTGTGTTATTTTATTTATTGTATAATTCTTTAGTTAAAATAAACCATGGGATCCTTTGCCGGTTTTTATCTCCTTGCAGGTATTACAGTTCAGTTGATAGGGGGAGAGAGAGAGAGAGAGAGAGAGGGAGAGAGAGAGAGAGAGAGAGAGAGAGAGAGAGAGAGAGAGAGAGAGAGAGAGAGAGAGAGAGAGAGAGAGACTTCCTCTCTTGGCTACTGTTTTATCGTTTTATTTAAACGCGCTTTGCATCAGCTGTTTTCAATGTGATAACCAGTGACAGGTTATGTTGGCCGTTGTACTTCATAGGCTATGATGACTGCGCTAACTTTCGCACTCTTCTCTGCTATTCACCGGTTTCCTGTAACAAATCTGCTATCTACAAAGAATAATACAAAGTCAATTCCCTAAAAGAAAGGTATTTATTGACTGAAATTGGTTTATTTTCTGGAAACTATTAAATCCAGTTCATCGATTTTCAGATCGACTATTATCGAAATTACAACAGATTTCGATATAAGTTTTTCTATAACACAACAGATATATTCAATTATAGTTATTAGTAAAATTAATAAATTATTTATGTCAGGGTTATTTGAGGATTCTTTGAGCTGTAAGAAAGTCAGAAATGCTTAGATAAGAGTATCATACTTTACAATAAATAATATTTTTATTCTTAAAGTCTAAGACAATAAGTTCGTTTTTTAGACTCCAGAGCGCAGACTACTCGGATTCATGCCGTTTGCAAAAAAGAAATATGGCTGCTGTGAAGTTCTAATGAGACCACGTTTTTACTGTTTTGGATTAAATAAATAAAGTTTAAAATGTTCACACTATGTTTTCTTATAAATTGAATTATGTTGTACTGGTTTCTAGTGTTCGTAACTTGGTGGTGATGTGTAGTGTTTTAGTTTATGAAGGTAGGCTTCCTCACCAATGTATTGACTGATTCAATTTCTTCAAGTGATCTTATGGTCGGACAAACTTTCAATGTTCTTGGATATTCCCGCATCAATTAGTATGTTGCAATGGATGTCTCAGACGTAGTTTCTTGTGCAGAATCGTTTCGTCTATTTTGAATAGTGGATGGTTCAAACTGTAGTTAATATTTTTGAAAATTGCTGGACATTATTTCTGTCATGTACCCTCTTGAAATCAAATTTAATAATTCTCTCATCTTGTTAACGCTGTTACCGTTAGTAACCAAGAAATTGATGAGTTTTTATTGGCTAACCTAGGTACAGTTTTAGTAAATAGGCTAGTATTAAGATATTATTAGATCTTCCATTTTTTAGGAAAAATACTCCTTTATAAATGTTAACTTTAATTAAATTTAATTTACATAATGTTTTTCTTCATATTATTACATAAACGTAGATACTTGTATGTTATAATTTAGTGGTTATAATCTATAGTTTTTTTATTAACAAGATTCTGGTTTTTAGTGATTGATGTCTTTTTAATATTACATATCATACTATGTTGCACTTTGTGTACACTGCACTTCTATAGCACCACTTATTACACTGCTTTTCACTACTAAAGTTTTTATTGTTTAGTGTAAAGATTATACAAAGGTTTTATAGTATGATACTTAAATGCCATTCATTTCTGACTTGTGGAATGGGATACCTACTGACTTTTATTATTAGTTTTTCAAAAATAATAATAATAGCTATTTCTTTATATTTTTTATTAAAGAATATTGTACCTTTAGTTTCCTCAGTATTAGGCACTGTTTATGTAATGTTACAATATTAAAATATTTTTTACATGTAGTATTTTACTTAATGTTACATATCATGTGAGGAACTATTATGCTTAGCACTTATTCTTTGTATTAAAACCAAATTAAAGGATATAACTAGTTTTTCTCAAAACTGGAGATACAACTTATTTTGAGCAAAAATAATTACTCAGATTACTTTACATAAATCCTCTTTAATTGAAATGAAATGAAAATATCACGATTAACACTAAAAACAAACATGCTTTCTAAAATCTTCAGTCTCTTTCTATAAAATTACAAATTTTCTGTAAATTAAAAAATTTTATTTAAAAATTTGGTAATTATTGTCGATCCGGACTATGCTCAAATTGCGGTGAAATATTTCTTTTCCTATTCTTCTATACTATATAAGCACGAAAAAAATTATTTTAAACGGTGGTCGAACCTATTTACGGAGAAAAAAAATTAAATAATTACTCACATAAGAACGCATGCAATTGCCGGTGAACGCCATTTTCAGACTTTGAATGTGTGACGTCGCTGCAAATTGGCCTTTGGGATGTATATAATTCTTGCAAAAATGAAGGCGAACCATTTTCCAAACATTTACAAGCGAGTTGGATGAAAAGCGAGTTGAGCCGATGCCTGCCGCGGTAGGTTCGGAGAGGCGGCCCGAAGGGCCGCGGGATATAGTTCATTGTTCCAGATAATTCTTGCAAAAATTAAGGCGAACCATGTTCCAAACATTTACAAGCGAGTTGGATGAAAAGCGAGTTGAGCCGATGCCTGCCGGTTAGGTTCGGAGAGGCGGCCCGAAGGGCCGCGGGATATAGTTCATGTTCCAGATAATTCTTGCAAAAATTAAGGCGAACCATTTTCCAAACATTTACAAGCGAGTTGGATGAAAAGCGAGTTGAGCCGATGCCTGCCGGTTAGGTTCGGAGAGGCGGCCCGAAGGGCCGCGGGATATAGTTCATTGTTCCAGATAATTCTTGCAAAAATTAAGGCGAACCGCAAAAATTGGACTGTATGAAAAGCGAGTTGAGTCAATTGCTGAAATACCAATGCCAAACGCCAAAAATTACCAAGCGCCGACGTAATGCTGACTTTTGATTGGCTGAGTTCAAAATTTTGTAATCTCTGATTTGTAATTGGTTAAGAGGAAAAGACTGGTTTGGCCGTTTAGATTTTAGAGAAAATGCTGCCTCAAGTCGTGTGTGTGTGGGAATGTATTTTGTGATTTTCAGTGCTTCATTTTGTGTTTCTGTAATTGTGCGGTGTTATTAATTATGGTTTAATTATGTCTGTTGTTTAGGGTTATTTACCATTATTAACGTTTGTAATATTGAGCGATTACTTTATACATTTATGAAGTACAGCGCTGGGTACTCCGCGTAATGTGATTTTAAGTGCTTTCGTTTGTGTAATTGTGTAACAGTGTAACATTTTAATACACAATGGCCTGCTACATTAAGGTAAGATTTCCATCTTTTCGTAATTATATGCATGGAGGTGATTCCATGTAACCGTGTGTGTGTGTGTGTGTGTGTGTGTGTGTGTGTGTGTGTGTGTGTGTGTGTGTGTGTGTGTGTGTGTGTGTGTGTGTGTGTGTGTGTGTGTGAAATATTCAAATTGCCGTGAAATATTTCTTTTTCTATTCTTCTATACTATATAAACACGAGAAAAATAATTTTAAACGGTGGTCGAACCTATTTACGAAGAAAAAAAATTAAATAATTTCTCCCATAAGGCGCCAAAAAACGCTACGTTATTTGCCGCGTAAACTTAGGAAGTACAGCGCTGAATACTCTCCGCAATGACGTCATAACTCGTCATTCGCTGTGTAACTGAGCGCCGTTTCTTAGATAACATGGCGGTCATTCACTTTACATGCGCGCTTATGGGAGTAATTATTTAATTTTTTTTCTCCGTACATAGGTTCCACCACCGTTTAAAATAATTTTTTTCGTGCTTATATAGTATAGAAGAATAGGAAAAGAAATATTTCACCGCAATTTGAGCATAGTCCGGATCGCGAATAATTACCAAAAATTTTTTAATAGTCATAAAAATTGTGGAAAGAAAAATAATGTGAAAAATCATTATATTTATATAAAAATACTAAAACAAAAAATAGTAATAAACTAAACAAATGATTTCCAGTCTTTCAATTTCACTCTAAACACTGTAATTTTTTACGTTTTTTTGTATTACTACTATAAATTTTTAACTAGTGACTTAAATTTTTTGCTCAGTGTTCTCTTCTATGTCAATATCCTTGCAGTCATTATGTGGTTGATGAACAGGTACACCAACATCTGCTTCACTACTGGAACGTAAGTGGCCATATAGTGCAAACAGTTCGGATTCTTCGTGTATGGCCAGATCTTGTCAGATCATAAATGTTTTTAATTTTTAAAGCATGTATTCGTCGGAAAGGAGCTGTTATTGCTGGCGTACAACAGGCATGTCTGCAGTTTCATTTCAATATTACAGGATTTACACTAACCGAATTGTAAACACAGACACATGTAATTCCAACTTGAACTCTTTTTTTTCAATTATTTTATAACAGATAATTCGTTTCGCCTCTTGTAAGGATTTCAGCGGTTTGTAATTTTGAGTATATGTCATTTTTCAGTCGTAGACTGACCAGCCACTGTCATAAACAAAAACTTATTGCACCTGATTCTTGAAACAAAATAGCATTGAAAGGATTCTCATCCTGCTGTATACGACCAAACAGTCTTATCGGTCTCAAGAAAACTATGTCCACGAATGTTCACAGGAGCACCAAATAGCCAGTTTTGTACCATCGGGAGCACTATATTGACCTCCATAACCATTGTAGAACAGAAGAATATGATTAATATCATGAAAATTTGTATTTGTTGGCAATATTTTTGTTATGTAATGGTACACTTCACTTGCAATTTCATTGGAACCTCGTTTTGATTTGTTTTTAGTCCACGTGTCTGAATAATATTTTTTAACAGTTAAATCACACAAACCGAAATTATGCAACACCAGATGGCAGGAGTAAAAGGCTGCCTGCACAGGAACTTTAGGAAGCACTTGCACCTGTTGAAGGTCGAAGACTATAAATGTTGTTTTTCTGTCTTCAACATAAATTCTGTCGTCTCTTTGTTATTGTTGTATAAAACAATTTTTCTTGTTTCTTGTAAAGATTGAATTTAGTCTTAAATTTTTGTTTTTAAATCTGGGTTTGTTTCATGTTTAATTTTCTACAGTTTTCACAACTTGCACACACATCTATCTTAAGATTACCAAAATCTATATTGAATTCATTTGAAAATATAGTTTAAAAGATGCTATAAGAAGCTTTTAAAGAATCAACATTTAAATGTTTTAGAAAAAACTGTTGTAAAAGTTCTATAGCGACTTAATTTCTGACGGAAGGTAAACTGGGATGGTTTTACTAAGCCATTAATAACTCTCACGTACTGGCAGAGTTTTTCACAAATTCTCTAGCGCTCTGTTTTTTGGGCTCATCTCTATCCCCAATTTGGTCTCCTTCTCTGAATTCTTTTGCGATCTCACCACATGTTAAAATACGTTTAAAGACGCCGGTAAGTCTGATCTTGCCTACAGAGAAGTATAATTTGGTTGCAACTATCATTTGATGCTGATTGGTTGATGCTGCTTTCCAGCTTAGAAAATGCTGGTACAAAAGGCTTTAAAATTGAGTCTCGTCAGGCATAACACATAGTTTCTAAAGTGAATTGGCAGACACCGTGCCAATATAGACAATGATAGTGGGGCCCTCCGATAATGAGGCCGAAACGTTTGTCAATAACGCCAATGTGGACCACGGCCTAACAGCTAGGCTGACAATAACGACAACTCTGGACCACGGCCTAACAGCTAGGCTGACAATAACGACAATTGTGAACCACGGCCTAACGGCTAGGCTGACAATAACGACAACTGTGGACCACGGCCTAACAGCAAGGCTGACAATATCGACAACTGTGGACCACGGCCTAACAGCTAGGCTGACAATAATTTCAACAATAGTCATTTCTAGTTTGTTAATTATTCTTCTGAAGGAGGAATCTTAAAATTAATATTTAGAATATTTTAACATTGAAAATGTTTATAAATACGTGTCGCACATTTGAAAACGACCGCTGGTGCGTGATCGAAAATGGGAACCGGTGAGTTTCCATAGACACTACTTCTTTGTTGTCAATAACGTAGTACACATATATAACTTATCTTATGAATGCGACTATATTTAACTTATAGTCTGTACATTGGTAAATGAAGAACGAATTCATTGATTGGTGAATGAAGAATTAATTCATTGATTGGTGAATGAACATAAATATTGTGGCGGTATGTTTCATCACCATAGACCTATAATCTGTATAATAGTAAAACACCAGTCATGAGTACTAGTAACCATGGATGATAAGAAAACTAAAAAAAAAATAAGTGTATAATAAACACAGTATGTCAATCCCAAATTAAAACAAAAGCAGTCGATGAAGAATTAAATATTGAAAATAGTGCAATACAGTAGTTATAATGAAAAATTAGAAGAGAAACACAAAGAAAACTATAATAACGTGATAAACCCAATAGATATTGTAAGTGAGCGGGCAGAACCAGCACCAATACCAGTGAAATGATATATACGAACAATATAAATAAGTGAGCGGGTAGAACCAGCACCAATACCAATGAAATGATGTATACGAACAATATAAATAAGTGATCGGGTAGCACCAGCACAAATACCAGTGAGATGATATATACACAATATATAAAGTGAGATAAAATGAAACCAAAGGAGAGGGTGACTGCCAAAATATAAATGAAACAAAGTGAAATAAACTGATAAGATATAGGAAGACACATACGAATAATATAGAACAGAAAAGGAGAAAGATCACAATCGAATAAGGTGATGAAGGAGAAACCAATAAATGATAAGTGTAAATGATAATTATGAGTATCATATAAATAATAAATGCCAATGATAAATATTAGTATCATATAAATAATCAATGTAAATAAAGAATAGTAAAATCCGATAAAGTAATAATTAACTAAAAGTACACTCACCAATTAAATAGAGAGCAAATGTTACAAATAACTCTATCATGATATATACTTGTTAACAGAATAAATAACCAATATAGAGTGAGAGATGATTAGATGATGAACATGATATTAGTGAGAAAGAATTAATGTTAGGCAATACCCACCAATAACACTTACATAAAACTATAAAAAAGTGCAAAAGTGATAGTGTAAACCCTACAGACTAAAATGGAAACCCTTTTGATAGGAATAAACACCGAAAAATCAGTGAGAAACACTAAAGATTAAAGGTGCAGTGTTAGTAATTAAGGATATCATTAATATTAGAATTAAGATTGATTTCAGCCAAGGAATATAAGGATATTCAGGGAAGAAATCCCAGGAAGAGTTAAGTGTTAGTGTTACCATGGAGAGAGAATAAAGTTTATATTAGAATAGAGAAATAGAGTAAATAATAGAAATGTAACATCAATAAATACCCTATGTTCGAGGGGATAGTTAATTAGGTAAATAAAGTGAATAGTGTAATGATGTTTAACACGCATAAAAACTAAATAAGAAATAATAAATGGTAAACAAGAATAGCATAAGAACTGTTACAGAATTGTTCGATTAAGTTTATAAGTAGGAATATGGCTGAACAGTTATGCAGTCCATAGACCTAATTGTTATGTTATATTTTTATAGAAAATAGTGAATCATAGACCAATTATAAACCATAGCAATATTAATAAGAGAAAAAAGGTCAATTCACATCAATCTAGTAATACTAAGAAAGCAATTAGAACATAATAGACAACCATGATATGTAAACTAATGAAAACAGGCAAATATAAAACAGATCCAAAATAATGCAGCAAGCAAACAAATCATATGTAACACAAACAAAAGATGTATGAAAGTAAAATAATGTGCAATTAGTATAATATATGAAAAAATAGACAATTGATACTTAGTCCTATGCAATGCCTAACTGTATAGCACCAATAACAACAAATTGTAAGAATTGTACTATGACATTAGCAAATCCAAGGCAAGCAAGTAGTAAATAATAATTAGTGAACCATATTAAGTGATAAATGTTAAATTTAGGACATAAAATAAAAAAGAAAATGTAATTAAATAATATCAACATAACTGTCAAAACATAATACATGGGCCAACCCAACCTTATGGGATGTTAAATTAATCTTTGAAACAAAATACAGTACAACCAGTGGTGACAATATCTCATATTTAAATAAGAATACCGAAGATTAATAGCAATCAGAAGATATTTAATAATTTTGAATAAAAATTCAAATATCCTAACAATGGTCTTAACTCATGATCAGCCAATCAAGAGCAATCAGTAACCATTACAACAGACGTTATTGACGAATTTTTTCGTTAAAACCTAATTATTCCACAAGTGACGCTTGAGACGAAGAGACGCCAAGCCATAGCTGGCTAAAATTTTAACTTATAACACCCAAAACTGACTAAATGTACTAAAATAAGGAACACCATCTGATGACGGACTAACACACTCAATTGAAGCAACTGACCAGATTAATTCATTCAAAATTAAGGAACTTCAGTCAAATAAGACGAAGAAGACGCCAGACAAGACCAAATCCCAGGACGAGTGAAGATTGATGAAAGAAACGATGATACAACCCAGCCCAACTGTATAACACCACACCATAGGTCTACTGATTGTTAAGTATTGCGGAATTACCTAAAATTTATAAATAAAATCCTTTCTAAATCATTTCTCACAATAGAAAAACTCTCACTATAACTGATATTATTTTTTTTTTTCAAAGGTTAATAAAGAAAATATTTATGAATACTAATATTAAGGGAAACCACTGCATTAAAGATCTGAGGATATCCCCAGGCTTTTAGCATGATGGCTACGTCTAATGCAAAATATTCCGCAGTTTCAATTCCCCCATTCGGTTCTCCGGGGGGGAAGGTGTTGGATAGAGTCAATTTTAAAGTAAATCCTATTGTCTACAAACGAAAAAAGGGATGCAAAATCGGCACTTGGAATGTTAGAACATTACTGAAGCCTGGTAAGATGGAAGAGGTAAAGCATTCTATGATAAAGGCAGAGCTTAATATATTAGGTGTCTGCGAGACAAAATGGGCAGGATGTGGTGATTTCGTATCAAGTGATTTCAGAATTATTTACAGTGGAAAGGAAGAACCAGGAAGAAATGGAGTAGCATTGTTCTTAAGAGGTGAATGGAAGAGTAGTGTCTTGAATACATGCCACAGTAGTGATAGATTACTGATGATAAAACTTAGGGCAGAGCCAGTTGATTTGTGTATAATTATGGTGTACTTTCCAACAACAAGTAGTAACGATGAAGATATAGAATTAATGTATGAACAGATTGAAGAGTTGCTCAAGATAATAAAGAAAGACGATAATGTAGTTATAATGGGCGACTTTAGTGCATCTATTGGTGCTAACAGTAGTCAAAAATGTGCCGGGAAGTTTGGTTTGTGGAACATCAATGCACGAGGGGAAAGGTTACTTGAGTTTTGTGAGCAGTATGAGATGATCGTCACAAACACATGTTTTGAAGTCCCCAAAAGACGACGATACACTTGGAAAGCACCGGGGGATGTAGGAGGCATCAGATCGATTATATTCTAGTCAGACAAAGATATAAGAACCAAGTCAAATTTAGTCATTCATATCCTGGTATGGATATAGATAGTGACCATATTCCCGTTATGGCCAAGTGCAATATTAAATTTAGGAAAATCAGGAAATCTAAACAAAAGAACTGGTGCTTAGAAAAACTGACCGATGACAAAATAGTAAAAGAATTGGTAGAGGAGACAGACATGTTGATGGAAGGAAGGCCAAGTTGGGAGGAAGTAAGAGATGGAATAATTGCAACAGCACAGCGTGTTCTAGGGAAGAGAAAGTTAGAACCACGGAAACCGTGGATGACACAGAAAATGTTGGATCTAATAAGGAGGCGTAATAAGCTGAGAAATGAGGATTATCAGGAGTACAAGAGAATAAAAAATCAGATTACCTCTATGTGTCGCATGGAAAAAGAAAATTGGATGAAACAACTAAGTCTTGAAATAAAAGATGATTTCAGTAGAGGAAAATGTAATGAGGCATATTTAAGGATAAAATCGTTACAGTTGAAGCATAAGACTCGAAGTAATGTTGTTAAGGATAAAAATGGTAAAATACTTTTCGAAAATAATAAGGTCAGCGAGCGCTGGAAGGAGTATATAGAGGAACTATATGATGGGGAAGCTGTGGTAGTCATGCAGGAGTTTCTAGAAAATGAGAATGCTGTAGATAGAGATATGGTAGGACCGCCAATTAGCAGGGTGGAATTTGATTATGCCCTTAAAGGTCTGAGTATGAAAAAAGCGACAGGGCCTGACAGTCTACCAGCAGAGCTTTTGAAAAATGTAGGGGAGAGAACGAAAGACCAGCTATTTCGAATAATTACTGGGTGCTATGAAGAGGGAGTATTGCCAGTTGATTTCATTAAAAGTAGAACAATCACAATACCAAAGAAAGGTACAGTAGACGACTGTGCTAATTATAGAACGATAGCCTTAATATCTCATGCTGCTAAGATTTTGCTGAACATAGTGAAGAACAGACTGGAAGGAAAGATTGATCACACTTTGGAGGAGGATCAGTTTGGATTTAGAGCAGGTAGAGGAACCAGAGAAGCAATCTTGGCTCTGCGGCAGATCTTGGAGAGGAGAATTGAAATGAATAGGAAAACCTATTTAGTATTTGTGGATCTCGAGAAGGCGTTCGACAATGTTGATTGGAAGCTGTTGTTTCAAACTATTAGGAAGTCAGGACTTGACTGGAAAGTTAGAAGGGTAATCTTCAATATTTATAGGTTGCAAAGTACTGAAATAGACATAAATGGATGCAAAAGGAAGCAATAATAAGAAGAGGGGTAAGACAAGGTTGCTCACTGTCACCGTACTTGTTTAATTTGTTTATAGAAGATGTTGTAACTCAGATGAAAAGGAGTTCTAGGGGAATTAAAATAAATGGGGAACAGATACACAGTATTCGCTTCCCAGATGATATTGTACTGATGGCTGACTCAGAAAAGGATATGACCCGAATGTTAGGTACGTTTAACAAAATTCTTCACGCTTGGAGATTGAGGATAAATGTTAAGAAAAGTAAAATAATGGTTGTAAGTAAAAAAAGAGAAGACATTAAATCAACCATTAAGTTGAACAACACAATATTGGAGCACGTTACTGAATTTTGTTACCTGGGTAGCATAGTTACAAGTGGGAATAAGTGTCTGGCAGAGATTAAGAGGAAAGTAACTCTGGCAAAACAAGCATTCCAGAGCAAAAGGAACTTTTTAACAAGCAACCATATTAGTATTGAAACAAGGAAAAAGTTTGTTAAGGTATTTGTATGGAGTGTTTTAACTTACGGGTGTGAATCGTGAACCTTAGGGAAGGTGGAGAGTGACAGACTTCAGGCAATGGAGATGTGGATTTGGCGGAGAATGACAAAAAATAGTTGGACAGATAGGAAGACGAATGAACAGATCTTAGAGGAAATAAATGAGAATAGAACACTGCTTAGGAGTATAGAGGTGAGGAAGATTAAGTTGATAGGGCATGTGATCAGACAGTGCTTTTTTAACTAACATCTTTGAGGGCAAAGTAGTGGGGAAGAAGCCCAAAGGAAGACCAAGAACTGCATACTTCCGCAGCACAATGAGTGTCGTGAATAGTGGGTCCTATGAAGAAATGAAGAATATCGCAAGGGATAGAGTGACGTGGCTACAGCGACAAGGCATTGCCTTTAGGAGTTAATAATAACTAATATTAACTATAAGCTAACCTCTGTATAACACGACAGCACAGACACATACACTTTTAAACATCACAGAGTTGAATTCAATGTAAAACTTCTTCCATAATTAATAACCACAATTGTAAGGTGGTGTACTCTATTTAAATATTTTGTTCTAACTTTTTGTCGTACTCAAAAGGATCCAGTGGCAATTTAAATTGTGTAAATAAAGTAAACACGGCGACATTTTGCGTCGTCAAATAACTATCGTTGCCACGCTGCTCCCCGCTGAGTAAAGAATTAAATATTTGTCGAGGCCAAAAAATTATTATATTAAACTCAATTGTATAACGATTATTGAAATTTGATGAGCTATCAAGCACTAATAAACAAGTACGAACCTTTAACGACTGTCCTGTAATTATTTCACAAGTATTATGAATGTTGTGTTTTGTAGTAGTGAATAGAAATTGCGACCAAAGTTTATGTTGGCAACACGTTCTCCCCAGACTAGCAATACTCGAGTTCTCGCCAGCCGGCGAACAATTCGAATCACACACCGCAGTAACGTAAACAAACTAACTGAGATTAAACCTTTTAATTGTTTTGTTTGGAAAACGATTTGGCGCCTATCCGGAAGAAAATACAAGTGAGTAAGGACAGGTAAGGTAGTACAGACAGCAACAAGATCCGGTACGAGTTATTAGAGCGTACACGATCGACATAATCAGCGGCAGTTTCATAAGAAATTAATACATATTACACAAAATATAAATAACCGATTGAAGTATTCCACGTAACAAATATCGGTATGGAGAACCATACATGACTTCCATATTCTAAGATTTATATTTAAAATCATTTTCAGCCAAACAGACAGGCTGTGTCTTACCTGCCTTTTTATTGCTGTATTAAATGAAAAATATTATATTACATTAAAATGAAAAAATTATAATTTTATTGCCTGGCAACAAAATTATTTTATTTTTAACAATTACCATTGTTTCAAAAAGTTTAAATAAATTTTCAAGTACTTTACTCTTGTTAAAACGTAAAAGGTTGAAGGTAAACTACTCCTTCCCCTTACCCGATCTTCACCAAAATCGAAAGTCATTGAGACCTCTACAATTCAGGGACGTATGCAAAACATTATTTGATTCTGTTTGAATTTGCGGCTGTTATCGTTTGCCATAGAAAATACGCTTGATAAAAAAACGTTGCAGGTAAACTACCCCTTCCCCTTAACCGATCTTCACCAAAAACAATAGGTCTTGAGAACTCTACAAATTAGGGCTGTATGCAAAACATTATTTGATTCTGTTTGAATTTGCGGCTGTTATCGTTTGCCATAGAAAATACCCTTGTTAAAAAACGTTGCAGGTAAACTACCCCTTTCCCTCAACCGATCTTCACCAAAAACAATAGGTCTTGAGAACTCTACAATTTAGGGCTGTATGCAAATAATCTGTTGATTCTGTTTGAATTTGCGGCTGTTATCGTTTGCCATAGGAAATACGCTTGATAAAAAAACGTTGCAGGTAAACTACCCCTTCCCCTTAACCGATCTTCACCAAAAACAATAGATCTTGAGTATTCTATAAATCAGGGCTGTATGCAAAACATTATTTGATTCTGTTTGAATTTGCGGCTGTTATCGTTTGCCAAACAAACAAAATTACCCTTGATAAAAAAAACCGTGCTGGTAAACTACCCCTTTCCCTCAACCGATCTTCACCAAAAACAACAGGTCGCGAGTACTCTGCAAATCAGGGCTGCATGCAAAAAATTATTTGATTCTGTTTGAATTTGCGGCAGTTATCGTTTGCCATAGAAAAAAAATCTATAGACAGACAGACACAGACAGACAGACAGACAGACAGACAGACAGACAGACACACACACAGACACTTTTCGGAAAACGACTTTTTTTCATGTTTTGAGTGTAGTAGAATCAGAATCTGCAATAATCTCCAACACGATTTTTTTTGCCATCACCATACTTCCATTCCTTAAGGAATATGGAAGTAAAATATCGGTATGGAGAACCATACATGACTTCCATATTCTAAGATTTATATTTAAAATCATTTTCAGACAAACAGCCAGGCTGTGTCTTACCTGCCTTTTTATTGCTGTATTAAATGAAAAATATTATATTACATTAAAATGAAAAAATTATAATTTTATTGCCTGGCAACAAAATTATTTTATTTTTAACAATTACCATTGTTTCAAAAAGTTTAAATAAATTTTCAAGTACTTTACTCTTGTTAAAACGTAAAAGGTTGCAAGTAAACTACCCCTTCCCCTTAACCGATCTTCACCAAAATCGAAAGTCATTGAGACCTCTACAATTCAGGGACATATGCAAAAAATTATTTGATTCTGTTTGAATTTGCGGCTGTTATCGTTTGCCATAGAAAATACGCTTGATAAAAAAACGTTGCAGGTAAACTACCCCTTCCCCTTAACCGATCTTCACCAAAAACAACAGGTCTTGAGTACTCTACAATTTAGGGCTGTATGCAAATAATCTTTTGATTCTGTTTGAATTTGCGGCTGTTATCGTTTGCCATAGGAAATACCCTTGTTAAAACATAAAACGTTACAGGTAAACTACCCCTTTCCCTTAACCGATCTTCACCAAAATCAACAGATCTTGAGAACGCTACCATACAGGGCTGTATGCGAAACATTATTTGATTCTGTTTGAATTTGCGGCTGTTATCGTTGGCCAAACAAACAAAATTACCCTTGCTAAAAAAAAACCGTTGCCGGTAAACTACCCCTTTCCCTCAACCGATCTTCACCAAAAACAATATGTCCTGAGTACTCTACAAATCAGGGCTGTATGCAAAAAGTTATTTGATTCTGTTTGAATTTGCGGCTGTTATCGTTTGCCATAGAAAATACCCTTGTTAAAAAAACGTTGCAGGTAAACTACCCCTTTCCCTCAACCGATCTTCACCAAAAACAATAGGTCTTGAGAACTCTACAATTTAGGGCCGTATGCAAATAATATTTTGATTCTGTTAGAATTTGCGGCTGTTATCGTTTGCCATAGGAAATACCCTTGTTAAAACATAAAACGTTACAGGTAAACTACCCCTTTCCCTTAACCGATCTTCACCAAAAACAATAGGTCCTGAGTACTCTACAAATCAGGGCTGTATGCAAAACATTATTTGATTCTGTTTGAATTTGCGGCTGTTATCGTTTGCCATAGAAAATACCCTTGTTAAAAAAACGTTGCAGGTAAACTACCCCTTTCCCTCAACCGAACTACACCAAAAACAATAGGTCTTGAGAACTCTACAATTTAGGGCTGTATGCAAATAATCTTTTGATTCTGTTTGAATTTGCGGCTGTTATCGTTTGCCATAGGAAATACCCTTGTTAAAACATAAAACGTTACAGGTAAACTACCCCTTTCCCTTAACCGATCTTCACCAAAATCAACAGATATTGAGAACTCTACAATTTAGGGCTGTATGCGAAACATTATTTGATTCTGTTTGAATTTGCGGCTGTTATCGTTTGCCAAACAAACAAAATTACCCTTGCTAAAAAAAAAAACCGTTGCAGGTAAACTACCCCTTTCCCTCAACCGATCTTCACCAAAAACAATAGGTCGCGAGTACTCTGCAAATCAGGGCTGCATGCAAAAAATTATTTGATTCTGTTTGAATTTGCGGCAGTTATCGTTTGCCATAGAAAAAAAATCTACAGACAGACAGACAGACAGACAGACAGACAGACAGACAGACAGACACACAGACAGACAGACAGACACACACAAAGACACTTTTCGGAAAACGACTTTTTTTCATGTTTTGAGTGTAGTACAATCAGAATCTGCAATAATCTCGAACACGATTTTTTATGCCATCACCATACTTCCATTCCTTAAGGAATATGGAAGTAACGAGAACTCTGCAAAACCGGGCTGTATGCAAAAAATTATTTGATTCTGTTTGAATTTGCGGCAGTTATCGTTTGCCATAGAAAAAAAATTTACAGACAGACAGACAGACAGACAGACAGACACACAGACACACAGACAGACAGACACACACACAGACACTTTTCGGAAAACGACTTTTTTTCATGTTTTGAGTATAGTAGAATCAGAATCTGCAATAATCTCGAACACGATTTTTTTTGCCATCACCATACTTCCATTCCTTAAGGAATATGGAAGTAAACAAGTACTTTACTCTTGTTAAAACGTATAAGGTTGCAGGTAAACTACCCCTTCCCCTTAACCGATCTTCACCAAAATCGAAAGTCATTGAGACCTCTACAATTCAGGGATGTATGCAAAAAATTATTTGATTCTGTTTGAATTTGCGGCTGTTATCGTTTGCCATAGAAAATACGCTTGATAAAAAAAACGTTGCCGGTAAACTACCCCTTCCCCTTAACCGATCTTCACCAAAAACAATAGGTCTTGAGTACTCTACAAATCAGGACTGTATGCAAAACATTATTTGATTCTGTTTGAATTTGCGGCTGTTATCGTTTGCCATAGAAAATACCCTTGTTAAAAAAACGTTGCAGGTAAACTACCCCTTTCCCTCAACCGATCTTCACCAAAAACAATAGGTCTTGAGAAATCTACAAATCAGGACTGTATGCGAAACATTATTTGATTCTTTTGAATTTGCGGCTGTTATCGTTTGCCAAAAAAAAAAAAATTCCCTTGATAAAAAAAACCGTTGCAGGTAAACTGCCCCTTCCCCTCAACCGATCTTCACCAAAAACAATAGGTCGCGAGTACTCTACAAATCAGGGCTGTATGCAAAAAATTATTTGATTCTGTTTGTATTTGCGGCAGTTGTCGTTTGCCATAGAAAATACGCATGATAAAAAACGTTGCTGGTAAACTACCCCTTCCCCTTAACCGATCTTCACCAAAAACAATAGGTCTTGAGTACTCTACAAATCAGGGCTGTATGCAGAAAATTATTTGATTCTGTTTGAATTTGCGGCTGTTATCGTTTGCCATAGAAAATACCCTTGTTAAAAAAACGTTGTTGGTAAACTACCCGTTTCCCTTAACCGATCTTCACCAAAAACAAAAGGTCTTGAGAACTCTACAATTTAGGGCTGTATGCAAATAATCTTTTCATTCTGTTTGAATTTGCGGCTGTTATCGTTTGCCATAGGAAATACCCTTGTTAAAACATAAAACGTTACAGGTAAACTACCCCTTTCCCTTAACCGATCTTCACCAAAAACAATAGGTCTTGAGAACTCTACAATTAAGGGCTGTATGCGAAACATTATTTGATTCTGTTTGAATTTGCGGCTGTTATCGTTTGCCAAACAAACAAAATTACCCTTGCTAAAAAAAACCGTTGCAGGTAAACTACCCCTTTCCCTCAACCGATCTTCACCAAAAACAATAGGTCGCGAGAACTCTGCAAAACCGGACTGTATGCAAAAAATTATTTGATTCTGTTTGAATTTGCGGCAGTTATCGTTTGCCATAGAAAAAAAATCTACAGACAGACAGACAGACAGACACAGAGACACACAGACAGACAGACAGACACACAGACACTTTTCGGAAAACGACTTTTTTTCATGTTTTGAGTGTAGTAGAATCAGAATCTGCAATAATCTCGAACACGATTTTTTTTGCCATCACCATACTTCCATTCCTTAAGGAATATGGAAGTAAATATCGGTATGGAGAACCATACATGACTTCCATATTCTAAGATTTATATTTAAAATCATTTTCAGCCAAACAGCCAGGCTGTGTCTTACCTGCCTTTTTATTGCTGTATTAAATGAAAAATATTATATTACATTAAAATGAAAAAATTATAATTTTAATGCCTGGCAACAAAATTATTTTATTTCTAACAATTACCATTGTTTCAAAAAGTTTAAATAAATTTTCAAGTACTTTACTCTTGTTAAAACGTAAAAGGTTGCAGGTAAACTACCCCTTCCCCTTAACCGATCTTCACCAAAATCGAAAGTCATTGAGACCTCTACAATTCAGGGACGTATGCAAAAAATTATTTGATTCTGTTTGAATTTGCGGCTGTTATCGTTTGCCATAGAAAATACGCTTGATAAAAAAACGTTGCAGGTAAACTACCCCTTCCCCTTAACCGATCTTCACCAAAAACAATAGGTCTTGAGTACTCTACAAATCAGGGCTGTATGCAAAACATTATTTGATTCTGTTTGAATTTGCGGCTGTTATCGTTTGCCATAGAAAATAAAACGTAAAAGGTTGCAGGTAAACTACCCCTTCCCCTTAACCGATCTTCACCAAAAACAATAGGTCTTGAGTACTCTACAAATCAGGACTGTATGCAAAACATTATTTGATTCTGTTTGAATTTGCGGCTGTTATCGTTTGCCATATAAAATACCCTTGTTAAAAAAACGTTGCAGGTAAACTACCCCTTTCCCTCAACCGATCTTCACCAAAAACAATAGATCTTGAGAAATCTACAATTCAGGGCTGTATGCGAAACATTATTTGATTCTGTTTGAATTTGCGGCTGTTATCGTTTGCCAAAAAAAAAAAATTCCCTTGATAAAAAAAACCGTTGCCGGTAAACTACCCCTTCCCCTCAACCGATCTTCACCAAAAACAATAGGTCGCGAGTACTCTACAAATCAGGGCTGTATGCAAAAAATTATTTGATTCTGTTTGAATTTGCGGCAGTTGTCGTTTGCCATAAAAAATACGCATGATAAAAAACGTTGCTGGTAAACTACCCCTTCCCCTCAACCGATCTTCACCAAAAACAATAGGTCTTGAGTACTCTTCAAATCAGGGCTGTATGCAGAAAATTATTTGATTCTGTTTGAATTTGCGGCTGTTATCGTTTGCCATAGAAAATACCCTTGTTAAAAAAACGTTGTAGGTAAACTACCCCTTTCCCTTAACCGATCTTCACCAAAAACAAAAGGTATTGAGAACTCTACAATTTAGGGCTGTATGCAAATAATCTTTTCATTCTGTTTGAATTTGCGGCTGTTATCGTTTGCCATAGGAAATACCCTTGTTAAAACATAAAACGTTACAGGTAAACTACCCCTTTCCCTTAACCGATCTTCACCAAAAACAATAGGTCTTGAGAACTCTACAATTCAGGGCTGTATGCGAAACATTATTTGATTCTGTTTGAATTTGCGGCTGTTATCGTTTGCCAAACAAACAAAATTTCCCTTGCTAAAAAAAAACCGTTGCAGGTAAACTACCCCTTTCCCTCAACCGATCTTCACCAAAAACAATAAGTCGCGAGAACTCTGCAAAACCGGGCTGTATGCAAAAAATTATTTGATTCTGTTTGAATTTGCGGCAGTTATCGTTTGCCATAGAAAAAAAATCTATAGACAGACAGATAGACAGACAGACAGACAGACACACAGACACACAGACACACAGACAGACACACAGACACTTTTCGGAAAACGACTTTTTTTCATGTTTTGAGTGTAGTAGAATCAGAATCTGCAATAATCTCGAACACGATTTTTTTTGCCATCACCATACTTCCATTCCTTAAGGAATATGGAAGTAAAAATAACACCGACGAGCGATAACCTTGCAATTTATATATTTTTTACTTCCATATTTCCTTAAGGAATGGAAGTATGGTGATGGCAAAAAAAATCGTGTTCGAGATTATTGCAGATTCTGATTCTACTACACTCAAAACATGAAAAAAAGTCGTTTTCCGAAAAGTGTCTGTGTGTGTGTGTGTGTGTGTGTCTGTGTGTCTGTGTGTCTGTAGATTTTTTTTTTTTGGCAAACGATAACTGCCGCAAATTCAAACAGAATCAAATAATTTTTTGCATACAGCCCTGATTTGTAGAGGACTCGCGACCTATTGTTTTTGGTGAAGATCGGTTGAGGGAAAGGGGTAGTTTACCTGCAACGGGTTTTTTTATCAAGGGAAATTTTTTTTTTTTTGCAAACGATAACAGCCGCAAATTCAAACAGAATCAAATAATGTTTCGTATACAGCCCTGAATTGTAGAGTTCTCAAGACCTTTTGTTTTTGGTGAAGATCGGTTAAGGGAAAGGGGTAGTTTACTTGTAACGTTTTATGTTTTAACAAGGGTATTTATTATGGCAAACGATAACAGCCGCAAATTCAAACAGAATCAAAAGATTATTTGCATACAGCCCTAAATTGTAGAGTTATCAAGACCTATTGTTTTTGGTGAAGATCGGTTAAGGGAAAGGGGTAGTTTACCTACAACGTTTTTTTAACAAGGGTATTTTCTATGGCAAACGATAACAGCCGCAAATTCAAACAGAATCAAAAGATTATTTGCATACAGCCCTAAATTGTAGTGTTCTCAAGACCTATTGTTTTTGGTGAAGATCGGTTAAGGGAAAGGGGTAGTTTACCAACAAAGTTTTTTTAACAAGAGTATTTTATATGGCAAACGATAACAGCCGCAAATTCAAACAGAATCAAATAATTTTCTGCATACAGCCCTGATTTGTAGAGTACTCAAGACTTATTCTTTTTGGTAAAGATCAGTTGAGGGGAAGGTGTAGTTTACCTGCAACGTTTTTTATCAAGCGTATTTTCTATGGCAAACGATAACTGCCGCAAATTCAAACAGAATCAAATAATTTTTTGCATACAGCCCTGATTTGTAGAGTACTCGCGACCTATTGTTTTTGGTGAAGATCGGTTGAGGGGAAGGGGTAGTTTACCAGCACGGTTTTTTTTATAAAGGGAAATTTTTTTTTTTGGCAAACGATAACAGCCGCAAATACAAACAGACTTAAATAATGTTTCGTATACAGCCCTGAATTGTAGAGTTCTCAAGACCTTTTGTTTTTGGTGAAGATCGGTTAAGGGAAAGGGGTAGTTTACTTGTAACGTTTTATGTTTTAACAAGGGTATTTCCTATGGCAAACGATAACAGCCGCAAATTCAAACAGAATCAAAAGATTATTTGCATACAGCCCTAAATTGTAGAGTTATCAAGACCTATTGTTTTTGGTGAAGATCGGTTAAGGGAAAGGGGTAGTTTACCTACAACGTTTTTTTAACAAGGGTATTTTCTATGGCAAACGATAACAGCCGCAAATTCAAACAGAATCAAATAATTTTCTGCATACAGCCCTGGTTTGTAGAGTACTCAAGACCTATTGTTTGTGGTGAAGATCAGTTGAGGGGAAGGGGTAGTTTACCTGCAACGTTTTTTATCAAGCGTATTTTCTATGGCAAACGATAACTGCCGCAAATTCAAACAGAATCAAATAATTTTTTGCATACAGCCCTGATTTGTAGAGTACTCGCGACCTATTGTTTTTGGTAAAGATCGGTTGAGGGGAAGGGGTAGTTTACCTGCACGATTTTTTTATCAAGCGTATTTTCTATGGCAAACTATAACAGCCGCAAATTCGAACAGAATCAAATAATGTTTTGCATACATCCCTGAATTGTAGAGGTCTCAAGGACGTTCGATTTTGGTGAAGATCGGTTAAGGGGAAGGGGTAGTTTACCAGCAACCTTTTACGTTTTAACAAGAGTAAAGTACTTGCAAATTTATTTAAACTTTTTGAAACAATGGTAATTGTTAAAAATAAAATAATTTTGTTGCCAGGCAATAAAATTAAAATTTTTTAATTTTAATGTAATATAATATTTTTCATTTAATACGGCAATAAAAAGGCAGGTAAGACACAAACACACAATTCACGTTATTTCTGCCTGACTCATGTTTATTTTCTTACGTTTGCACGCTTTTTAAATGGAAAGTGCCGAAACCCACACCAACATAACGCGTGCAAGCCGAAAAAATGGACATCAATTTGCTTACTGGCGAAGCTAGTAGTTAATGAATGGGTAGGCAAAAATCTTATCTTAAATTTTTTTTAAGGAATCACTAAAAGGACGGTGGGTCAAATCGGACGCTGAGGTAGAGTTTGCTGTAACCGAATGGTTCCACAAACAGCCGTAAGAATTTTACTAGCAGGGAATCTACAGGTTAGCGCAACAGTGGAACTCATGTCTTAATGTTATTGGAGACTTCTTTTAAAATCGTTGAATAAAAATTGCTTTACAGCTCTATACGTGTGTCTATTGAACAATCCTTGTATTAGTCATACACGATAATACAACTGATTAAACTTCAAATTTTTAAACTTGGTTAGTTTCTATATATATGTTTAATGTTACAAATAATTCAAATAACAATCTTGATCATCTGTTAGTTCAGCGGAATAACAGTGACACTTTTAATAACCGCATAAAATAAACACTTAGAAACAACACAGGCGCTTTAACTTAACTGTTTGGACCACAGAAGTGAGGCATGCCTCAACGCTCTATGTGTACAGCGCGGGACAATCCCCCCTCCCTACACTTCCCTATCACACCACTACATTGCTTACATACGATGTATACAAAAAACGCTGAGGCAAGTTCAGGTTGCCTCATTCGCTTTAAACGAACTATGTGGAATCTCACCTGTCACCATCTAGCGGTCGCTCAATAAAGCACGTTTCGGTTTAATAAATTTGACAGTCACAGTAACAATGTATAATCTTTACGTTATGTAGTTCATACGTATTTATAATTTTTATTCTACAGAATTTGTTAGGGTAGGCATTGCCTCAATTGCCTCCATGTAACTTCGCCACTGATATATATGTGTACAACGTTATCGGCAACAAAGAAGTAGTTTTTGTTAAAATTCCTTCCCGGGATATTTGGCCGTAGTCCAATGTTTTCTACAAAACCAGACATTTCGGCAATGCCATCGACTTCCATCATCAGTGAAAATCGAGTGCGATAACGTGAGGTGGTATACGTTAGTGACCACAGTACTGTGGTTAAGGCTGAAGCAGTAAGTAGAAAGAAGTAGTTTCTATGGTAATATTTCATTTCGAAAATGATTTTAAATATAAATCTTAGAATATGGAAGTCATGTATGGTTCTCCATACCGATATTAGATTTATTGAAGCATTTTCAATGCCCTTCTCTGTGCATTGCATTTGTGCAATGCTTGTAAATTTTTTATACTTTCTCCGTCACTTTTGGCACAGTACTTTAAAAATATAGAAATATGTAAAAAAAATAAAGAAAAAAAATGAAATTAAAATAGGGAGAAAAAATGTAAAACAAAAATTCCCAGCGCAACACTTCGTACATAAAGTTACTTAGTTGTAAGTTGTAATACTACGAAAAAACGTAAATTTGAGAAAATGTATAACTTGCAAGCTATTAGGCCTATTTTCTAATGAAAGTAACTGGGAGGCTCGAGCCCTTTGCGCCCCTAAACAGTAGCCGCCACTGGTCTCTTTTCACATGCTCCTAAGCATGTGAAGTCTCTTTCAAGTAAAAAAATGTGTCTAACATCGACAAGATAATAATTATTTAAACCTTGCCTTTGTCAGTTTACGCTGTTTAGTGTGGCGTAAATAACTTTTCTCATCCAACAACCGTGTAGAGCGTACCACTATTTCATCCAGGCTAATAGCAGTAAAACTTCTGTTTGAATTACATGGATAATATACTTTACTTACGCTGCCTTATGATCTTATTAGATTACTGGAGAGTGCAAGGTGAGTCGAGGTGCAAGCGTCGTTGCTATGCAAGTTACAAATCTCGTAAACCTAAAAGTATATTCAGATAGCTTATTTTTTGTATGTGTGTTTGTGTGTACGCGCGCGCGTGTGCACAAGCGAGGTTAGGGGGCTTGCGTATTGTACAGGGTCCGTTATAAAGCACTGATACGTTTCTTTCTGATAAAATTTTGAGTGAGGTTGGTAGGGCTGATCTATGAAATTGTTAGAGGAAAGATCTAGTCGCGGGCTTTCTTGTTATTTACAGTCATATTCCTCAGTCCCTGTGACAGGTCGGTGGATATTCATCATTGCGTCGAGTGTGTCGAGTATTCCGTTGTAAGTAAAGCAATTACAAGAAGAGAAAGAAAAATTAAAACTCTTTTTAATTCTCTCAGTGCCCAGAGTCGTAACGGTAGAAAAATTTAATTCTGCATGCCCAGTTGTTTTGGATGACAAATCTTCAGGAGGACTATGAAGCATAATAACTTCTCAAAATGTAGTTTTGTGCAGGAATCAGTTCATCAGAACCTGATAAAATCCTCAAACTACCAGAACCTAGTGTTCGGAGTTATACACGATTGGAAACTGCATCCATTCAAGACAGCGACAACAGAAGAAATGAGTGACCATGAGAATGTGTCCAGAATTTTGCAGAAAATACTACATGGTTACTGATATCTCTAAAAATGTTTTATGAGTGGTAAATCTCATTTTATCGTTAACGGGGGCACCCAAGCAGTCGACAAGCACAATTACTGATAGCATGCTATAAACAGCATACGGTAAACTTATTAAAGACCACTCCATTCGCCCATACGATACGATACGTTAGCTAATGCTAGTTTGTTTATTTTTTTTATAGTTTCAGTTTTACAATTAGTTTTATGCAAACAAAGTAAACGTAAAAACCTGAGAAAAGTCTCTCTGAGTGGCCAGGTATCAGTAATTTGATTGCAGTTATCTTTTAGGACTTATTTGAATATGTTAGTTCTCGGCTTTGAGATAATACGATGGCAATAATTCAACACGATAGGAAACCAATGTGAAATAACGTAAGTGCAATTAATTGAAATATATAAGCCGTAACTTACATATGAATTAAAATTTCATTTCTCAGTTTGTCCATAATATTGTTTTTTTTTTGTGAAATATAAGGATAGCAAGCTATCTAATCCCCGTCTAAGGTTTAATTTACAGCGTTGGCTCTTATGGGAGCTGTCGCACTCTGTCTTACCCAAGTGTTTCTCCTATAGTAAAAGAACTGAAGAAAGTCTTTTTCTGTCGTTCCAATGTTGCCATTCGTACTAAATGTGAAGTACAAATTTTGAAGAGTTTTAAATTTTATTGATGTTCTACATGCTGTGCTGGACATTCCTGAATAAATTACATGTCTGTAACACAATTACCGTCTTCATAAAAAAATATTTTATAAATTTATGTTTACTTGTAGATGTTAGAGCATCGTTTCAATCAACCAGTGACTGTTACCCTATTATTAAATTTATGGAGTTAATTTAAACCAAGTTTTATTTGCAATAAATTTCCTTTGTTATAAGCACATTCTAAAAGCCAAAGAGCAATAAATACAATTTTTACTCATTTTATTTCTATAATGTGTGTGTATTATAATTTTCGGTCTGAGAGGAAATTTTGTATTTCTTGAGATAGATATATAATATAAGCGTAAAAGTTGTAGTAAAAAGTCTAAAGTTAATTTTGATTCAAATTATAATATTCAACTTAAGGTGGTTTGGACCATATATATAATTATTTGTAATCATTATAGCGGACGCTTCGAGAGACGCGCGCCAAGTCTTGTCGCCACCTTATTCAGGTTAACTCGTCTTGCTTATGGGTTGTTTGCGTTAGTAATAAAAAAGTTTATACAAGTTTATTTCATATCCAGCTTACATATACAAATTTCGTATCCATGGGATACAGCTATTTTTCTTACTCAAAACCCTGACTAAAAACGTAAGTTTCACAATTTACTAAACATCTCATTCTGTATGGTGGAACATACATTTAGCTTAATCACAAACAAATAATACCTAACGCAAATGTTTACATTTCTCTTTTTCATTAAGACCTTCTTTTCATAGTATATATAAATATACTATAACAAAATATTGTCCCTTACAAATTGTTGTTTATTAGTAGTACAGTAATATGTGAATGTTGCGGTATTATGTGTAGCCTACTAAAGATTTTAATTTGGTTTTAAATATTCCTAACATTATTTTTATATTTCATATTTTACTTTATATTACTAAAGCATTGCGTCTGCGCGCGTGTTTGTGTTTGTGTGTGTGGTCAGGATGGAACGTAAAAGATGTCCTCACTATGCATACTCGAATTTATGCGTCAGTATAAAAAAAGTTCCTATTAACCTTACGGCGAAAAAGTCTCATTTTCCTCCGTCTCTCCGCCATTTTATGTTTTTAAAGAAAATTTTATACCTAAAGAAGCGATAGAAGTTAGGGTCGGACGAAAAATATTTTAATTTTTTTTTCGATTCGCTATACCGCGGAAAACTTGCCCCTAGGACACATAAGTAAAATAAAATAAAAAAAATAAATAATCGGTTAATATCTTCCCGTCGCGCGTCACCCCGAAAATCATAAAAACTGATCAATTTTAACAATTTTTCGTACTTAAAAAAACGAAACTTTTTCTATGTAAGACAAATGGTAAACCTACAGCTTTAAATAAGTATGGAATAGCAAAGGCAAGATAAATAAATTTCAAAAGCATAGATATTTCAATTTTTATTGGTCGCCCATTGCACCTGAAAAACACATTTTTAACATTAAAATTGCAAGTTTTACACTTTGACATAAAATAGTTAATGATAATTGTTACGAGCTATGGCATTACGGCAATAGCCTTTTACTCATTCTTTTTGGTACTAGCTATTTTAAACTCTGATTTGTGCGAGAAACACAAATCAATGGCATGATGAAAGAACCGTCGTTCTGATGAACCCATCTCCGAACTTGGCAACAACGATTTTTTGTGACGCTTCTGTCACCACCTTCACACACCGCTACACTGCTTGTGTATGACATGGAAACTTGTCAAAATTCCATTCAGCTACTGTTCCTGATTTTATTACAAATGAATTTCCACAAAAGATTAAAGCCGTACTATCCGCAAAGCCTAGGTTACAAGCCCTTGAAAATGTTGAGTATGAACAGAGACGGGCATTTTGTTTACTTTTCTACACAAAATTGCAATTGATCCGCACTTATTTAGTCCCAGATATATTCACTGATGAAGAAGTCTTACATGAGATGGAATTATTAATGTCCATGATAATCATTACTGGGCAGAAAAAAACCCCATTACACAAGTGTTTTTAAATTTGTTAGAAGTTATTAATTCTAATTTCGCTAAAAACCAAGCCCTTACTTTGTTATAAACTACTATTAGTGAGGCAATTTTGAAGATTAGTAATAACTTTAAATAAATTTTTCTTATACTGAAAGAACCGTAGTCCTAATTATGAAATTAGGAATATTTTTTAATTCATTAACTTCCATTAATGTTAACATTTGTGCTAAACTTCATTAAGATATCTCTGTTACCCCTTGATATATAAAGTTTTCTTTAAGAAGTGCAAAATGGCGGCCAGACTGAAAATAAAGTTTCCGGCCTGTGTGCATGCGAACGTTTTTCTTGTACTGACACAAAAAATTCGAATCTGTATAGTGAGGACACCTTTTACGTTACACCCTGGCGTGTATGCACGCGCGCTCGCGCTTGTGTAATCCTATAGTATATAGTATGAATTTTATATTTCTTTTAACGTCACGTATTTTTTTAAGAGTACAATATTTTGCACGTTTACAATTCACAATTATTATTTTAGATAATTGCCTTCCCTGTAATACAAATGTTTCGTCCTTGTTTAGTTACATGATATTTTATATTGATTGTCTACACCGCTTATTCATTAAATAATATAAACACACTTCCAATTATAGGTACAGTAAAGCTTTTTTTGGTAATTAACGTCATGTTATTTTCATACATAGAACTGAGTGATACTGATCACGTAATTGTTAACAGTAAGTATTTATATCATAAGTAAAACACTAATAAAACTGTACAATAATGTGTAGTCCTTCAATGATAAAATTCACTCCATGTAGCAGTAAATCGACGTCGCTGTTCAGGAGAAATACATTTCAAACGCCTTCAATGCGCCGAATACGCATTTCCACACACGAAACCCGGCAACAGTGTAGCCCATATAACCAATACTGTAAATTAAATGTGGGACGACCATTAACTGTAGTATTTTATTATTATGTGTTAATAGCATTTTGTGTTTTATTTTAGGTAGGTGTTATTTTAATATATTCGTCACTATTTATAAACGACTTGGAAAAAGCTCTAACAATCCTTTTTTCCTAATTATCCTATATTTCCATATACTTTTATATCTATTAGGCTTCTATGTCCCTCTAATTTTGTTTATATCTATGGTTTGTCCCTATCTATAGTTTAGATTTTGTTATATTTTATCCATATTTCTTTTACTTTTCTTTATTATTTTATGAACCATTTATATTTTTCTGTTGCTGTAGCTTAGATTTTCTTATTTAGGATTTTCAATTATTAGTTGTTAGAGAGTTGTTAGTGCACATTCATCAATATCATTTTTCGTATGCAATGTTGCGTAGTATTGCATTCTTGTTTTTAATCCTTTTTACATCATTTTGTTACTTCACACTAATAATGTAGCTTATATCTATTGTTGATTTAATTGTTCTGTTAAGTAGTTGTTTTGTATTTATATCCTCACGTTGAATTAGATGGTAGCCTAATTGATTTCTACGTCGTTTGATTCTGATAGCGATCAATATCTTTTTAATTTCTGTATCTTCTTTAATTATTTAATCCTATCATTAATTAATTCTGTTTTAATTATTTATATCTATTTTTAATTAATTCTATTTTTAATTATTTATGTATTTTCTTTAATTAATTCTTTCCTATTTGTTAATTATTCTATTCTTTTACTTTATAGGATTTAGTACACTACCTAACCTAAATTATTTTAATTAATGTTGGGCAATTTGCAATTAATGACTTTTCATCTATTTATAAAAAAGGGCTTCGTATTCTTTACAATATAACTAAATCGTCCATTTGTATAATTTGATTTTTCGATCTTGTTTTAAAGGAAGTGTTAGCTGTAGCTACTTCCTAGAACGCAACAAAATATATAAACTTGTATCTTGATTAATTCATCTTCTGAAATTCTAACTGTCCTATTTTTAATCTCTTCTCTTTCGTACTTTTTCATTAAATTTCTTATACATAGTTTATAATTTGTTTCTTTCATGTTATTCAGAAAGAATTTCTTCCGCTTCACTGTTTCCAGTAACACAATATACTTGAATTATTGTTTCTTTGTACTTCGACTTACTATTGTAGTCATTCATGGAAACTTACCCAACGTACGTGCTAAATTCATAACGTCCTTTTCAATTTTATCCTAATTTGTAATAAAACTTACACGTTTATTCTGAGTCATTTTTCAATGAAGAGTTGTCTGGCTTCTTAGATATAGACTGCAGTAAGTTTTTCCAAACGTCTGAAAATCTCACGTAAGTTATTATTTTTCTTTATCTACAATATACATTGTACTGCTGTGAGTTCAATAGTACATGTACCCTGCTAAAATGGGCTACTTTTTGAAAATTATGAATGTTTAATTTACAAAAGTAACAAGAGTGGCAACCGTGTTGGATTTTGAAAGGTGCTAAATTGAAATGTAATTTGAAATTTGTAAAATTTTTTAATGCAACAGTATTGGTAATATTTAAGAGTAACAAATGTATTTAAAAAAATGTAAATTACTCCTTTCAAACTATATGTACAAACTGTAGAATTCAAATCTTTATAATTATGATTTATTAAATGTGAAAGAAATTGGTAAAACATAGAATTGAAAACAACACAGAAGAATCAAGCTGTCACAGGCTTTATGTAAAACTAGGTATTTTACTAGTTATATAAGCCATTAATAATTGTAAAATAACAAAATATTTTAAATTACGGTGAAAGAAGTGCATTTAACTTTTTTTCAATGTAAAATAACTGCACAATATAGGAAATTAAAAAAATTATAAAACAATTTTAATCTAAAACCAAACCAGGGAGAAGAAGAAAGTTTGAGTTCAACAATGCAACAATTAATTTGTCATTCCTTCTTGAACCATTAAACAGAAAGGGTCTCATAAAAATAATAATTTTACAAATAAATATCAATATAATAATAGAAATATTGACAAATATTTGTGAATGAAAAGGAAAAACAACTCAGTATAGTAAGGAAGTATACAAAATAATGAATTATTAGTAAAAAAACGTACTGTTACGACGGTCTACTGATCGTCGTAGGTACAGTGGAAAACAAAATACAAGACACCAATTAAATCACTAATCGCCAGCTTTAATTATCACAATTAAACAGTTTATAATTAACTCGTACAATATTTCCAGCTAGATTTGTCCACATGGAATAACAATGTCTATTAATAGAGTTTCACACAATTATTAACACAATACGACTTCACTTCGACAAACACTCAATCCGCACTAGCGAAAATCGCTCACGTAACTGAACTGACAACTCGCTGCTATGGCTTTATATACGCCGCGCTGTCATTATATGGCTTTATATACTCCGATTCGTCAGGATAAGCCAATCTCGCCAGTCGGTCGATATTCGCTTCAAACACTTGAAGGCTCTCACCTGAACGCTGTCGCTTCGCTTTAAGTTGAACACGGTACACTTGGCACAAATTCTGGTCACCGTACCGTAATTCCAGAGCTTTTCGTAATTCGGCATATGTGTTCTGGCTGTCAGATGGCACATTGTGTATTAACTCTGCGGGAGGTCCTTTTAATGCAAGAATGAGTGAAAGGCCTTTCTCTTCTTCTGTCCAGTTATTTAAGCGAGCGGCAGCTTCAAATTGGCGATGATAAGTTGCCCAGTCAGTGCTTCCATTAAACGATGGGGTCTTTCCAAAAACTGGCCCTACTTCAGTTAATAGCGTTCTTTGATTTCTCTGATATTTTGAATCTTCTAAACTTGCCTTCTTGTTTTTATAGTTGACACAGATTTTTCTATTTCAGATATTCTGTCAACTTGTTTGTTCAGCTCACCACGTAACAGGACAAATTTTGCAGTGATATTATCTTGTACCAACGCCTTAACGTCGTCTGCTTGACGAATAAATTCTTCTTTTTGCCGTTTCTCTAGTGTTTCATTTTCAAGTTTACGTTTTTCGTCATATCATCTTACTGTTTCTTCTGCTTCCCGTCGGCGCCTTTTCTCTGTTTCTTCTCTTTCCTGTCTTTGTTCTTCTTTTTGTTGTTCCTGCGTTTACCGTAGCATTACTCGGAATGCTTCTATCATCTGACTGGTATCCATTTTTTTTTTCAACTACCACTAACACCACTCTTCTACGAAGTGTCCTCTGTTTCCACTGTTAACCGTTATATCCCAGTTCTGACAGCACTGTTACGACGGTCTACTGTTCATCGTGGGTACAGTGGAAAACAAAATACAAGACACCAATTAAATCACTAATCACCAGCTTTAATTAATTATCACAATTAAGAAGTTTATAATTAACTGGTACAATATTTCCAGCTAGATTTGTCCACACGGAATAACAATGTCTATTAATAGAGTTTCACACAATTATTAACACAACACGACTTCATTTCGACCAACACTCTATCCGCACTAGCGAAAATCACTCACGTAACTGAACTGACAACCCGGCTGCTTTGGCTTTTTATACGCCGCGCTGAGGCCAGTACAGCTTTCCCTCCTTACTGCACAGCCATCGGCTTAATGCGTATGTCAAGTGACCTGGAACTCAGTAGAATCACCTACTTGAATGTCGCAACAGCTGCCACACTTGAGGGGGGGAGTAGAGAATGTTCTGGGTTGTTCGGTAGGCTCCTCGTAACAGTACCAAGAAATTTACGAAAAAAGTAATTTGCCAGAAGAATCCAAATATAGCATTGATGATAAACATCAGATAACATTAGCAGTGATGATTAACAAAAACTTAAGAAAACATCCAAACATACACTAAGTTTAAAGTATACAAAGTAAATTGTAACCAAGAAATAGAACATAATAAACTTCTTTTGTGAAAATAAGTGAGAGAGTTAAAGTATTGAAACATTACATATAACTGTATAGTAGAAGCAGAATAATTTTTCAAAATAACGTACCATCAAGTTTAAATTGTGTAAGAAACTTTAACATTTAGATTTAATTTTAAATTAAAAAACAAATTTGCCCTCATATTTACTCAGTCGACTATCTTGATAAGCAGCGCTCTTGGTGTAGCGCCATCAGTTTCAACTAGCGATAATTCAAAAACTAATACAATGTCAAAATAAAATATCTTGAGTTAAACGGTTGTTAATAAATTTCTGTAATAATCTAAATAAATTAAAAAAAGCTAATGTGTTTGCAAATATAAATTGTATGTGCTGGTCCTGAGATTGAGAGTATGTTACGTTCATGCTACCAAAAATAAAACCAATTTGTATTGAGCATATTGTGTTGTTTATTGCAGAAAGAAAATAATATGTAGCAGCAGAGTATTTATGTACATAATTTGAAGACTTGAAGTTTTATTTCATTAATAATATATTAAATACATCAATTAAAATAAATTTAATAAGTTATCTATTGTAAAGATGTTAAGAAGAATTGCGTAATTACATAAACCATAACGTTTTCAGCAAGATGTTTCCATACCGAGAAACATCAGTGTCCGCTCAGACAGTTCATGGAATGCTGGTGTTCTTTGCAACAGTTAAAACCCAGTTGTTTTGTTTGTGTAACGCTTTACTGATTCATAATTAAAATTAAACACGTGACCTATAAGTCTTATTTTAGGTTTCATTATATTTTAGGTTTGAAGTCATTAGTACTGTCAGTATTTTAACTTAATATTATGTCATTAAAACAAATAAAATGGTGGTAATGTAATATAATATAATACTTTGAATAACGTTTGTAGATTTTTATAGTTTGTTTTTTTATGAAAGTAACGCATAAAATATAGAATAATATGAGGGTAGAGTGAAACGTTCTGAGCCTGAGACAGAGATAATCGCATTATGCTCATTATATTGATCGTGTTTGTAAGGTTGTAGGCTAAATTTAGATATTTCAAGTGAATGAGATGTTTAGTATTAGTTTGACATTACATCACAGTAGCTACTCAAGCATTGTTTTAATAGTGACCAGTTTTGAAATTCGTGGCGTCTCTAAGCACTTTTTTGAAAGGTTTAATTGCAATCGATACAGGAAAGGAGCTGAATTCAACGTTGAGGGATTCTTCGCCATCGAAAACTACGGCAAAGGGTTGCTGAATTTAAAATGGGTTGGACAATTACAAATGACAACCCACGTGTAATACGTTCCACTGAAGTGACTGAAATGGCTGATAATCAGAACAAGGCGTGCGTCCAGAGCTCGGGTCGTGCAACCAGCGTTACAAGAGCCTGCACTTGACTGGAGTTCGGTGGCGGGCCCCCACCGTCTGTTTGTGTATTGAAACGCCGCCTCCTCGAGGAACCCGATGGCAACGTTATGTCTTGTATCAACAGTTTATGTTTTGACACGCCATAGAGGCGAGATGGTTCCGGTTTCGCTCGTTGACGTATCCAGTGGATGAAAACAGCGGTTTTTCCTGCCATTCCCTGGGAAGCGTATGTGATTTCTGTGGATCGGTGGAAATAAAGGGAATTAAAAAGAGTCTTCGGAACTGATATGAGGGCTATGACTCAAGGTACATCGGTGACGCTAGGTCACACTACACAATACATTATAGTTTATCCAACATACACTTCATTGGTTATTTTAAACATTATTTTATACGGTCCAAGTCACTTTATATAGTAATGATTTACCTTTATTGAAACCGTCCAGTGACTTCAAGTTGTATATTTATGACGCGATTCGAGTCATATGACCCTTCATCAGATAGTTATCACTCACAAGGAGATCATCAAATATTAAAATTCACAAAAACACAAAAAACACACATATGTACAATTGTAAAACCTATACAAGCGTCCGACACAGTGCACTGCGTGAGGCACACTGGACTCTGAGCAAACGCGTGTCACGCCGTGTGTTATCTCATAATCGATTGTAGCGCGGTGTCATATAGCGGGTTTGATTTGAAATTTAATTTATCGTTAAGTATGCCATCATGAGTAACTGGGTTATTATGTCCACTATAGATTTCAATTCTTCCCCTGCATCCATATAACGACCCTTACTACAATAATGTAAGGGTATTAAATTCGTATTAAAATTCGTGTACGAATGTTTGCATGTAATTAAATGTCGTGTGAAATTAGATTTTATATTATCTATAGAAACACCTTTATTGATGAAATTATGTGGAGTGTGTTCCCGAAACTTTTAATAAAAGGTCTCCCCGTTTGACCAATATAGAAACATTCACAATCATTACATATCAATTTATATAGACCCGTCCTTGACTCTAATTGTGTGTGACCAGCCTGGCGAACCGAATTCCAAAGGCTATTATTGGTTTTAAAAATGGTGGTGAAACCAAGCCTATTAAAAACAGACGTTAGAATTTTGGCCATTATCTCCGTGTATGTGGGTTAAGATGTACTTATTTTTAGTTTTTATATTATTTAATTGTTTGGATTTCTTAGCCTTGTGTTTCCTAAGAATGTTATCCACCATCCGGCAATCATAACCATTAGCAGCAGCAATATGTTTAATTGTATTTAATTCATCATTAAAATCGTTAGCGTCAAGGGGGACACTCAAAAGCCTGTGTACGAAACTATTATACGCTGCTAATTTTTGCGAATATGGGTGGTGGGAATCCGCATGTATAGTAACATCGGTGGTGGTAGGCTTTCTATATATTCCAAATTTCAGGTTGTTGTGCTGTTTAGTTATGGTTAAATCCAAAAAATTTAGTTCATTATTTTCTTCGGTTTCCATGGTGAACTGGATATTGTCATTTACAGCATTCAAGCTGTTTTTCAAAGTGCTTAGCTGGCGTGCAGTACCATTGAAAATCAAAAAAGTGTCATCAACATAACGACAATAAAAAATAATGTTATTGGTGAACTTGTGGTTATTAAGAAAGTAATTGTTCTCATAAGAGTTCAAATAAATGTCGGCCAACAAGCCGGACAATGGTGAGCCCATAGCAAGTCCGTCTCTCTGAATATAATAACGTCCATTAAAAGTAAAATAATTTTGTTGCAAGATAACTCTCAGTACGCAGATTAATTCGTTAATGGACTGTGCATCTAATTTATTGGATTTGATTAAGTTATTATATAAGATGTCCAAGGTTAGGAATATACAATTGCTACCCACATACAAATTAGCATCTTTCGACATTGTCAACCTTTATACTAATATTCCCGTAAATCAGACCTTGGACATCTTATATAATAACTTAATCAAATCCAATAAATTAGATGCACAATTCAAAATTAAATATAGAATCAAAATATATGCATAATTTACATTAAAATAAAAAGTAAAGTATTTAAAAAATAAAATTTTTTTCATAACTAATTTTTGTATATTGAAAAATGTTATAAGTACTTCACAGAAAAAGAATTCAATATAAAACATGTTCAGTTGTCTAAATAAAAAACCAAAATAAAAAATTTGTAATACCCTGTACACTTGTATCAGTGTCAGTTGCGAAACTACAGCCAAAATAAAACCTAAATTTAAGATCCATACTTATTGATCTGATTAGCTTTTTGTGTCATCATTAGCAAGACAAAATCTTATAACTTTCATGTCTTTTCTGTTTGTTGTCAGTGTTCATAAACCTACTGGTATATTTTGTACACTTGTAATTCTGTTTTCTATTGCTTAATTTTCAATTAGTTTATTATTCACCGAAGTGAAAAACATACAAGTATAAATTTCACTTATCTCTTTCTTTTTTGCACAACAGATTTTCTCTCATCCGTCACTCACAGGCACAAGAACACGGGCATCCTTACTCGGTTTTTCCCTTTTCTCCTCATTTCATGATTGCTCCCACAACCTATTTTTTCTAGAAAAAATTAAGTTTTTTTTTTACTCACATTTTTTTCTAGTTACAATCTGTATCTGATAATAATTATATAAATTCATAAGAAAATACTTTATCCTTATAGCTTTCTAAAACTTCTTCTGTTAACCAAAGTCGGTTTATTTATCGCAAGACAAGTGAGTTTTACTAAGAAATATGTAAATTTACTTACAGATTCTTAATCGCAGTATATTAGGGGGATTAGTGGGATTTTAAAGCATGAAAAATTAAAATTAGAGTTTTAGAATTTACCACTTTATGTTTCATAATACGTGTTTCAGAAAATATTCTGAACAGGTTCAATCTCTTTCTTTTTTTCTGATTTTACATTACTTGATACATGTGTAAAAAATGACATTTATGCATCGCGTCAATTGAATTAAACACAGTCTAAAAAACAAAACAGAGGAGTAAAGTTAGTTAATAATTTAACGCGATAAATCCATTCATAGAAAAACCAAAATTTGTTTACAACACATACAAGCTTTATGAATATGTGCGTAAACTCAGGCAAACGCTTTACTTGTTGCTACACCTTTCACAAGTAGTTTAATTTTTAATTTGTTTAGTTGAAGTTACTTTGTTTAAATTTCCAAGACGTTCTAAGTGAATAGATGTTTAAACAAAATGCCTTCAGTGAACAAACAGCAGGAAGCACATGAAAAACATAACTTAATACGTCCACATATCCAACTTTCAAAACTACTTTATAGTAAAGAAACACTAATATATTGCGACAGTACAACCATATACGGTACTGTGCATTGCAAAAATAATAAAAATAATTACTAAAAATAAATAAATATATGGTTAATAGACATGATTCAGATTGCAAACTGGATTGTTTAAAATATAGGGAACGCACCGTTCAGGCATGTACACGCATATCTGGTCACCTGTCGCTAGCAGTGTGTACATGTGTATTTTGTTTGTGTATGTAAAGCCTGTCCGTTCCTGGACAGTAACCACCCCTATTCAAATAATGTTAGATTTTAAGTAATATTTTAATTAAAAGAACAATAGGTATGATACTGTAAAATAAAAGACACCAAAGTGTGTATTTTATAAAAATGCACAAAGGGTTAAAAAACCGTTTGAAAGTGACATAAAATAAAATTACAATGAATTAAAAAGTGTATAGCTCTTCGAATAAGTACAATAAAAAAGTGCAAGTTACATATAATAAACATGTGAAAATTAGCAATCGATTAAGTATCATGTAGTGTAAAAAAGACTTCGCAATTCTGTGAAGATAAGCGAAATAAGTGAATCGAACGAGAGTGGGGGAAAAGACGATTTCAACAAACTCGGACAAGACAGAGATTGTTCACACAAGAGCTTTTGCACGATATGGCTATAAATACCAGGTCGCGCTAATAAAGTTCCTTCTTCTATATTCAACCGTTGCTGTACGAGGTTAGGCTATGTCAGTCAACTACGCCATCGTAAATATACAGTAAGCGTCACCTGACGAACTGGGAGGCAGAACAGAGGTTCGATGGACACACCTACAACCCATGATGTGAGCAGAGACAAAGAAAGACAAGCAGTGGAATCCTGGAAGAGGACCCGAGGACCCAAGGACACAAAGGACTGGACCAAGGACCGGAAGAGGACCGGAGGACCCAAGGACGATGATTTGCCACATCAAACGAGGTGATAAAAACCCATACTAGTTACAAACAATCGAAAGACAATATTAAACTAGAATGAAAGACATTCAAAACTGTTGCTAACTGAATTTAATTTGTACATATTGTAACTAAACGTGAATGTTGTGGTTACAAATTCTTCAATCTGGTCTCGTCTTCCTTTTAATTTAAGCCCCACGTTTGGGCTAGCCAATTTGTAAAATAACGGGTATCTGGTGTTTAAGTTTTGGTGTTGTGTTACAAAAATATAAATGTGTTCTTGAAAGAAATTAAAATTGTTTGTTTAAAAAATTTTTTCTAATTAAATTTTTTTATTGATTAATTAATTAGAAACAATTAATTAATTGATGTTCGTGAAGTTCCAAAACGTCTCTCACTTGTTTAAAAAATTTTATAAGCTTTTCTGTATTTTTTAAGAAACTCCAACCACTTATAAGATTGTCTCCAGATACAATCGATCTTTGTTTACTTTTAGTTTTGGAGGTTATCTTCCTTCAATGTGGTGAAATTCTCGTAGTAGATGTATTTAAATTATAGTACGTGTAAATTGCTATGTTTAGAAAAGAAAGAACTGTTTTAAGATGAAAAGTATAAATTATTTATTTAACAATTGTTTAAAAACACTCTTGTCGATTTTAAAATCGACTCTCAGGGTATCGAATGTTACAAGTTTTTATATAAAATACAATAAGGTTATTTTAACAGCTATTTATGGGAAAAGTCAGAGGAATCGGGCAAAGATTAAAAAAGTATAACGTTACAATAATAATTCTTAATACTACAGTACATATATTCAATTGAAAAGATTAAAATAAATAAATTGATTGCGAACCGTGTCGCTGACAAACTAGGAGGCGCTGTTCAGTTGAGTGGTGACGAAAAGCAAATGGCCGCCGTCGAAGTTGTCAATCGTTCCTTCGTAGATTTGGCGTTCCAATAAAGATATTTTCTTGCCGAATTCACGTCCTGGTGTCGGCAAATCTTCCTTCTGATGTTGGTGTAGTGTCTCTGGTTAAGTTTCTGTGTTGTATTTTGAAAAGTGGTGTATTTATAAGTCAGTTCACTTTTTGTCGATCAGGCACTATTCGATGGTTATGTTATATACTGTTTTATGGTGTTTTAAATGTTATTTCACTGTCGTTTTGATGTTATATAATGTTAGTTAGTCCTTTGTAAGTGTTTATGTCACTGTGTCGATGTTGTGAAATGTTTTTTGTCGCCACTCGCGATTTTCAAATTCGTATCATACACTGACTCGCCATTACGGTACTAGAAACTAGGTTAAATCGTCTTAATTTCTCATGTCAAGTTTCCCGTACAACGTTCAATAATCAACTCCCTACTTCCTTCACTTTCGACTAAAATCTTAGCCAAAGCAATATTATTCCTTACATTGTTCGAATTTTACTTTGCATCCTGTGCATGTATTAAAGTTACATTATATAACTGCTTAAACTTTGGTTATTATTCAAATTTATTAGCTAGTTGTTACCTAATTTTATCCTTCAGTTCATTCGGCGTATTTTGATATCGAATAATGCCGTTTTATTATGTTTTTTATCTAAAATTGGTAATTTTACCTTCATTTTGTATCTTGTAAATTTTCAAAATCAGCTTCCTGTCATTATGCAAATTCTGCCATTTTTAAGTTATATTTATGATTATTAATCTCATATTGTAATAAAAGGTTTATATTCCCTTAATTTCTTGCAATTATATGAATTGGTTATGTTTTAAAATATTATGTTGGAATATATGACTCCCCTCTACAAATTTTTGAGTTCTGTCATTTCCATTTTTATTTATAATCCTGGCTATAATTTTACAAAATCTTTCTAAGTTATATTTCTAATTATATGGCTTCATTTCTGGTTTATGTTATCTAAATCCCTTCAGTTTAAATGTATTTAAGTACTTAGTTTCTCAGTTTTGATGAGGTTTAGTTTTCATCATTTTGCCTAGATTCTTACCAATTTTTTCATACAAATTTTTATATAAACAATACATATTTAGTTATACCCTCTCTGACTTTTTAACATTGTAATATAAATTAAACATTTTTTCTATTAAACATAACAACAATTAGTATCTGTTTCAATACTATAAACAGATAAGAAATAATTTTAAATAATGGTTGTCTTCAACTAATTAGACATTTTTTTTATAATCAAAACTTAATACTAAAACAGAAATATTATTTATAAAGAACGTTTTTTACCAGCTAGCATCTTATTTAACCATTAACACCAATATAAGTAATAAATATTTTATAATTAGGATGTTAGTGGTTCTAAACTGGTTTAAATGTCCTTATCACTAATACATTTTTAAAATTCTTATTTTATATTAACAAAACCTTATTTCTATACTTCTTGTTCTATTTCTTATACTAAATTGAATTATGCAGTTTTTAAACTGTTTTTAATATGGTTTTGGGTAATTGTACCCTGTCACTTTATGTTTGCATCTGTTTTTGTTCATTTTTAAAGAAATGTCATTTCAAACAGATTGACAGCTTGATATTATTACAAGTATTATATTCCCCTTGTACAAATCATAAGTCACTAAAAAGTTGTATTTTTCATTATTTACACAGTTTGTGGATGCCAAGGTTGAAACATAAGGTTTATTTTTTATAATACACAAACTAGCACTGGTTCACTTTACACTCCTTGATGCTATTTCTAAATGGTTTTTTAGTCTTATTAACATCAAGAGATTTGGTATGTGGGTTAAAATGAAGATTTGTTCTTTGGGTATTATATTATTGTTTCACCTTGGTCTACTGGGAACTCTTACTCTATACACTTTTATTCTTAATTTTATGGTACATATGGTTTCTGTTCATGAATACTTCGTTATACTTTTATTATTATGGTTTTTATTTATTTTGGGATATGGGGATATGGGTGTTTTTTATAAGAGCATTCCTTCTTCTTCTGGATGCTGTCTTCTTCTTCTTTCTTCAATGATGTCTTCTTTTCTTCTGGCTTCTTTGAATTGTATGTTCTTCATCTTCTTCTGGATGTCATCGGGTTTCTTGGGGTTACTTCTTCATCTACTCTTCTGGTTAATTAAATACATCACCCTTTATGGTGGTTCTTGCCTTGTTCTGGGTTTCTTTTTCATTTATTCCTCATACTCGTTGTGGGTTTAGTAATACTCTGTGTTGCTTCCTTATTTACTCCTTACCTTCCTGGGTTATATTTTTAAACCTTGAGTTATTAAACTGGTTTTGATGATTCATCACTAGTAACATTGCTTTTATACGAACTTATACTTTTAATATCAATGATTGTTCTGCACGGTTGCTCTGAATTAATTCTTTATATTCTAATGCTTTCTTCGGATTTAAATGTTATTATATTATATTATTTTAATGACGAATGCCATTCATTATTATGTGTTTATCTGTCACGCTACAATATTAATGTAAAGTCTAAATTGTTCATTTAGAATAATGTCTCATGTATAGAAATTAATATTGGAATAACGTAAATGCTATGAGAGAGCAATGTTTGATTTTTAAATTGAAGTAAATTAAAGTAATTAGTAAAGTCTTTAATTGATAAAAGAGGAATGCATATGCAGTAGAAAAGAATTAAAGCCAAGTAAATTCATTGTTGAAATAAATCGATAAGCAATTGCAAAGATGGCCACACTAAATGAGTAAGCCGAGAGCAGAAATAATTATAAGTAAGATTAGATAATAAGATTTTTATATAACATGTTTAGATATAAATTATTCAACAGAAGACACATACATAAGATCGCCCAAGCGATGAATAATGAATTTTTGTATTGCCGAAATAAATAAAGAGGTTGATAAATAAATTATGTAAAGATTTAAAAAACATAATAACATCGTCTTGTTATTATAATTACACCCAATCAAACAAGTAAAGTTGTTGTAAATTTGGGGCTCCAAAAGCGTGGGGCTTCCCAAATTAAAGTTGTTGTAATATATATATATATATACTATAATATTTATAACTAAGTTTACCTCAAGATATACTTTTTTCCTTTAGGAACATGTTTCGGGAGATCTTGTTCTCCCATCTTCAGCCTTCGCCATCTTGTTTCTGGTGAAGTATTTGTGTGTTGGCTTCTGGATGTTATTAAGGTAGTTTGTTGGTCTTTGGTCCTTCAAAGTTGCATTATTGTGTGTGGTTGTGGTATATGTTTTTGTATTTTGTGTATTTTCGATGTTGAGTGCTTTGAATATTGTGTCATGTTTTGTATTGATTTGTATTTGTTCTGGTATTAATTTGTTTTGTGTTTTATGTTTGTAAATCTGTAAATTTTCCCAAATGTTCATTATGGTGCCTTTGTGTGGTATATGTTTTATTAGTGTTACATTGGTTATGTCTGGGAATTCATGTCCTGTGTTTATTGCATGTGTGGCTAAATTGGATTTATACATGTTCCTAAAGGAAAAAAGTATATCTTGAGGTAAACTTAGTTATAAATATTATAGTATTATGTACATCAAGAAACGGACTGTAGCAGAAAGTGATTGAAATATATATATATATATATATATATCTTCATTTATTATTTAATCTTCATATATATATATCAGTAAGTTATAAATATTATATATTGTAGTCATTATCAAAAGGTATTTTTATAATTATATTAGATTATTTCACATCACATAATATTTTTATTTTGTTTAGGTAATATCAACTCAACTGAACAGACAACGTAAATACCATACTATGCATACAGCAGGAGGTAGGCTAATTACTAGCGTCATATCTTGTTTTTTGTTGTCGGAAAATTGTAAACATAAAGCCTAATTCTCACTACCAGTAACACAAAAGGTAATAGAACATAATAACATACATTGTGTTTAAAATTAATGTGTATTTGTAACAGTCAACTATCTATTTAAGTAACGCTTACGTTATTTGTAAATTTAAATAATTGTTATTATAAATCGAGAAAACACGATTTTAAAATTAATTATCATTCATTTCAAACATTTTGTAGGGAAATTATATTTTGTGAGCGAGCGTGAGAGTCTGACCTAGAGTGTATTACGAGCTAAGTAGCAACAGTTTATTAGGAGGATTAAGATTTCCATGCACGTACAACACACTTACGGTGGAAATACGTTGTTGACAAATGGCGATCGATTCTTTCTGTTTCATATGTATAAATAATGTAAATTACAAAAGTAATATCTAATAAATTCATATTTACTAAATGTAAACTTTGTATGGATCTAAAAATACACGGTGTGTAATGCGCATTTCATGTAAGCCAAATTTCGTTCACAACAACGATGTCAATAGGAATGAATCCTTAATTTGGTAGTGACCGTCAATCAATAAATTTTAACGGTGAAGGTTTTGCGAGGATCGGTCAAAAAAGTATAACACAGATTTCTAATTAAATAAACCTAACCTAACCTAACAAATTTTAAAATATTACTAAATTCTTCATCGTTAAACTTTATTGATATGAGTAGGCTTATTACTGCAGGTATCACATAACGGGCTGTTGGGCCGTGGCCGAATTGGTTACGTTTCTGTTACTAGACGTTTCGGCCACACCTTCGGAGGCCATCCTGAGTAGCAAGAAACGTTTCAAAAGGTAACAGGCCAAACGTACCTCACTGATAAAGCGAAAGCAATCGACCACAGTCTTACAGACCGGTATATGATACTTTCAGTAATAATGACTCCGGCCGTGTCAACCTTCGTAACAGCCAACGATGTTAGTGTTTCACTACGTGTAGAATTTACAAATGCCCTGTCATTTGCAATCTAAAAGAAAAGTTACAGAAGTTATTTGTTGTGGTTACATTATTATATTTTAAAGTTTTTTATGTATCTAATCTGGAATGAAATATTTGCCTTCTGTCTATTTTTGCTCGAGTAAAGATGCAAAGTTAGCGAGTTGTGGTGCTTAACCATACAACCATTTTGATTTTATTTAAATAAAGCACTGATAATTCTAACACCTATAGTCAGTATTAAAATAATTGACATGTTAAAAGCCTTAAAAATTACTAATTATTATAGCATGAAGTACATTCAACCAGTTTACTTAATTATTTTATAACGATGTTATCTATTATCAGCGAAAACGAATTGGTGTCCACACAACCACATCACAGCGCTTCGGGGTAATAAATGATGAGACCACGTGTGACCAACTGTTACAACGCCGACATTATTCACGTGTGGTTTTTATGTTTCGCCCGCTGCCAATAAGAGTCCCTCCCACCTCTATGATTTATGTAGGCACCAGGAGCACATAAAAAAAGAAAAATCTGCTTATGCCAGCACCCATAAATTTGGTATAATTCACACCAGACACACACACCGCACGTATTTGTAAACTTTAAATGAAGTAAAACACGGTAAAGTTGATATGAGGAAATAAAAAGTTTTTTATGACAGTGTCAAAAAGATTGCACAATTTATAATTCGAAGCAGTATTGTGATGTCATATACAAGATTTTACATATATGAAGCTATAAACGATTTTAAGTATTGTATTGAGACCTGTGTGTACGGTTTAAGCCACACTGTTGATTTCGTCAATTTGTAATATTTCTCTCGTATGTACCTCTCTTTGATTATTTTAATATTTCAATTTCTTATATATCTGGGTTTGCTAGATCTAGGAATATCGTTAATTATGATTATCTTATCTCTCTATTTAATCTAGAAGTGCTAGTGTGAATGTAACTTATGTATATAGGGTGTTATTCAAAAATTCCGCTCAGCCCTAGTCTGCCTTGCAGAGAATTATAGAAATTTCGTGTGTAACTATCTTCTCTTTGGTATCGGAGAATTCCGCAATAAGCGCTGCAGTTCCAAAACAAACGGAATTTAGAGGTTAACCCACCGCGTACGGTGCTTAGTTATTATACACTCGGTATGTTTAATTCTTATTCCTACTTCATTAAATACTACCCAAATAATAAGATACTGAATTTATACAAGATTTCTTTATTAGTTCAATTGGTTTTTAACATTCAATAAGATTGGTTGTACTTGATATACGAAAGGCTATACGTTGAGTTAATCGATTGTTGTTCGGTCCAATATTTTATTTTAAATTGAGTTATATTTTTTTATAATTAATTTAGATTCAGGGTGTGAAGGTTCTTTCAACTGCGGGGAAGATTAAAAATACATAGATAAGAATGCAAGATATTACAAAATTAAAGTGTTGTTGTGTTTAATATTATTTATACAATTGAAATTTACCATACGAAGTACGAAGCGACTCTGAAGGCGGTTGCTTTTAACCTCGTGAGTTGACGCACCGTATTAATCAGAGATGAGATGATTTTCTTTATTCTTGTCTTCAAGTGGTAATAAAGTGGAGTCCTTGGTCCTGGTTGATTTAGAAATACTGCTCCCTTTCCTCACCAACGGCCAAACTAGTGATTACGTTCTTCGGCAAACTCTGGATCCAAATACGTTTTTCCATCAGATGATGTAAATTGCGATGTCCAATGTGGTTGAATGGTTATTATTTTTCGTTTGGTTTGTAGGATTAATTCTTTACACAGGTAGTTCTTTATATAGTCTTATTATTTCATTAAATTATCATTTGTTCTTGATCTGATATTGGACAATCCAAGTCATTCCTTTTTGGAAGTCAATTGTTTATTATCGTTTGTATGATACCCTTATACAGTTTGGTTAATGTTGCTGGCCTAATTATGACAATTAGTTATTCATATATGGTGACTATTACTATATTTAAATATTTTAGATTAAATTAGTTTTATTAACCATTTCTCTGGGTTTAATCTCATCACATTCAGATCATAAATTGCAATAATCAAAATCAACAACCTATATTAATTTTTGTTGTCCCTAGCAACAAATTTTTTATTCTTTTTCAATGTTTTGTTATATAGTGATAATTTCATATATTATTCTTCCACTCATCAAAATAATTCCTTATTAAACTTCCATTATATCAAAATATAACATTATTTATATCTTGTTGACTAATTTCTATATATATTCTGCTGGTTTTTCAATCTTAGTCTGTTTCTTTTCATAATTATTATTTTTCCGATATCAAACGTTATCAATCGATATCATTGCACTATGGCATTATCATAATTTGTTTATATTGAGTTTGTTTATCATTTATTATTAATTATTATAGGGTTTTTCTAACTCCTTGAATTATATTCATTAATTATTATTAACTTCTTTACCTAACCTTTCTATTCTGAGTTGTTATATAGTGTTATTGGCTGTTAGGCCTTTTATTATATTTGGATCTACTTTTGAATATAACTTGTTAACAACTATAGCCTTTTTATATAAGTTTACAAACATAATCAAACCTTAACTATGTACATGTACACAAATAATTATCCTTATTATATTTAACAACAACTTTATCTTGACCTATGGATCACACATAAGAAAAATTGAAATTAATTAATACTAATTAACTGATTTCCCTCACCTTTCTACAACAGTAAACAAATAATACATATTGCTTCATTATTTGCTATTACATCAACAAGTAAGCTTCATAAGCTAACACAAACTTTAATATAATATTTATGGTAACAACATAACATTATATAATTCAAAATCATTATTTTCGATTAACTAATAATGTATATTATTGACTCATTTTTATCTATTTTCACGGTCATTTACTTTAACATATTCGATATTAGTTTCTTTCTTATAATTCTTATCAGTATTTTTGATTTATTTACTTTTCACTGAACATTGATTTCTTACTATTGTCTATATTACATGTTTATTTTTTATTGCTATTACTACCTTGCATCCTTATTCAATTTTATACAATGATAAATGTATTTATTTGACCCTTATATTAATATGAGATTTAAATATCTATTTCCCTATTATATTTCTAATATTTTTATTTATGTAACGTCGAAGACGCAATTCTGTTGCGTTACAATATTATCATATAAGCCAACAATGCTTCATATTTACGTTTAACCTGCCATATTAAAATAAAATGAGATGACTGTCTAAGAAAATAACTGATATAATAACTAATAAGATAATATCTGAAAGTAACTACTTCTTAATTTATTTTCCTATCTGTGGTTAAAATGTAATCCACATTAACATTTTGGCGAAACCGTGTAGTAGATACACGGAATCTATTATCAAGGGCATAATCACCGAACAACAATTGTTCTGATCATAATTCTTGGAGTATGCATGTAAGTATACAACAACTTTTCATAAATATAAATTACTTGTATCATTTAAATATAAAGTCACAGGTCTTTTTTATTTCAAAGTAGAAAGCACAATCGAATGGGGTCTCACTTAGAATTTGTAATTCAATTTCTCTTATACCAATGTTACGTTTGAATTTTTCAAGTATTGGATAATAATTTGATCGTTATTTAATAAATGTAGAGGTACTGTATAGCCCTACAAACTCCGCGACTTTTTACTTTCAAGTAGCAACAATTATTATAATATTTAAGCTGTGATTAATGAAACGTGTGCAAGTGGCCTGTGGAAAACCAGCACTTGAAAGAAGTGAAACAAACGCTCACGGCCGGAGTTGTAGCTGTATGACTTGTTAACCGAGCTATTACGCAGTGATCCAATAGGCCTATTCAAATTTTCTAAAACACCAGACCAACGGCGGCCATCTTCAGTGGAGCGGGAACAATATAGTACTGCCCTCTAAAAAATAAACTAAACATTGAAGATGGCAGGCGTTAGTGTGGCCGAAACGTAATCTAACGTAACAAAAATATTGGAAGAAAGAGGTTACTCTCACAAATGAGAAAGTTACAGAGTTAAAACCTGATCGAAGTTCAGAACATGAACGTTTCTACTGGTTGCCACAGATTCGGTCAGTTGCAACCAAGTGAAACTACGGGACGTAATTGACCAGGTAAGAACAGGTAAAAACGTCGTTTCGCCGCAACTGACCGAGACCGCTTTGTTTGTTGTGGGACTATGTCTCTTCCATCTGCTGACATCGCTATCCGGGTAGCATATCTGAGAATCTTCAACCTGCTTCAACTTCACACTTCTAAGTTAACTGTCATTTTAAGCGGGCTCTGTATGATTAATCAACAAACCATACTTATGTCTTTTGTGTCCGGTCACCTCATGTTAAAAGTCCACTATATTTATTATAAATTATTAACATTCAAAACACGCAATAATGATCTCTTAACGTAAAAGAAATAGAGCTAAGCTGCTAGGGTGAAAGGAAAGAGAAAGGAAGTCAGGTAAAAAATGGATTAGGAAGCATGTCCAGGGACGCTAAAAAACATAGTTTTGTTTCCGTACGTTGTAATATAATGTGATCTGAGTGGATATATGTATGTTGTAAGCGTCTATTATGTAATATAAATTTTATGAGATTTGTAAATAATATTTTTGGTAAATAAATTCGTTTATCGCTTTTTCTTATTTAAATGATTAATTAGCCTAATTATTAAGTAGCTAATTAATAATTGTTGTTGGTAAATATTTTTATTATTATGTAATTTACAGGTATTTATTTATTAAATTATTCCGTTTGTTGATCTTAGATGCGCCGAATGATTAATCTTGAGAATTTTTAATGTGTAACTATTAAATATAAAATTATAAACAAGGGTTCTGACTTTGATTTTCGGTTAATTCAGTACGGGTTTTTCTTATTTCAAGAATAGCTTATAGTTAAGAATATTTTCCAAATTTCTTACCTTTGGTACACTAAGTATGTACCAGATATCGCATTAATCCCCAACAGGGTTGATTCGCGTAGTTTAGTCGGTAATTCAGTAACCGCTCAAAATAATTAAACAATGTCTTTTCACAGTAAAATGACAAAATTATTTTATTTATTTCTTAAGTTTTTTAATAAAATAATTAAATAATGTTCACTCAACAAATACCACGGCTCAATACAAATTAATTTCGCTCAAATACAGTTAGTACATTTACTTTTATCACAGTAACAATAATTATTAAGTTTTGGATTAATTGAAATTTAAATAACTGAACATGAGTTCTTGTGACTACAATTGAAGTTACGAGAATGCCCTTTATAAAGTACAAAATAATCACAATTCTCTGATATATCAAAGTAAAAGTGACAAATTAATTATTAACAACTCTACAACATAAAGGTGTTTTGCGCATGCGCCAAAATCAATATAACCAAGAACTGATTCTTAGTTTAATACATAACAACAAAATTCTTATGGCTAATCACAAATAAATAATTATATTCCAACTAACTGATAACAGCGATATTGTGATTAAAGTGATAATGTACAGTGTCCTAGTGTTTACATTAAACAATCAGATAGTCTGAGTTCATGTGCCACAGTTGGGTTAATTTCGAAAATGTTAAATTGGATTTATCTCACCGATTATTATACTCTCCTGGTTTGTTAGAGTATATTTCACTTTTTAAAATTAATTATTCTTCATGTTTCACTTGACTATTTAATATAGAATTAACTCTCACTGTTTTATGTTTGTAACATAACCTTACTAGGCTCGGTTCTAACTTCAATTTCCTGACCAAAAGTATAGCAGAGATTCCTTCCTTACACTTCGAGATCCAACAATAGAGTGTGTCGTTTTTGTGAATTTTACTAGCTTCTTGGTGCAAAATTAGCAAAATTCCGATTGGTCCAAATCGTTTATATTGTTTAGAATTGTGTCGGCATATTTTAGACCGAATAAACATTCGATTACTAGTTATAAAACTCTCATATTATACTAAATACAATTTCAATGAGATTATTATAAACGAAATCCCCGTTTTACACTGATTAATTTGATGCCTCACAAGCTAGGGTTTTGCTAAGAATTTCTATATGTTACATTTCTGAATTCTTACCAAAACTCATTATTAATGCTACAAAACATTCGCTGTTATCATTATATATAACACTGACAGTTTAACCAATTTATATAATAGTATTAGTAAGGAGAAATGTTAATATTCCTTTTGTGTTAAATTCCTACTGACTGTAATGCAATTACAATAGATTGCTTTAGGTACCCCTTAACTCTATTAATTTCTTAAAACACATTGTCAATTTACATAACATAATAATCATAATACCGACATATTCTCTAATATAATAATCATAACCCTGACATTCTATATCACATTAAATGTAGTTAGTTTAAGATTTAACATAACAAATTAATATAAGTCTTATATAGCAACATTCAACCATTCCATCTAAACATTTTCGCATTAACTTTCCACATTGAGGTAAATCATATAATATCTAGTTTATAGTTTTCATTATTACCATAGTTATATTTCTTTAGAATATAAGCACAGAAAACATAATAATAACAGAAGGTCAATCCATAACTTCTGATTACTGTTTTACAAATTCTTTTATATCACACTACACTTTTAATAACTTATTATTTAGCATACAATTTATAAATCTTATTTGTTTGACAAATAAACAAGTAATAGGTAAGTATTATTCCTGAACTAATACAATTTTCCCTTAAAAATATAATATATCATTATTTAGTTATCCCTTAGGTGATATTGATCTTCAATATAATTACTAAAACATGACACAAAGTATTAAATTAAAATAAGTATAACAAGGTTTTAACTTGATTTGTATACCTTTCCTTAAAGGCCGTATAACAGTTTATAACATTCGCAAAATATGGTATTGCAAACACCTTAAAAATAAATCTAATCTTTTATTTTTATTTTGTACTTCAGGGCTTTAGTCCCAAGTATTTAACGGATGCATTCTTTCACAATTCTATACTTTCAAAATGTGTAAGTTTCCAAGGTTATTTAAGAGAAAATGTAATGTTACAACGTTGATGACTACATACTTCAAAAGGCAGTGTATTAGTAACTTTAAATAATTGTTGTTGTAACAGCTACGAACACTAATTGATAGTAAGTTGGTTTGTAAACTTTGAAATAGTTTCTGACAACACGACAACAAATTAACCACAAACAACAGCTGTTACTAAAAGTTCAACACGAGTTGGGTAATTAGAATTGTTTTTACTTTTGCTGTTGAAAGTAATTAGGCAGTAGGAATCCAATACTTACAGTCTGAAATTAAAACCTATACATAATGTTTTTTTATCAACGCGAATGTTCATTTGTCACGACTTTGACAAACTTTAATTAAAATTGCATAACCGTAATAGCTTGAACATCGTATTTTAAAAGTGTTTAAGTACTTCTTTTAACTTATTATTGTAATTACTCACTTTTAATGGTAGAAAATTACATTTGGCATCTAACTGTGTGGTCTAAAGATTAAAATGTGGTATTCGTGTAATTAGAAATATTATAATTACACATGATGAGCACAGTAACATCATCTCTGTGTGACCCGATCTTTTCACTCTACCCATTTTCTAGAAATTGTTACGGCACATAACGAAAAGAGAAATTAAATCGGAAGACAACGACGGTCATAAATATTTTAAAAGTCAGTAAAGGATGAAAAACCTGCTTAAATAAGGAAAACTACAAAAACTACACTGTACATTTTGAGCGACCATTTAATTGAGAACGAACAGTAATTCATGGACAGAAGCTTGTGCTCTTTCTTTGGAAAAATGTAATTCTCCTAGACTATACATACTTTATATGCTTCAGAAGACAGAAGTTTTGTGGGTTACAAACAACCCGCCCCCCCCACACACACACACACTACATTAATTCTGTATATTAATATTTATTGTATCGAATTGTATGCACTGTAAAACTTTACCATACAAAAACTTTTATTTACAGCTTTTACCACTGGTTACAGTAATAACAAATAGCTATGCTATTGCGCATATATATTATTTTAGCTAATTTGTGTCATGTTATTTTTATTAAAGAATGGTTGCTAACAAAAGTTTACAAGTATTTACTGAAAGGATGATGTGTAATTAACTCGATATTAAACAATAATTAGAGAAAAGTGTAAAGCATTTTAAAACAATTGGAGTAACTTATATTAGAGGGGTAAAAAACGTGATATAGAGGGCATGAACAAAAAGTTTATGTTTAAACAGATAGTTGATGGTATATGTTTGAGAATCCAATTTTCGATGCAGTCAAATTAAATGACGCATCGGAAAGCTGCCCTAAGCCTTTTGCCACTGGCTCAGCTGATAACGAAGTGTTTTCGCGTCAAAGGTAACTAGTAGTGTTGTACAAATCGGATTAGTTTAAACATTTACACATGAACATGTCTGTTACACAGGCTGACTAATCCACACCTACCTAATTTTGCACAGATATTTGTTTGTTTATAAGGTAGGTCTAATTGTTTTCTAAATGCCCCAAACGCGTTCTCCAATCTCGCTATAAGGAATAGATGCAGCATAAACAAAGTAGCTAATTAAACAGCTTTACTAAAATTTAATATTAGTTACCAAAATCACAATTATCCCGCGCTTTTGAAATGTAGTGGTAAGAAACTTGACGTTTTATGGTTTACCTGTAGAAAATTACTTATTTCCTTACTTTCTCGATGCTTACTTTTCTCTCTACCGTTTCACCTCCCGTTTAATAAAATGTCACGGGTACACGCTTATACAGTTGATATTGTAATTATTATTAGCCTCTGGTTTTAATTGAAGAAGCCTTCCTAAAACTGAATAAAAAGGTACATAAAATAGGACTTAAAGTGAATGAAAGTAAGACCAAAATGATGCTGTCAAGAAGGAAGAGACAGTACGGCACCAGCGGAATTACGCGTTTTGTGATTACTGTTTTGAAGAAGTCTGTAGTTTCCAATACCTTGGTTCTACTGTCAGTGAAGACCTTGATGTAAAAGAGGAAATAAGGAAAAGCGTTGTAGCCGGGAACAGAGGATACTTTGCCTTGAATAAAATCTGCAGGAGCAGGAGCAGCAACGAAGTTGAGGTTACGCCAGCAAAATCTGGACTCCTACTAGGTTGATAATGAAGGTGCTGGACAGATTTGATACAAAATTGTTTAGGAAGACTGCAGGCCCAATTTGTCAAAATGGAAAACGGCGGCGGAGAAAAAGTGGAGAATTGTATGCAGCATATGATGACCTCGGCATTACCGCCATCATTAAAATACAAAGACTGAATTAGGTAGGTCAAGTCCTAAGAATTGGAAGACAGCATGATATTCATAAAGGTGTACAAGGGTTCTCCTGGTGGATTGCCACCTCGAGGACGGCCTAGCTGTCGGTGGAGAGGCAGTGCTCTGAATGATATCAAGCAGCTGAGTATAAACATCTCCTTTGCTCAGAACCGATTTAGATGGGAGAGTGTGGTTGAAGAGGACAAGTGCAGCTACATGGGTCTGTTGGACCAATGAATAAGAAAATAACTATTTTACCTGCGTTTTTCTTTGCCTAGCAGTTCCCCTATTTATCTCTCTGTTTTTAACAGTCAACACTGGCGAAATTGGCATACGTTTCTGTGCTTTATTTTGCATGTGTAAAGTGTGAAATATAAAATAATATTGTTCCTTAATTGTGGTATTTAAACTAACCTTACACTTTTTCCTGTTTCTGTTTTAAACTACTTTATAATTAATTGTAAAAATAAATAAACAAAACAAATTTCTAATTTTAAGTGGGAAGCACGTTTGAAAAGACCGGTCATTATGTAAATCGAGAGGGAGTGAGTACGTACGAGTTGTGGGTTTAAGCCACTACTTTTCACGGGGCTCATTACCTCTTCCCTCACTGAAGAAGGCCGTCGTATACACGGTCAAAACGTCTGTTTTTATTATTTTTTGTACATTTTTCTAGTTGTGTGTACAGTTTATGTTGACGGGAATGCTATCATGGGCCAGTTTTACGATAGCAACTGTAATTCTAATAATGCTGGACCACGGCCTAACAGCCCGGCGGTTGTTTTACAGTCAAAGGTCAAATACCCCCCGTGAAGCTTACATTCTTTGATGGTAATAGCAAATATTTGCTAGTTATAACTGATGGTGGTATCCTTGTGCATTGTGTGTATAAAAGATTTTCTTTGTGTGTTATCTACCAGACCTATTATCTTTGGTGATTGTCATGACTGGTGTCCACCAAAAGCAATGTTTCGTCGTATCAGGTGAAAGGAAATACGATGGTATTTTGCTTTAAGTATGATTTTTTTAATACGAAAACTAATTATTAAGATCTAAAAAAAACCTTCAGATTTAATAAAAAGGCAGTAACTGTAATGATAAGTAAAACAAACGCTACTCTTAACGAAAACTAGAGTTTACGTTATGTGATCACTAAACAAAACTAATTAAAGTAGATATTAATAATATAATAATTACAATACTACCAGAATCTTTAATGATAATTACATAAACCAACTTGTATCATTAGTTCAGAACATATGATACAAAACTGAGAAAACAGAAATAAGTAAATCAGTTTACCTACTGTTGATCAGTATCTCATGTACTGTGCCGTGTTTACAAATAATTACATGAACGAAGCTGATTTAATTAAAATACAAATCAGAATGTCCGTGGTAGCGGATTCATTAACACCTCGATAACGAAGCGTTTGTTGTCTATATATTTATACAAGCACGTGGGAATGCGTTAGTATGCATTAACATTTTAGTTCAGTTAGTTTTAGGAATTCTTAGCTGACTTATAATTATTAAAAGTTGTTGCATTTTGTTTTCTGCTTTACAGGATCCATTACAGGCTGCTGTAAAAACCAACGCCGTAAACTAATCTGAAAACTCCTATGCACTCTTATGTATAATTTACGCAAGTAACGCTTTTATGAATGTGCAAAGAAGAATAAAGTGACGTAATTATTAAACAGGTGACTAATACGCTAGATCATGTGCAAAGTATCGATACGTATCGGTAGTAACTCATATAGAACGTTTTATATTTCGTAATGTTATATAAAAATTTAATTTTGTAAGAAATGTAATTTAAAATTTTATAATTAATATAAAATGAAATACAATATATTATTTAAAACTGTGAAACATATTATTTCGGTTTTAAATACAAAAGGAATATCCGAGAGTGTAGAGTGGAGAAAAAATTGGACGAAACAGAAAACAGCACAAATCACGATTCATTGTCATAATAACAATTTTTAATTTTTTGACTGGTGGGGCCACCATTACATTAGTTCAGAACATTAAACTATTTCTTGACTTCAAGCGCCGTAATCCCTCTCCTCTGTGCCGTAGTATAATTCCTCATATAGGCCTACTGGCATAATTACTTACTTACCTAACTAGAATCATGTTATTTTATCGATCATCTTTCCGTCAGTCATTATGTTTGTTATTTTTAAAAAAATTTTACACCAAAAAGTGTTAAATTTAATACAATGAAAATTCTTAGAAAGGCTTTTGTATAGGTATGTGCAGCTCTGAGTCTTAGACATTAAGAAAAGCACGAAGCAACCATTGATGCATGGCCCCAGAGAAAAGTTCATAGAATTTCATAGATTAGAGTAGGAGTTATTTATGTTTTAAAGAGAGTACATAAGAAAAATTAATCGTTGGAAAGCTTTATTCTACTACTGGAATTCAGATAGAAATGTTAGTGCCTAGGGATTTTTATTATGCGTATATAAACTTGGAATTACAGAAAAAAGAATAATGGGAGAATTGATAAAGGAAGACTAACAATTTGTTTTTGGATCAAGCAGCTACAGAGATCGTTTTAAAATGCACAGATCTTCCAAAGACTGATCAACCTAACGACATGACAATTTCAGAATATTCTCGGATTGAGGTTGTAAAGAGAAGAAGAAACTGCACATGCAACAGCTTTAAGTAGAGTAATTTTTACCGTTTTCCTCTTTTGAGAGTTAGGTCTGTAGCCTATTGTTTGTGTCTTCTTCATCAAATAAAAAGGTTAAACGGTACTTATACATTACCTGAACCTGCACTACATTTTCGATGTTTTGACTATGTGATAGAGTACATATATCACGGGATGAAGAAGAATAATAATAAGTGAAGAAGTTGTTCCAGATTGTATTGCTTAACTGCGTATGAACATATGCGATGTTTTCATGCGTAAGTTTCGGAAACATTGTTTTGATGTTTTGTTAATTTTGTAAAGAATAGTTATAATTAAACACATAGAACAGAATGGTTTTAACAAATCAATAACGAAACACTTAGGAGTTAAATATAATGCATATAAAGCAGTAGCATTAAGAAACACAAACGAAGGGTTTTAACAAATTAACTCCTGAAATTGTATTAACATACAAACTATTGTATCTAAACTCGTGCACAAAACAATTGTATGTGCCATGTAGAAAATACAAAATATATCTTTACGTATTGTGTTAAAACATAATATGAACCATATAAGCGAGAGACAGGTAGTACCGGAAATATATTATGATGACAGACCATGTGAAAGCTAATAAATTATTTATAGAAAAAAGTATTGGAAAGTTTAACGTTTAAAGCAAAAAGTGAATTCTGTTGAAGGATTGGAGTCATGTTAGTAACCTTCAAGGACCGCAAGGATGGGTGAAAGAACCCATCGACATGTTTTGTATTATTTGCTCAAAGTATAACCGATTTCAATACATATCGATACCGATTATTGCATAGTAGAAATACGGTTATTGGGAAAGTATTTGTTCAACGTCCAGTCTTACAGTTTAAGTTTAAGCTTTGTACACTGGTGAAATAAAATGAAGATAGCTATAGGGTACTCTCCTAACACCAAAACAAAGTAAAGCTTAAATTTCACCTATTAAAAATGTATAACCAAAGTTCCAATGTAGCACAGATACTTTTATTACTTATTTATTTAATAACGACACAAGTCTCACAACTGTATTGTATGTTGGGATAAATTTGTGAACTGTTTACCAAATCATTTATTTTCAGTAGTCTTTAGTACATACATTTTTACTTATTAGAAAAAATTATGTAAGTAAACCAAACATGTCACAGAATTATTTGAGTAGTATATGTATTAGAAATTTGTAAGTCTAACTACATGGAAAAATATAAGAAAATATGACGTTTACAGTTATGATTATTAAATTAGGAAATATAAAGGAAAATCCAAACAAACAAGAGGAACGTTGCTTGAGTTATTATATGTGTTGAATAAACTTTAAAATAAACTATTCCGTTGGTTCCGTTGGCATGCTTACATTTTTACGCTCACAAAACGTGTATACAATTTACAGTATATACAGTTTACAATAATCAAGTATATAATTTAAAATAACAAATGAAAAAGTTACTGTTACAATTTCATTAAGATGCTTACATTATGAGTTATAATAAACTGTTTCCAAAATTCAACTTTTACAACGTCAGAATGAGAAAGACAAACTTTCGAATACCCTTAAGGAAACAAGATAATTTTCTAGGATTAATATTTTTAGTATTTAGTCTAAATAAGAATATTGTCTCCAGAAAACCTGCTTTCAACGAACTAACGCACACACATGTAGGCCTATATATGTAAGTATGTACAGGTAGACATTTTGTTTTCAAGTAGGCCTATAAGCCTACATCTAAAGGAAAGGAAATTTGATAGCAATTGCCACTGATGAAAGGAACCGAATTTGTTGTTATTCCTTTACATTTCTTACCTAAAAGTAAAACTAAATTATATTACACAGAGTTCAAAATATAAAATTAGAAAAATGTTTTTAAAGAATAAATATAAATATTGCTGTGTGTAATATTAAAGAAAACTATATGCTTGCTATTAGTATATGAAATCGATTTCACTATTTACACACCCCGATAACAAAACGTAATATCTGTGTGCTTGAACGTACACATACACGATATGTTTAAAAATACCGTAGGCAGAAACAATTTCTGACAACAATACAACGTTGATAAGGTCCATATAAACGTGACAACTTTAAATTCAACTGAAAAACGTTTTCAATTAATCATGCATTCGAAAACAAAATCATGTGGTGCCTATGAACAAGCTTAACAAATCCAATATAAATATAACTAGTAACGAAATACTGTAAACTATTGTAGTAGCCTGCTGTTGTCTTTTGCAGGAAAAGTTAAACTTATTTATGATACTAAATGTGTATTTGTTTGTGTAAAGATAAGAAAACATATTGACGAGTTGGATAATTGCAGTGAGAGGGTGTGCGGAAATTGAAATAAACTTATTACCATAACGTAGACACCAAATTAATAATATAAGTATTTTGTAAAGGCAATATTCACGGAATTTAAGTTAAAGCCGAAAAGTAACAGGATGTAATAGAATTTTAGAACGATACAGGTCAGTCATAAAGGTAGAAAGAAAAAGGAAAGAACCAGGAAACAGCAGTCTAATGTTCTTGTCGATTATCCTATTTTATGGAGCGTAACATAGACCGCATATCAAAATTAACTACACTAACCAGTTACTCAATTCATTCGCTGTTACTGTACTGCATGAAGTCCATGAGCAAAAACGTATTAACGTTCACCAAAGGTAACAATCGATTCTCCTTCGCAATTCGTGTAATAATAAATAAAATTATTTTGAAAAGAATATATTGTTACGACGGTCTCACGTATCATCGTATGGTTCAGTGGAAACAAAATACAGATACCAATGAAGTTACTGACTACCAGCTTTAAGTAATCACAAGTAACAATTTGTAATCAACAAGGTACAATAATTCAAGTTAAATTTTCCCACATGCAATAATAATGTCAAGTAACAGAGTTTCGCACTAATTATAACATTATACCTATTATAACTATTTTGATTTTAATATAGTTTATTAAAAAAAACTTATTACTCAGTTTCTGTTGACCTGACTACAATTAAAATAATGTTTCTCTCCTATAATCTAATACATCTTATCATTCTTTTAAAGTTCTTTTGTCTTTTTAGTTTAATAAGTTTATTAAAGTTATTATTTTATTATTTCGGCTGTACAATGTTTACACATTTTCCGGAACCAAAGATTACAGAATTGATTGAATTCTCATCTTCCACTGCTTCTTGTCCATCCAAAGATCTTCAAATTCTCGTTCCCTCAATATAGTCTGAATTTCTTCTGTCCAAGTGATAGGTGGTGTTCCTCTTTTCCTTCTTCCTGGTGGGGTCCATTCCATACTCTCTTTGTTTCCTGTGCTATTTTTTACGTGTGTCCATACCATTGTAATTTTTTGTTTGGATAATATCAACAATTGAATTTTTCACATTCATTCTCTCCTTAACGATTTCATTTCTATTTTTCTCACGTCTGGATACTCTTGCCGAACGTCTTCAAAAGTCTATCTCTGTTCTTTAATATCAATATCATTAATTTTGTTCTTGTGTGTTTATTAGTAGTGCAAACTTCTGAGCCGTAAGTCACAATACTTCTAACAATGTATAGCGATCAAAAATTTTCAAATTTGTAATTTTCTGATCGAGAAGTGCGTTTGCACACGGTCAAGTCACCAACCCCAAGCCAGAGCAATAAATAAAGACAATTAAGAACACGTCAACCCGACGCCAGTTACAAGACAATGAGAGAACGTTTGACTTAACGCAACAAAAGGAATTGGGATCGACTTTGACAGACCAAACTCAGCTCAAATTTACGACATCACAACAAACCGAACAAAAGCAGAGTCCAGTGGCACGGGTACGCAGAAATTGTAACGAGGGGACGCTATAGGGTTAAATCAAAGCGTGTGAACCTAAGAAAGAGATACTCACTGACAAAGGATTTAGAAAGGTCTTACCAAGTACAGAGACAATGCAGCATACACCAAATGAATACAGACGACGATGTCGCACAGCGTGAAAACAACGCCAGAGTGACAACTGATATTTACGACGAGAAACCGTGGAGGCATCTCAGGATGACAGCAAGCAAGAAGTTGTTAATTGGCAGAAAAAAGACGAAGGGTAGTTGTACAATGAACGGGACGCTACAGATTGTTAGCAAGGAAGTAACAACGGACCTTGGGAAACTCATAAGAACAAAGGTTTGACGGACAGGCGAGCAATTACTCTATATTCTCAGAAAAAGTGCGAAGCCTTCGCTGTGTATTTCAAGGGATGTTCGGTAGCCAACCAGAGTTTAGCATCTTCCGAAGAAGCAAGTGGAGAGAACTGTCGTCATGGTGACAACTAGGGCAGCGAATCAGGGACTCGAGAACCATAGATCTTCACAGTGGAAGGAAATATTGCACCTATCGAGAACGACCGTAGGCGTGGAAGACAGAAAATTGCATTATGGTAGAAGACGTTCAATAAAAACTGTTTGCGGGGTACGCGAGGAGCTCAGTTGTTCAGTTTTTCTCAGTATCTCACTTACTCAGTATCTCAGTTTTTCAGTCTCAATCACAGTATTATAAAACTTTATGTTCAGTTTATTTCACTCAGTTTACAGAAGTTGACCGCAGTAACGCGCAATTCATTTACTTAGTACGAAGTTATATAAGTATCGTTAGATTTCGAGTTCAATACGACAAACTTTAAAAGTACTAGTCAATTATTCGACTTCATGCAAAGTAAAACCATTAACAAGTGAAGTAACGTCTCGATATTCGAAATTTTGTGCGTCAACTACGGACATCGTGATTGATATCAGAACGTAATATGATTCAGACGTAACCATTCTAGTCGCGCGGACTCATGAACAATAAGTGACTCAACACTCATAAACACTCGTGCACAACATTGTGCACATTTACGATCAAACTAAATAAAACGTGAATAGTCACATGAAGCAGTTTTGCAATAGACAGTTATTTGAACACAACCACTAATAATGGTTGCACTTACATGAAACAGAACTCTATAAACTCTTATTATAAACGGATAACACGACGCATCCCGCGAGTGAATCCTATTCGCGAGTTGCACAGTGATAGTGAACATCTAATCAACGGAACTACTACTCACATGGAATCACCAGTGAACAGGAAATTTCGCCGATCGAATTTAGGATATTCACAATATCAACTTATGTCCTCATGATATTAATACTATAATAATACTGCTGCTCTGTCTCTTTTTCCAAGAACCAACACCTTTGAGAAGTTATAGATATCAATCGTAAAGATAATGTTAAAATATAAAAGCTACTCATCTGAGACACATAATGAACGCATTAGTTTAGAGTGAATAATATTTAATTGTCTATGTTTCGTGTATATTTATAGTGTTGTATGTTATGTTTTTCAGCTAGCAACGAAAACGGATTATATTGTGATTTGTGTTCTTATATGTTTCTGAATGTATTTTCAGGTTATAATTTACATTTGTGTACCGGAAGTTACTTTGAATAATGTATAATAAATAAGCATTTTATTCGTTATGTATTTTATGCGTTCATTATTGTCACAAACCTTAGTATCAAAACACGCTAACGTCAATTGATTGTTTTTCATAAATTTTCTTATATTGTTTTTTATAACGACAAACATAGAGTCTCAGTAATTATGCTAATTAATAATCAATACACCCAATTATCAGAGTAATTAATACGTTTACATAATTAATCAACTCGACACATTTTAGTCTAATTGAATAATTTACAATTTGCATAAATTAGCATAATTAACATTATAAATGGTTTTAAATATTATGGTTTTCTGCTGTAATTTGCCTATCCCATAGGATTCTATTTAATGTAGATATAGCCATCTTTCCCAAAATAATTCTGGATTGTATTTATTTGTCTTTCTTCCCACTGGCCGTAATATTCACCCCTAAATACTTCTATTCCCTTGTATATGAAATCTTCGCCATGTCTTCCTCCAATATCAAGTCTTGATGAAGGTTACCTATTGCCATGTATTTAGTTTTATTCATATTTACCTTTAGTTCCTATTTCTGATATTACTGTATTAATTTTCTAATCATGTACTCTATGGCTTTAAAATCTTGAGCCAAAAGTAATTGGTCAGCATCAGCAAATGAATAAACTGTATCACCATCAAATAGAATACTCATGTTCCTGCACATTTGTTTCCAAGTCTATTGATTTCTCCGTATAAATTTTTGAAAAGCGTGGGTGTGAGAGAACATCCTTGGCGTAAACCTTTGGTCACTTGAAACCCTGGTAGTAAATCCTTTTCTATTTTTATTCTCGATATTGAATTATTATAAAATTGTGTATAGCTTTTATGATAATGGGGTTGATACTAGTTAATCGTAAATCTGTTTAAAGATTGGCTAACGGTACATTGTCATAGGCTTTTTCAATGTCAATAAAACTAAATGAAAAGTTGTGATCGAACTGTTTTTTTTTTTTTTTTCAATTATTTGCTGTAAGGAGAAAATACGATCTATAGTTGATCTACCAACTCTGAAACTTGCTTATTCTTCAGTTTGTCCTTACACTCATCTTCTAAAAAATGTTTAAGTACTATTCCATATAGCCTACTTAGTGTGCTAGTAACTGTTATACCTCTAAAATATTTGGAATCATCTTTGCTTCCCTTCTTGTGTATTGTAGAAATGTATCCCATCTTTCAATCTGATGGTACGTCTTCTCCATTCAGAGATTTTTCAAAAAGATTTTTTATAATTTGTATAATTTATTTGTAAACTTTTTCAATAACTCTGCGGGAACATCTCCAATTCCAGCTGGTCCAATTCTTTAGAGAGTTTACAGCTTTTTTTATAATGTTTATATCCTATATTTATAGAACATTAAATATAAATATTTATATATAAATATATTGCGACAATACTAGCATATGGTGTAATGCGCATATATGAAATAAAATAAATATTTAAATTAATTTTAGTAATATGTAATAGACGAGCAGGTGTGAAATTGAAAGCTGGCTTGTAGACAGGAATCAACAGGAAACATCACGCGATTAACGCTGAGAGCGTGTACGCAAGTAAATAGAGGGTGTGCGTGAAGCCTGTTCGAGCCTGAAAGTTTGCAATCTCACCCCAAATAATTGCTAAATTAAGATTTTATTTAATTTTAAGAAAACCATAAATATTAGAAAGAGTGTAAAAACTTCTAAAAATGCATAAAAATCAGACACATGTGCAGTGCGAATTCTATGTAATTCTGACGATCAGTGCGATTTTTCTGTGCGATTTTTAAAGCATAGTAATTATACTAATGATGCGATCATTATGATAATTACATATATGTGTAATTAAATTAGACAATATTAAATCACCTTAAAATCCGCATTAGACATTGCAATTGGCGAAAAAGTGCGAATATGTGAAATGAGACGAGAGTGGGGGCACAGACGCTGCGGACAGTTTTTGACATGCAGATTCCTGAGCCAACAGGTGTGGTTTTCTTGGTGAATATAAATACGAGCCTAGGAGAGCCAAATTTACTCTTCAAACAGTCTTTAGTCGTGGCGGAACGCTATGTCCGTCACAGACGCGAATTTTTAATTACTTCAGACAGAGTTAGACGCTATGTCTAACATCGACAAGATTTTTCTATTATAAACTGTAAAGTATTACGAAAAATGTTTTATTTCAAGTAATAATAAAAAAAAGAGAACCGTAACTAAAATTATCGGACGTCTACAAACAGTCTACAACTACGAACATCAACTCTAGACAGATGGCGAGAGAACATCAAGCAGAGGAACGAAACGCAGAGCAATAGAGACGGTTTAAATAGCAACAGCAGCCGATTCAGAGCAACACGTCATTCCATTCTACAGCCAACCGATGGGACCATAAAGAACGAGAGACGGGAGGACGACCAGTGGAGCCGGAGAACGCAAGAGGACATCCAGAAGGAGAAGACCGACAGATCACTGGAGGACATGGGGCAATCTGCAGAATTGAGGTGACGAAAACCCAATTTATAATTATAAAAAAAGTAAAGACCTTGAAAGACAGTAATAAAAACATTTTTAAATTAAAGAAAAACTATGTAGATAGAGATAAGAGAATGTAATTTACTTGTAATCAGAATTTTCTTTAATGATATTTTCTTTAATAATGAACAGTCAATTTAAAGATAATTTAAATCCTTGCTTGGAGAATTAACAATTGATATTATAAAGGAAACTTTTTATATTGAAAGCATATAAAGTAAAGTAATTGGAAACATTCAATTAGTTCGTTAAAATGATTATAAACCGTAAAAAAAATATGTTAAGTATAGAAGAATAATGTAAATATTAACAAATTTATAAAGCACATATTCAGACTGAATAGTCGAGAAGTTATAGTATAACAAAGAAATGTTTTACATAGAATTGCTAATATAAGATATAAGATATGAAAACTATTTTTATGATGAGTGTACGACAACCAAAGAAACATTGAAACCATAGATAATGAATATTTTATGGTGAAGTAAATATTATTATTATTATTATATTATTTTCTTTATTTTGTTTGTTTGAATAAATAAATGAAAACATATTACGATTCCTAAAAGGACTACTCTTATTATAATTACACCTGAACTCCAATTATACATGTACGGTCTCAGTAAGGTTGTATGAATGAAAACACAGCACAAATTAATTACTATTGTACTTGTTACGTTGTATAATTTTGGCGCTCCAAAATCGTGAGGCTCCACAAATTTAAGTTACATTAAATATGCAAGTTGTACCGTTGTATAAAATTTGGCGCTCCAATGTCGTGGGGCTCCACAAAATAAAATTATATTAAATAATTTGTATTAATGTTAAAATATATATTTATAATATATATAGTATTGTTATATATTATTTATATATATTTAACTTATATTATATAATTTATATTTTATATATATATTGCAATAGAACATTGCAATAAAGGAAATGGTAGCAAGAACTACATGCTGTTATAGCAGGTTTATGACGTTGTAGACAAGATAAAATTTGATTTTTGTTTGAGTATGTAAATTAGATGTAAGTATTGAAATAAGAATTGGGTAAAAGACTATTATGTATCAAAAGGCCCATAAATGTATTTGTGATCATGTCTTGTGCGAGTTAAATGTGCGAGTGCGCGAGTGCGTGTGTCATTCCTATTTTTATGAATAACTCCATTATAAATGAACGTACCGAACGGAGATTTGGGCAGCGCAAGCATCTTAACTAGCGCTATATTTCCTGGGTGTCAGAGACTTGTTACGTAATATATTAATAGGGAGTTGGTTAGTAAAAAGTAACTTCTATAAATTCCTTATCTTTTAGAAGTCAGAAAATTTATAGATAAAATCTATACCTGCTTCTGCAGAAATCTGCAAATCCTTTCAAGAAGTCGTCTATCAGTTTTATCCATCAATCACATGATAGATGTTTCGACCAATCAGCGGCCTCAATTTGCATTAAGATTGGGTCTCCGCCGACGAATATCTAGTTAGTTCCATCCTGCAGCTCGAATACTACGGACGTGTTCTCTGTGCGAGTTTTTCGTACAGAAAAACGTGCTTATGTAAGAGTGATCAAGGACAATTTAGCGACGAGTTACCCGTTAGCTGATACCTTGACTGGGTACGAACTCAATATTAATTCAATAAAATAAACTATTTAAAGTTGTAAACAGTGCTAGTCTCGCGTGAGTGAAGATTTCCGCATAGGGAAGGTTTATCCACCCGGGATACTCCTAAGTTATCGCGAGGACACCTCAAGACGCGGGAAGGTGCACGCTTAAAGCACCAAAAATAAATAATATTAAATTACAACCCAATTTCTGTGCCCTGAGATAAGAGTAGACTGGTTATCGGTGTACCGGCGTGCGTGCGTACTATGCCTAATATATGTTTTGTCGCAATATAGCATATTTATACAGCTTCTATAATTATAGAACGGGCACTGAACGAACAAGCTTTAAAGACTGAGAGTAGATTTAAAGAACCGAAAACAGAATAGTCGAAAGAATTAACAGATAGTATGAAACAATTAGCTGAACACAGGAATGAGAAGTTTACAGAAAATTTAGGATATGAAAATAAAAGTAGTCAGTGAACAAGTCCATGAAGACATCAATAAGAGACAGGAGTTGGAAGCCAGAACGGAAACTGCCTTAGTAGAGTCTACTAAAACCACAAAGGAACATTCATGTGTAATAAATACACTAAAGGAAAATCTACATGGGGAAGTAGACGTCTAAAAACGGAATAGAAGTGGGGACCTTCTGCTGGTCTGCCGATCGATTTGAACATCTTCACCATACACCACGATTTATGGAGGAACACAGGACCATCGTCATCATCGTCATCATCCATCAACAAGCCAAAGAGACTGAGAAAGCATCAGCTTCATCATCATCGTCATTGTCAGCATTCAGAACGCACGCGCGCGCGCGCGCGCAACGGTAACTTCGGCAGTACGCAGCAGACAAATGAACAATTATATATTTTTGTAAATAACTCATAAAGAAAACTAAATGTGAGATAGTAAAGACTTAAAGATTTTAATATAAATAATGTACGTAATTTTTAATTGTGGTTAAAAATAATATTAGTTTAATAATAATACAAATTAAAAATAATAATCTTCTGTTCAGTGTTACAAATTGGGTGTGTCATTAGAGATAATTATTAGTCTTCAAATAAATGTTATTTTTGTATTAATACAATTTTTATAGCCACAATTAAATTTTATTTTTGTAATGTTAATATTATTATATTATTTTATAAATGAGTTGCTATTTATTTTTAAAGCGGACTCAAACTCAGACACCCATGCAATACAAAGTACATGTATAATTTGTTCAGCATTTATGTTTAAATATTAAGATTATGTGTTTTTTTTTATGTGTGCTGAATGGCAATGGTATGTTATGGTTTTACAGAATGTAAGCTTATAAAAGATAATATTTTAAATTTTATAATTTCAGGTTTTAATATTCAAGTAATTTCTTTTCAATATTAATACATCGTTGGTTGATTATTTTTTATATGTTTTTTAATTAATTATTTCATTAATATTATTTAATTTTTTATGTAAAAATGAATTTGCGCAATCAAACTTAAAAAACTAAACTTATGAGCCAGGAATTGTGATAGCAGTGGGAAGCGCTGACGATGACAATAAACAAAACGACTGGTTTGTGTAAGATACTGTTACCGTATATACTAGTACAGTAAAATAAAATTAGCATAATGTAGTTATACGCGTACATAACAAACCAATTTTATTAGTGCCACGTGATTTCAAAGCTTTGTGTTTCGAGTTTAGGTCAAAATGTTGATGTTATTTTATTCGATGTTCTGTCTATTAAATTTCAGATTCCGCGCTCTTTAATTTGATATGCGTGTCAAACAGTCTGCGCGCAAAATATGCAATCTGTTAAAGTGAAATAGATCAAAATTCAATTATATCGTGCACAATTTGCACATGGAGTTCTGGGGCTATAGATTTGTATGTAACTCGGGTTCACTAAAACAGTTTTGAACGTCATTTAGTGTTACTCAGTTAGTATGTGATATTGTTTTGTTAATTGCAGTCTCAGAGGAATTGTACTTAAGTTTTAAGTCATCTTAAACTGTTGGTTTTGATAACAGTTGCAAGCAGTGTAAGTTGAATACTTAGGTGTAATGCTTCTGTAAATACGTGCGCGCAGGTGTATACATGTGTCTGTCTGTTTAGCAGTAGAAGTTTTTGACTCTAGAAAAAGTACTCTATTGGTATCCCATTGTTTACTTAATTCCTCTTAAGCTTTAAAATTTGCAGTATTCAAGTAATAGACTTGTTAGTTCACAATTGTAATAAATGAACCTTAGCTGTTTCATATCTAAAATATAAAGTACTGATATAATTCGATTTAAGAGTATCATTAGACTTGTCAGTATTCTAAATATTCTCGTAGCAGTGGAAGCGTAAACACCTAGCACTTACTAAATAGGTAATGATTATTGAACACTTGTTTAATTTTGTCGGTTAACTTACTGCACATGTTTCACCAACTACCATGCAGAAATTCATTTATTTTATTAAACGTAGTACATCATGACATAAGATATATCATATATGAATCGCTTGAATATAAAAATAATCAAACGAACAAGATAGAGCCGTAATATGTTTATTGTGCACTTTCTGAAGTCTTTCTGGTGTATGTGGAAAAATTGAGAAGTTATTTTCTTACAAAAAAAAGAACAGAGAACAGAACTAAGACGGTAAGTAACTTCTTGTTAATTATGTGTCAAAAGAGCTACATCTGCAGAGTTATGGTTTTCATGTGACCAGATATATCGTGATACATAAAAATATATTAACATAATTATTCCTATACTTAATTTACAAGTAACATGACACAATGGGGAAGTAAGGAAATACATTATGTACATGAGTTTACTCTTGTAGGTCTATGGGACATGAAAATTTCCTCAGAAAAAAATTAACGTTAGTTAAAGTTGTAAAAATAAAAAACAATAATATATTTTAACGATTGACTGAACTTTAAAGCTTAACTCTCGTGTTTAAGTTTTTAATCGACGTCGCTGCATGGTTTTCAGGGTGGAGCCTCGATTACCCAAATTAATGTGGACCACAACTACCACAAATAGTCAAAAACTAGTTTAATCGGGGTAAAGAAAAAAAATAATTCATCATCATCATCATCATCTTCATCTTCACAGCACGGCATAGGCAAGGTGCTGCCTGTTCCGCCTTCAAAGATCCTCCAGGTATCTCTTCCTGGGTCTACCCACACTCCTGTTTTAGGCTTGTAGATTTGTATTTCAAGACTTGTTTGGCCAGCTTGGAATCTGACATACATTCTAAGTGTTCCTTCCACTGTTGTTTGTAATCTTTTAATTTTTAATTCAAGTTAAAAATTTATTAATATCCTCTTATGACGTCATTCTTTAGTAACAATATTAATATTTCATTATTTTAATTTCCTGCACAGTCTTCTTCTATTTCAATAATTCCTAGTACATTCCATGTTGCAAAAAAAACGAGTACAACCCCCCCCAAAAATTAGTTTACTATGTTAATTGATATAATTTCATAATTAGAGGAAAGTGCCTAAACCCGGGCCCGTCTTTTAAAGCGGGCCCCCGTTCTGCTCACTCTGCATAGTGTTGTTATCTATCGGAATCACTTTAAACTAATAGTTCTGTATATGGTCACATACCTCCCGCGCGTTTCAGTCGTCAACTTAACCTGTTGCCGTTCAGTCGGCCATTGGCCATATATACATTGGAAATTTCATAAAATAGTAGTTGTACAGTTTAAATGAATGCTTAAGAGCAAGAAGGACACTAAGAAAAGTAGTTATGTGTATGAGATGCAGTATCAATTGATTTAAAAAACTCAGTCTCTTCTATTGTGATGTTTGTCTGTCGTGAGTACTAATCACTTTTTTCTCGCTGCTACGCGTCTGCATCTTTTTAATAAAATTAAGTCGGGTTGTCGATCTTTGGGTTGCTGTTCTATGTATTGTAACGCCAGTTCCAATTATGTGAATGTAAAATGCGGAAGTTAATCTTTCTTTTTCGGTTTAATCTTCCGTTTTTGCGTCTACTAATTCTTATAATAATTACATAAATATTTTATAATTTACAACAAACAAGGAATGTTTAACAATATATACGCTACTAAAATGAATTTAAAGGTGTTGTTACGACGATTGCATAGATTGTGATCTTACAACAGTAGAAGATTTAACGTCAGTGAACTCGATACAATCAACTTACGGCAGTTCTATAATTTAATGGTTCACTTAGGGATTTAATGGTTCTCTTACAAATAAACAATTCCTATCAATTTTTCACCAGAACGTGTTCTTGCATGGTATAGCCGAACTCGACTATTGTCGATGCGGTGTTTAAATAAGATGGCCAGATCGCCTTAACTTTTGCAGAAAGTTAGATTTTGTACTGTATTGGGTAGATTGAAAACTGTGAATATACGACAGACCTGAAAATGTAGAAACCGCATATTGCCTAATCACTGGTAGGGTAGAAGAAGAAAACGGTATTTACCGTATAATCTCCTACATACGGTAGTATCAATATGGAGACAGAAATGAAAAAATATATATCTTACAGAAAACTACTTTTAAATTAAACTAAGCATTTTAAGTATATATTTCTAACTTATTAGTGACATTAGGTAAACAATTTGTGCACATATAATACGTGTAACGTATACAAGAAACAGCTTAACTTATATGATATATAGTAATACAATATAATAATTTATGATTGTACTTAAGTGCATAAGTGTACTTCAAGTTACGCTTTTTAATTTTAAGGAATAAAACATACTAGGGGAAGTGGGGGCAAGATGACTAACTACTTAAATTTCATAATTCACGCTGGATTGCGGTGCTTCTTCCCCACCACGCAATTGCAGTGTTCACGTCCAGTTAACCGTCTGGCAGTGAATCGGTATCTACTATATAGAAAGTGTATGCTACACGATTTCAGTTTTTAGTTGTGGCTTTATTATTCTTGGATCCTCAGATATAAGCTCTTACGACTACAAGGTAAGATCAAATTTTTTTAATTTTATTTCTACAAAATTACAGTCTTTAATAAGTGTTCTCATATAATCGCACAGCCATATTACTTTATAGGGTATGTTTTACTAGCCATTACATTTCATTAGTCTGCCCGGGGCAAGATGACAGACTTGTCATCTTGCCCCGGTCCTTGTTAATTAAAAGTGATATTAACACTTGTGTCTACTGTCAAAATATAAATGATTGAATCTGACTTTCTTTGTAATTTCATAGTTATCTTTAATAAAGCACTGTAGATTTATTTTTTCTTATACAAAATTAGCCGAAATAATAATAAATACTATCATAAGATCCGTTATAATTTAGTCAATGTGATATTTTCTCAGATGGTCAGAAACTACAAAAAACGTTCTACTAGAGAAGAGTGGAGTAAACAAAATATGAATGAAGCTGTGTTAGTCGTTAAACAGGGCGTCATGCCGTGTTTAACTGCGGCTACCAAATATGATGTCCCGGAAGCAACGTTACGACGATATTTAAAGAAGAAAGATGAGGTAGACATAATAATCCTGTTACAGTAGACGTAATATTAAATTAGTTTGGTATTGAGTAGTCGATTAACTATTGGTTTCCTGTAAACCAGACACAACATTCAAACTGTAAACTGTTTGCATTTTTGACAAGATTGTTTTTGGCTGTGTTCAAGTGGTGTTTGCATTGTTGAGACGGTCACGCCTGAGAGTTAATGCTAATATGCTATTATGTAATTTATAAGTCGTTGCTGTTTTTCGTGTGTTGCAATTATGGTACTCTAACAGTAAACTGTTATGACTTAAAATCCAAAGAAACTAACTTTGCAGGGAGAATATTGTTACATGTTTGTTACACTTGTAGGAGCCACGTGGCGGAAGCGACCATACATTACTTCATGGCAATATTGTTTCTGTTTCATTACAATTGTCATTACCAGACTAATTTAGTGTTGCAAGAATTATTTGAATTTCCATGAACTTTTAAGTATTCTTATGTATTTATTGCTCAATTAATCTATGATCTCCGTATAAAATAACCCCTTTTTAACAGTTTAAGTAAACATTGTTCCTCCGTTTTTAATAAGCAAAGCAGGCCTACCTTAATGAACACGTTCATGAAAAATATCTATTCAATAATAATTTATTTAATATTTAAACTGAAATTAGCTCAAGATAATGAGGTAATGATTTTCCTTATTAGGAACATGTTTCGAGAGCCTCAGAGGATGTTTCGTCACGAAGTCAGATGATGAGAACATAGAGGTTCTCGAAACATGTTCCTAATAAGGAAAATAAAATATCTTGAGGTAATTTCAGTATAAATATTAAATATATTACATACATCAAGAAACGGACTGTACCAAAAAGTGTTTGAATCAATACTAATTATATAATGTTTTGTTATTTTTTACCTGGGATTATTATAATTTTATTTATTATAATATCTGTATCTTATGTTTCACGTATAATGTGTTTTGTTTTAGGAGATGCCTGTTCATGGAGGAAGATACCGAAATGTATTCAGTGAAATACAATTTCAAGACTAAAATTATATTTAACACAAATAGACAGTTCTTTGGAATGACCAAAAAACAGTGCAGAAGACTTGTTTTTTATTACGCCGAGAACCTTGGGACTGACCACCCATTCAATAAAGAAACACGTATGGCAGGAGAGGACTGGCTTGCAAACTTTATGAAAACAATCAAGTTTAGTATGAGGAAGTCTGAAGCGACATCCATTGCCAGGGCGATGGGATTTAATCGAGTGCAAGTAAGCAAATTTTATGATGTTTTACGGATTGTTCGAGAAAGCATAACTTTTCTGCCTCCAACATCTACAATGCAGATGAATCTAGCTTAACCACGGTGTCAAATAAACTACCCCAAGTTATATCACCAGTAGGGGCGAAACGTGTTTCTAAAATAGTGACTGCAGAACGCGGAAAAACTATAACCATAATTTGTTGCATGAATGCAAACGGTAATTATTTGCCGCCATTCCTTATTTTTCCCAGGAAAAGGATGAGGCCGGACCTAACTGACAAAGCACCTCCTGGAACAGCCGGACACTGCAGTGACAATGGTTGGGTAAATGCTTAATTGTTTTTAGAATTTCTACAACATTTTACGAAACACGTAAATCCTTTAGCAGGAAAACCGGCATTATTACTAGTAGAGAGCCGCAAATCCCACATAAGTTTAAATGCCATAAACCACTGTAGAGTCAATCACATAACCATGGTTGGATTTGTGACGATTTAAATTGTAAATTAAAAAAAAAAATTAATAATAAAAATATAAAACGGGAAGTAAGTAAGAACATTAAATCGCACTATTAAACCAAATACCCCTGAACTAACTCATAATAGTAATGAGAATTAATTTAAGAAAATCTAACTAAAATAAGTAATTAAAACTCTGAAAGTAAAAGTTAAAAAATAATACCGTTAACCCTTTAGTAAATTTATCATGCTATGACCTGTGTATTCCGGATCCGACTTGCATACCGACCCGGCATTAAATAAGAAATACCTGTAAATCATAATGTAAATAATTAATAATTTAAAGTCACAAGTAGTAGTTGTAATATTTCCTATAGACAAGATAAGTCTCGATAGTTTATTTTGTCAAACTGTAAGACTGTATTATTAATAAAGAGTTGGAACTACTGTATATTATGGCGGAGTACTCACTCCGCGTCGTTGCAATTTTCCTGTTGTAACAATGCAGGACTTATGATGCGGCTTTCAAACTGTAAACAGCTCCAAGCGAGGGCTCTTCACAAAATGTTTATTTTTAATTTTTAATTGAGTGTTAGCTTCCACTAAAAGCGTGGAGAGCTAGTTATAAATAACTAAGATGTAGTGTGTAATTTTGTTAAACAAAGATGTGAAAAAGGAAAACTAGTGTATAAGGTGTCATCTCCGGTTAATTAAAACTAACGATCAAATATGGTTCAAGTAAAGTAATTTCAACATAATGTGAAAAGAAGATGTAAACTCCAATACTACGGTGCCATTAAATATGTGACGTGCATAACTGTGAATAGTGACGACCAAGACCTAAACAACATTTACCATTACCGCCGAGGATCAGGACGACTTCACGCTACATAACATCCCTCTCCTCGTTAATTCACTCCGAGGAAGTCCACTGGAAAAACTACCCCGATGACTACCTACGACTAAGAGACTACAGAAGATTCACGCCCCAGGACATGGACAAATAACTCTTATCTAAAAGGTGACGCGGAAGCTCGTCTTCCGTGAACTATGTATATTTAAAATATAAGTATTTATAAATGCCAAAGACTTTTAAAAGACAATCTCTAAGCATTAAGTTTTAGAATGATGTAAGCAGTAATTTCTGAAATCATACGTTGTAACATTACTCTAGAGAGATAACTTTGAATCGCTTAACTAAATAAAACCATTCTTCAAATGGTATTTAAGTAACAATGTACCCGTCTAAACAAGTAAAGTAAATTTCAAACTTCATAACTAGATTAAAAGAGACTCGGATCCGAGGTAAAATACATGATCTGTGTGATCATTTGTTTTGACAGAAAACCCCTTTACAATTTCTGTATGAGTAAATTTTTATATGTAATGTGTTACATATCATATGTTAATAAAGAGATGTCATCTTGTTACATACTAAAGTGAGTGCATAAATCAGCTAAATACCCTCCCCTTGTTTCCTGTAGTTAGAGCAGTTATAATTATTCTTAGTGTTGTGTTTGATTTTTCAGTTTGTTACAACGTAGGCAGCCTGTATAATTGGCTAGAGTCAATTATCACGGGTTCCCTGGATTATAACGTAGTCGACACGTTATAGATTTCCTCCTCACACAATTCACAAATTACAGCCATTAGATGTGAGCTTCTACGGACCTTTAAAAACGTTTTTTAACCAGGCGTGTGATAACTGTCATGTGTTAGATTCTTTTCAACCTGTTACTGACCGTCACATTGGTGAATTGTTGAGTATAGCATACTTTCAGGCATCTACAGTGGGCAACGCGGTAAACGGTTTTAGAAGCACAGGGATTGAACCCTACAATCCCCAAGTGTTTACTGATGCAGATTTCGTACCATCAGAAACAAGTGAAAAGGAACTCGAATTTCAGGCCGAGGTGAATGCTAATAATCCAGATGCAAATGAATACGACTTACCTCTTGATACTTCGATGAGAATAAGAACTGATTTTCATTTAAAAGTAGCAATAGAAGATTACCGTCTGCAGCCAGAGCCACCATACTTACCTGAGAAGTCACCAGAAAATAACGAAACTACAGTGCCATTACCAGGCCCTTCTTCAAAACAAGACAACACTGTAAAATCATCCCCTTCTTTATTTGATTTGAAACCTTTCCCTAAATCAAAAAGAACGTTGAAAAATAGACAGATTAATACAGCTACTGTTCTTATAAGTACCACGGTTAAAAAGAGATTAATTGAGGAAAAAGAGAAAAGAGAAGCCAAAGAAAAGAGAAAAATTGAAAGAGCAAGAAGCAAGAACAAAGTTGCAAGAAAATTACGATTTGGAAAAAAGTGCGGCAGAGAAACGGAAGTTGATGTTAAATGCCAAGTTTGTGATGAAACATACAGTGATCCACCACATGAAGATTGGATACAGTGTTCCCGGTGTAAAATGTGGTGGCGTGAGAACTGTTCGAAATATGAAGGTGGAAAATTTGTTTGTGACTACTTGTAACCCCTCTTTCCTTTTATGTCTTTTTTTTTTGAGTATAAAAACAACTTAATTTATTTTAATATTTTTTTTTTGAAAGAGAAGCCACAAGTTAATTAGGACTAGGCCGAAGCCTAGAGAAGCAAAAATTATGCTGGGTCCAGTATGACGGGACTTGCAATAAAACTCAGCCGTAACAGAACGATAACAATTTATTTTACTTCATGCCCTGCTTTAACATTATTAAACCAGAACAACATGTATGCCCAATCACAAGTATGAATAAAGGTAAAACATAACAAGTGTGTATAAATCTTAGGCATAACAAATGTGTATAAATATAAAACATCACAAGTGTGTATAAATCTTAGGCATAACAAATGTGTATAAATATAAAACATCACAAGTGTGTATAAATCTTAAGCATAACAAATGTGTATAAATATTAAGCACAACAAGTGTATATAAATCAGTGAACACCTATATATATATAAATATAAAATTCTCTCCCATCTCGTGGCTAGCTAGACACATAACAACACACACAGAACATAAGGTACACAAACTCACAATCACATTAATTTTAACACGCATGCCCCTGGAATGCACCCACCTACCAGGTAGAGTAACTACCATCTTATAACCCAGCAGTGATAAAATATACGCCCGTCGGCAACCCGTTCAGTAGAATTACATAAAAGCCAAAACCCCAGGAAGGATGATAATAATTCATGACGCATAAATAAAACCGTACCGCCCATTTGTCTAGCATTCCATTGATCAATGACCCATCATGAGCGTGTGAACCTTAAGTTCCTTTCACATCATTAAGTAAAAATTGACAGAACTACATCACCTACTTTCAAACAGTATATGTAGAATTCTAAACAGTTATTTGACTTCACAAAATTCCGAAAGGAATTAAAATCGTTATGTACTTAAATAAACAGAAATTAATTGCTTGAGGCTTTACAATTTCAGAAAATTTTGACAATATATGATTTACCCAAAAAAGAAAATGCTGAATACATGTTTTATAGTCAAAATTAAACAGCAAATACTACAAGTGGAAGTCAATCCATATGTGTTTACCAGTTAAGAAAAACAATCAGTATACCCCTTGTGCAAGGGGCAAAATCAACTAAAATATTTCCAGACAAATAGTAAATTATTTCTATTAGCCCCAAATGACTATATAAAATAATTAAAAGAAAAGAATACAATAAGGGGGTTGTGCTCTGGCATCTGTGGGAGCGCGCCCGCATGTAGTTGACAAAATTTGACAGGCATTCAACCTGTCTGAGGTTGCACCAGCGTGTGTCAAAGAAAACTAAGTCCCCTTTTGTAACCCCTGAAAACGTCCCCAAAAAACCCCCAGGAAAGCCCCCAGCCCTTAAATGTGAAACCCATAGTCAATTAAAACTTATACACAGCTGTTCCAGCCGGAACAGAGCTACTGAGCTGTAACATAATTTTTTTTGTAAAGAGTTAAATGAAAAGGAGATGCAACTGTAAATGGCACAATAGTAAAATATCTCTGGCGCGCTCCCCCAGTGCAGCACACACTTACAGGCATTGCATTTAGTGTTATGTAAATGAGTTATAAAAGTGTTCTTGAATTCAAATTATAGTGTTCAGAGTCATGATCACTGCTCAACTTTCCGGTAGACAGTCTGTACACGTGGTCACATGGCTTCAAAGCTATTTACCGTAAATGGGCACACTGCCGGCCCGGCCCCAAAATAATAAATAAATGCATGAATATCACCTTATAAATGCTGGCGAGTGCAACATAGAAAAGCAGTCTCCATCTCCCTCTTCTGAGAGGATCTTGTAATGGTCCATGTCTGGAGCAGGTGTTCGGCACACAGCGAGACCAGGCTCCGGCTTAATTCGAGAACCCTATTCATTCAAATAAATTAGAGAACTGTTCACTAAAAATGTACACCCGAGCTAAGGTAATTAACCTCAAAACGGGTCTCCAGCTAACTCTCAATCAAGCACAATATTCATTAATTAAAGTTTTTACAACCAGCTTAAAGAGTCTAAAAATCAGCCATGGAATAAGTAAATTTGAATAATGAACAGCCCTATTTAAACGTGGCTTAATATAAAGTGATCAGGACTCGGTCAACATGCTTCGACAAAATTTGCAGGTTAAACGGCCACGTGGTAAGTGGTAATCGTTACTTGACCAAAAAATTTAACAGCAAGGCACTCACAGCATTAAGAATGTTTTACATTCAATTAAATTTCATACATAGAAGCTCTCACACTTAATTCTCTACTGTGAAGTTAATTAACAAACTCTGCGACAGTCCACTGCATGCACTGACACAGTTCATGACCTGACTACGCATTACATTTAGTCAATAATTTTTTAATGTTGTACACTTTTACCATGACCATGACTCTTGAAAAACTTCTCGCACTATTACAGAAAATAATAAAAAGAGCATGGGCTATATACTGGGCGTTACGTAAATCAGTAACGAATGAGTTTCTCTTACCACAAAACGTGTCGGGCCGCACACACATAACTACGTATTTTATACGGTTGCCTATTGTTATTAATTATACATACATGTATGATTACTTATAAAGACAAAGTAAGAATTCTTACCGGGAGTCCTTTATTCTTTAGCCAGCCATAAGAACCAGAAACTGCGTCGTAAGGTTCAGAGAGAGGGAGACGGATAATTCTCTGAGCGAGGCGAAGCGTAGACTGCAGCCGCGCGCGACAAAGCAAGACGACCTCAAGTACGAGCTGCGCGCGCAGCCGTCTACCTACCACGCAGTGCAAGGGTCGGCCCAGCACACTTGCATTCGCGTTATATTACGATAGAAAAAAAAAATTTAACTAAATCCTCAATAGCCGGCACACCGGCACATACTGTTAAATCTTTTTAAAAATTAACATTTTTTAACATACATGTGTACATGTAATAAATTTGTTTATACATTTGTAATAATAAATTTTTACTTATAAGCAATACTAGTATTTTATTTCAGTATTTAATAAATAAAGATTTCCCTAATAAAAATTTAAAAAATTCCGTCATCTTGCCCCGTGAAGAATGTCATCTTGCCTTACATGCGGGGAAAGATGACGTTTTTGCAGTGTTGTAGTATAAATTAAATATAATAAAAAATAACTAGATTTTTCTAAAATAAAATATTCAATATATACAGGAAAGTGTGTTGTTTATTTTTATGTAAAAGTTCTAGCTGCTAACTTTTTTATTATAATTTAATAAATAATGTTAATTAGCATCGTCATCTTTTTATTTATAATAATTAATTATAGTAAATTAGCTTTTAAGTATATGAATTAGCGGTGGATTAAAATTCAATGAATTACAATTAAAAATTAAAATTATTGGCGTTTATATGCTTTTTGTAATTGTAATGTTTCCACTTTTCTCGTCTATTGTTTAAATTGAATTTTACACGTTATGGCCAATAAATAGGCCTACTCTTTTTATTTCTACACTCATTTATACCCACACGTATGAAAACATATTATATTTTTATTATAGTAAACACAAATCTGTTTAACATTGTGCATATACATTTAATCCGGTCTGTTGCTGTGTGAGTTGTTCTTTGTGGACGCTAAGAGCACATTTATACAAACTCGACGTTACGTTATACATACAAGAATACAGTACCATGTCTGTTTGTGTTGTAACTATTCTTTGCGTTCCACGTTTACAGCGTATGAAGTTTTATAGTTGACCGGAAAAATTATGTCATAGTGAAACGTAAGTAACAATGTAACATATTCTGAAATAGGTTTTATTCACCTATTGTTAAATACGGTATATTTACGTTCAAAGTATTTAGAAATATTGTTGTATTGTTGTTCTCTGCACGTAGAGCAGAGAATAAGTACTTGTCTAAAAGTGCCGTATTTCAAACGTTGATTTTATCCTTCTTCACTAAGAACTACTCTGAAAAGTTTCCTACCTTGAGTATATCAATGAAAGAACTTACACACACACACACACACACACACACACACACACACGCACACACACAGATTTAAGTTAAATACTTAAATCGATTACAAATAATTTTGTACTGTCTTTTTATACGAATTTAAGTGATGTTCTCGGGTACAAATTTAATTATATTATTATTAATTATTATTTTAAATAATTTAATATTGACATCGTCAGTATTTACAACATTAATAATACTGTATTTGTATATGAACGAAGACACTTCTCGTTAACAATGTTTTTAGTTATGTCAAAGCACAAATGAATTGGAATAAAGTGGAATATAATATAGTTTAAAATTAATGTAAACATTAGTCAGTAATCAACTTGCAATAGGCTACACCATATTTGCGTGACTGCAAGGAGCCGCGTCTGTTTCCGTGTACAGAAAATTTACGAGATTACAATTCTAAGTACGCACTTCGTTTATAGAATATGTAATGCGATTCTCATTTGTTAAACAGGGAATCGACGATGGTAGCGTGCTCTGAGCGTCGATACTGATGAGCCCGTGTTCTGTGCGCCCAGCGTATCCATGCATCATTAGACACCTGGCTGAACATCTGAATGTCCGCTGTTTGCCAACGTCGTAGCCAACACTAGTGGCCCAACAAAAATTTGTACAAGTCATTACTAAAGCCATTATCACTAGTAAGGTCCCAGAACAAAATACATTTATTATTAAGTTAGTTAAATTCCAATATTGGACAATTTTTCATACTATCAGAAAAATTACGAAAACCCAACTACTCTACCATTTTATCAGTAACATAACTGTAGAGCAAACAATAATAAAATAAATACTAAAAGTTTTGGACTACTCTTTAGTTTTTTTATTTAAATTTCTAAACATAATACTTAAATGACAAATGATTTAGTCATAGCTTTTCAGTGTATGTATGTTTCCATAGATATCCATACGTCTACATCTAACGTTATTCACAGATGCACATAACTGATAACAAAATATACCGGTAAAGTTCTTTTTTGTGACACAGTTCACAAACTTTTTAAAAGCGATCCATAATGAGTGTTGAGACATACTAATTCTGTCAAATTACTACACATACAAAATATAGACACTTTAGATAGAGATTTTCTGTTTTATTAAAGTTCCTCATAAATTCACCTCCAAATAAACTATAACAATTTTATAAAAATTTTGAGTTTTGTTATAGGCACTTTGGTGGTTTCAGATTTACCTCTTTGTTTTGATGTACCTTTGACTGATGTTTTTCCTTCGTAAACACCAAGGACGTATACATTCATTTGAACTTTTTATCCTGTACTGATATCACTCGTGAAGAAATAGAGGATCATTCTTACTTAATTTCTTGGATCAAATCAAAATATTAGATTTTGATTTACTTACTTTTTTAATTTAGATCAAACTTTACGACTTTAATACTACTGTGTCACAACTATTGTCAAACCACAACTAAGGAAAGGCGCGAGTAACAAGCTCATTTACATGTCATATGGTGAACAAATTTAAGATATGCGGCTATCTAGTATAGACGACCATACTAACAAGTTATGCCTTCTTATCAACCCGCTTACATTGTACATCCCGTATTTACACATATTGTTACGTGACATTTTTTACCATGCCCTAGTAACATAAATATACCATGATTATATTAATAAAAAGTACCAGGAGACATAATATTTTAAGAAAGACTTAATTGAATATGTTTAATTTTAAATGGTTTATTGTATGTTATGTTTATTATAATTAAAGTAAGAACTTACTTATGAAATTTGTTTTTTGTGTGCAGACTGTAAAGTAATAAACACAGTCAGTTAAGGGGAATTATAACATATTACTAATAGTTATTAGTAATCAGTTTTTGTCACATTTATTAATAATATGTATACTAGTGTTAATAACACTAATGTTAGTCTTAACAAGAAAGTACCAAAATCATAGTCAGTCAAATTATATGAATAAGATTTCTATTAAAATAATAAGGAAACAATGTCAGGTTATGTTAAAAGATTACCAAATGTATAAAATAAATTTAAGAAAGTGAAAGGTACAAAAAAAAATAATAAATAAGTTTGGAACAAAAATAATAAAAAAAATGTAAATCATTAACTCAGGAAATATAGATCAGAAAATAGTCAAGAGTGATGTCAAAATGATCAGTTTTTTATCAGAAGAACAAAAAAACAAATACAAAGAAGATAAGAGCTCTTATAAAAAAGGTATATCCTTTTAAAAGAAAATGACATATAAAATAGTAAAAGTTTGTTTATATTATTCTTATGATGTCACCAGGGTGATATAAAAAAGTGACTTGGAAACCAAGGAGATATCTAAGAGAGGCCTTAGCAACTAATATGTGGTGAAAAAAGAAATAGATTATTCTAAAATAACTGAATGCAAAAAGGTTGATTTAAATACTTATAGTGAAAAATAAATTATAATATGTGTAATATTAGTGCATCTCCAGATAAACAATTAAATAATTATATATATCAAGATTAAAATCGAAGAAAGAGTTACTACAAGACTCTACAGAATTAAACCAGGACATCTCTGAAGAAATTGGACCAATTGACACAGGGAGAGAAGTATTTTTTGATCTAAAATTAATCTGAAATATTCCCTGTTAAACCTGATCTAAAGGTTTCAAAAAAAAAAAACTTTGAATACGCTTTTTATCAAAACCATAATTAACTTTCACTGAGAACAATAATGATTAATAATATGGACATAAGCATAAGCCACCATTGATGTATAGTGCTAACATAATTTAAAGCTAATTAAGTCTAAAAAACATTTTTATAACTTAACCTATACACTGAACTGTTTTACACTCTTAATATAATCCTTTTAAGATACATTGGGACTATTTCTCATCATATGTATTTTGGTACTTTCCCTGTCAATACTGTTGTTATATCGTAGTCGAAAGGACCTACTGAACATTATAATTGTATTTTATTTATTAAAAATAAATTATAAAATGTTTTAAAAAAGCCTGAGATCTAAGAGTTACTGCTGCCACTCTGAGCTTATAAAAATACAGCTGGCCAAACTTTGTTAAAAATTATGTTTTACATTTAGAACAAATTAAAGAATAAATAAAGGATTTGAGTTTACAAAATACAGAAAAAGGTTTATTTGTTTCTTATTTCATGAAAACAAAAAGGGTATGATATTCTGAACAAAATATCTGATGCTGTGAGTTGACCTCAGTAATTAGATTAAGTTGGCAACACTCATCAATTAAAAATCTTAGCAGATTTCTTTTAAAAATGTGGTGATTAGCACAAGTTATCATATCCATTGCTGAAAGAAAAGAATAAAAGATAGTTCATTACAGAATAAAGAGACCATATACTATTTACATAAATTTGAACAAAAATTTATTATTGATATTTCACCAATAAAATTTTATTTGCAAACGGTGATTGCAAATTGGCGCTCAACAAACATCCCCCTGAACAGATACTCATCCTTAATTTAATATTAACAAAAATATATACAAATAATAACAGAGTTAAACAAGACACAAATTCAGATAAATAACTATAGATTCGAGTCTAGATGTAACAAATTTGCTATCCCAATAGTGAGGCTAAATAAAATATAATTTAGAAAGAACGATTATTAGATTTGTACCATAATAATACGAGAGAGTATATCGAAGATAAACGTTACAATATATACAGCTCAGGTCTCCGTCTCATAATCGCATTCTCCTTTATTATTTACAGTTGTATTTTACCCAATTCTTTTATTTCTTCTCAAATGTGTTCGTCCCAACCAAATGAAAAATTCTGAGATAATAAAGAGGATTATTCGCTGAGGATGCATGAGGAAAGGCACTATTAAAGGCATAATACAAAATTTTAAAGTGAAATTTACGGACTACTGAAAAAGGTATAAGATAATATTCATCCCTTCCCTTTAAACAGCGGTAGACCTGAAGTATTCAACTACTTTTAAGACTTCCGTGGAAATAAGTTATTTTATTTCTCTTTGACTGGCACACACACACACACACACACACACACACACACACACACACACACACACACACACACAAACGCGCGCGCGCATGTGTATGCAGGTGTATATATTGTCGGTTCTAGTATGTGTAGATGCGTGAAGCAGAGGTATTCGTATAGGCCTATGTGGCCGCTAAAACGTAAAGAACTCTATATGAATATTATCTGTACCTACGATATCTTGTAATATGCGTAATTGTGATTTGAGTGTGTTGGGGGCGGGCAATCTTTATGCGTTTTTTACAGAGAGAGAGAGAGAGAGAGAGAGAGAGAGAGAGAGAGAGAGAGAGAGAGAGAGAGAGAGAGAGAGAGAGAGAGCATGCGAATGAGAGGGAGGAAGAGGGTGAATGTCGACGTCTACACAATTTAAGAATAGACTGTATTACTCTATATTGTTACATGCCATTTTGCCATGCCATTTTAATATAAATATGCTTTAATACTCTTACCCAAAAGTACCAAGAAACATAATAGTTTCAAGAAATAAGTAATTAAATACTTAATTAAATATTGTTTATTTTATTGTTCAATTCATGATAACGAAGACTGTAATAATTATGTTTATCACAGTTAAAATAATGTTAATAATGATAAGTAAGGAGGACAATGTTTAGGAACTTACTTATAAGATTTTGTTTTATCTATAAAAATGGTATTGTAGACAGTAAATTATGAGGAATTTTTATTTATTACTAAGAGTTATTAGAAATTAGTTTAGGTCATAGTGATTAATATTGTATGTGATAATATTAATAATACTAATGTTTATTTTAACTGGAAATTACCAAAATAATAGTAATAAACTTTTGTAAAACTAGACAGTTAAGGTATTTTGAATAATAATTTCTATTAAAATGATAATAAACAATGTCAGGTTAAGTTATCTGATTAACAAATGTGTCAAATAGTTTTAATAAAGTGAAAAGTACAAGAAAAACTATTAATAAATAATTTTGGAACAAATAAATAAAAAGTGTAAATTGATAACTCAAGAAATATGAAACAGAAGATAATCAAAAGTGGTGTCAAAATAATGAGTGTTTCATCAGAAGATCAAAGAAACTAATAAAGTGAAGATCAAAGATCTTATAAAAAAGTTATAACTGTTTAAAGAAAATGAAAGATAAAATAGTAAAAGTTTGTTTATATTGATGCTATAATATCACCAGGGTGACATAAAAATGTTACATTAAATACCAATGAAAGCAGAGATAGGCCTTAGCAACTAAAATGTTATAATAAATGAAATAAGAATTGTATTTTTGGATCTGAACGAGAAAGGTTGAATAAAACACCAGATAGTGACTAATTTAAATTATTATACATTTCATATCAGTGGACCTAAAATAAAAAGTTAAATAATCATCCTCAACCAGACTAAATAGAAGAAGGAAGTGCTACATTACTACAAAGAAGTAAACCAAGGAATTTCTGAAGAAATACCATCAACTTACACAGGAAGAGAAGTATATTTTGATATAAAATTAAACTGAACTATTTCATGCTATGCCTAGGCCATAGGTTTCAAAGACACTGATTACACTTTTAATAAAAACCATTTGGAACTTTCACTGAGAACAATATCAATGAATAATCTTACCATCAGTATGAAAAACCATTAATGTAGAGTATTACTATAATATAAAGTGAAATAGATCTAAAAAACATTTAACTCAAAATAAGCTATAAACACTGAACATTGTTAAACTATTAATATAATCCTGTTAAGGCATTTTTTAATTATTTATAATCCCATGTATTTTGGTACTTTTCCTATAATAACTGTTGTTTATATCGTAGTCAAATGACCTAACGTAACACAATCTATTTGTATTTTATTTAATAAATATAAATGTGGGCCTTGAGATATAAGAATAAATACTGCTACTGCTGCCATACTGATCATATGTAAAGAACAGCCGGTTAGATTTTCGTTAATGATTATATTTGTTATTAAAAAACAAAATAAAGAAAATAATAAAAGGATTTGTGTGTAATAATTACAGATAAAAGGTTTATTCGTTTCTTTATTTAATGAATACAAAATGTGTATGATATTATAAACACTATATCAGGGACTGTGAATTGGCTTAATCAACTAGATTACGTTGGCAACACTCTTCATTTGAAAGAAATGGCAGACTATTCGAATCTGCTTTGATGAGCTTTAGTTATCACATTCATCTCTTAAATAATAGATTAAAAGAGATTTAATTATAGCTGACATAGTGTAACAAAATAAAAAATTTCTTCGTTTACCAAAATAATAATTTGTGGTTTACCAAAATAAAAAATTTTGGTGTTTTTGTAAAATATTGTTTTTGTTGTTTTTGTTGTTTCAGTATTTAGTAAATAAATTTCGTAATTGATTCGTGTAAAAATTTAACTCTTTTATTTATTTTCCAGTGTACTATGTCACTTTGAGTTTTAGAATTAATTTCTGAGTTAATTGTGTTACCGCCAGCACTAATCGATAGACGGTTCTTCTTCTTAACTAGGTATTTTCCTTCCACTTTGGTAAAAGCCGCCTTTTGGATAGTCCGTGATCTCAAATTTATTTTATTTTTAATTCTATTTATTAAATTTATAAATAAATAGAAACCAATTTGCTGAAATTTTAGATTTATTAACAATTTGTATCATGTATTGAGTGTTAATCGATTATTCAACAGTAGTATCGACTCGTTTCTCAGGGCCGTCGATTAATTTTTTACATCTGTATTTTATATTAATTATTAGGTTCTTTGAACGGTTATTTTATATAGTCAGAGAAGGGTAAGGTCAGGAAAGTATAACACTTACATGTAAAAAGCTTAATAATTAAAAATTTACAACCTTATTATTTAATATATAATGTTTATTAAAGATTAAATTTCGAACCATTGAAGTCTGGACGATCGTATAGGCAAAGCTCGCTTTGAATTGTGGGAGTCAAGATGGCGGCTTCCGTACTGCTCCTGTTTTAATGAAGTCGGCTCGACGAAAATTTCTTCCAATAAATGTTGTCCCTTCAAAGTTTCCTCGTCTCCGCAGTTGTGATTATTCCTTCTGGTGTTAGTGGAATGGTCCTGGTTAAGTTTTTTTGTGGTTCACTTCGATGAAATGTGTGTGCTAATGTTTAAATTCACTTCGGTCAATTAGATCGAAACTCGCACTACTCGTCTCGTTATAAAGAATTATTTGTTTTATCGGTTTAATTTATTATTTCACTCCTTTACTGTTACGTATTACTTTAGTTTAATTGTGGTATTAATTGTTCTCACTGAATTTAAGGTTTAAGTTCAAATTTTAGAAATTTATGATTTTTCACTGTAGACTAGGCTTACAGACCGATCGCCATATTTGTCTGCTTTATAGGTTAATAGAAGCAAAAATCTCGTTCAAGTGTGCTCGACAAGGTCCAATAATTAACTGTTCTCATTTCCTTCGTCTCCTGAAAACGTCTTAGCCAATTTAATATTAGCAATACATTGTTTTAAATCTGTTTGGCTTCCGCTACATGCAGAAAATTTACATTATATTACTGAATATATATTTGGTATTATTTAATTTTATGAAATACTAAATACATAATCTCTTTCTTTAGTTCATTCTGCTTGATTTGATACCAAATAAGATAGTTTTACAAAATTTTTTATCTAAAATGCTATATTTCTTTCATTTTGAAAAAGTAGGCTTTAAAATTTACTTCCTGTCCTTCCCCAAATGTTTGTCATTTTATATGTTATATTTATGATTGTACTAAATCTCAGATTGACATAAAATGTTTATCTTCCCTTAATTTCTTGTAATTTTATTAATTGGTTATATTTTTAATTATTATTCATTAATTTGTGACTCCCCCATCTGAATTTTCAGTTAGTACATTTGCATTTTTTCTTCTAATTCTTCCTATCTTTTTACCATATCCTTCTGAAGTATAATTTACATTATATTACTCTGTGACTGATTTACCTTACATAAATTTCATCAGTTTAACTAGTTTACTGGACTTGATTCATAAATTATAATGTAGTTGAGATTTACCCTTTGGCCTAGATTTTATCTGTTTTTACATACAAAGTTTTTGAATAATACAGTTTGTTTATACCCTTTCTGACCTTCTATTTTAATACAACATTAATTAAAAATTCCTTACTTTACTACAAAAACATTTAGTACTGAATTCATACTATTAATACATAACAATTATTTGACATTAAAAAAGTGGTATTTAAGCTCAGACATTCTAGTCTTGATTATTTCTAGTAACACATAAGAAACACTTTATAATAAAAGAATGGTATCCACACTCAGACATTTCATTCTTGATTACCATTATTAAACATAATAAACCTTTTAGAATAATAAAACATTGTACTCTACTTCCAACATTTAGGTATAGAGTCATTTACTTATTTACTAGAAACATAACACATCTGTTACTTCATTTTTAAACTTCCTTAAAATTACTTTTGTGCAGTCTTATCTGTCTTTATTTTATATTAGGGATGTATCCCTTGTCACCTCACTTATTAACTACCTGCTCTCTATTTATCCTTCTTATTTCAGTGAATGTTTTTAGATAAAGAGTGGCACTTTCTTAGAAATCTTAGTTTTTGCTTTTCATAATACTCTTCTATCAAATAGTATTTATTAAGTTAAATTAAAACTTTAAAGTTGTTTAAAGGTACACATTTATTAAGTTTAAACATTTAATACACCTTCTTGAAGTTTATTTACTATAATATAATAACTTGCACTTGTCCCCTGTTATTTCTTGATACTACCACTAATCAGTTTTATAGTTTTATATTATCAAGAAATTTATTTATGAAGGAGGACTCTTAAGATTTGTTTTTATTCATTATAAAATAACTTTTATGGGTGCACTTTTACTGATACCTCTAAACTATTTTGTTTACATTTATTTTACATTATTTTCTGTTTTTGGGTGTTATACTTTCATTTGTGACATTTAAATTCTTTTGGGGTTTTTGTTTTCTCCTTACTGGGTCTCTTTTGGGTACTTCTGGTAGCCTTCTTCCTACTATCTTGTATCTTCAAAATCATTCCTGTTTATTTGGGATTTTGGTTTGTTCTGGGTTTTGTCTTACTTCATGATTCTCATTCTTGGTTTCTTCACTACAGTATTGTTTTATCATGTACGTTGGTTCGTTCTGGGTATCTTCCTTACTTATTCCTATCCTACCTGGGTATTTCCTTACTTTATTTTAGTTTTTTAATTTATTTTTCATTACACATATTTGTTGCATGTTGCTTTTTCTGTATTTTTACTTCTTCAAGTTATGATTGTATTTTATTGTGATACTTATTTGTTTTCACTTGGATTTTTCTTTGATAGTTATTTTAATTGATATTTATTTATGATCATATTTCATTCATTATTAAGTGGATAATCTGTCATGCTACAATAGAAGCCTTCATAATATGTTAACAAAAATAATAATTAATATTTTACTAATAAATTTTATTTGCAACCTGTGATTGCAAATTGGCGCTCAACAAATATTACCCTGACCAGATACTCATCCTATTAAATTATAAACAAGGTACACAAAAGGTTTTATAATAACAGGAAGATACCAGTGTTGTAACAAATTGACGCCAACAACGTGTTGCTAAAGAACCCGTGTTGTAACAATATAGACGATGTATTCGGTAAATATTATTTTACAACAATATAAATAATAATTAATAACCATTGTCTCATGATTGATTTGTTTACCATAATTTTGTGTTTGTAATATCAGTAGCTCTGTTATTTTGTACATAATTCTCTAATTTATGGATAAGTGTGTTCAGAGCCAGTAGTAATAATAACTTTTAATAATATACATTATTGAACATCTTACAATCTATGCATTCAGATACAGTCAGAACATATTTTTAGACATGTATTGCTATTAGCACTAATTCCAATAAACATTAATGATTACTGGATCTATAATTATTTACAAACGTAATTAAGGGATTGTTATATTATCAATAATTTAACTTGTATTACTGTATTAATTAAATTTTTGGAATATTGTAATTATGTCTATCTATTTAAGTAAAATAATGTGTAAGAAATGTTATTATTTTGCCGATGTGAAACAAAACTGTCTTACCCCCTCCACACGCGCACACACACACACACACACACACACACACACACATTCGCTCCATTAATCTGGTTATGTCTTTGATTTTTCTCCATCGTCCGTACGCAGGTCCTAATGATGGCAATAATTGCCGAAACATACATTGTATATTTCGCTCACGCTGTGTGTCTCTCAGTGTGTCCCTGTCTCTGCCTCTGTCTGTCTGTCTATCTGTCTGTCTGTCTGTCTCTCTCTCTCTCTCTCTCTCTCTCTCTCTCTCTCTCTCTCTCTCTCTCTCTCTCTCTCTCTCTCTCTCTCTCTCTCTTTCTCTCTCCCTCTATCAAAATTATTTCTGAAACCAATATTGTCCGACTCAAATAATGTGAATTTTTTGTAATATTGGAATAATTATACTTATTGGTATACTTATGATTGTGTGATACTCGCTAACCTGCCATTTAAAAAAAAGTAATTATTATGATTAAATAGTAGTAGTAGTAACAGTAATATTAATATTTAAACAACATTAAAAGTATAATATTGAAAATTGTATGTGTTTATTATTAAAAAATTGTCGGAAATGAAAAAGTTAGTGTAAAGTGTGGCTCTGAGTGCCTATCAACAAACTAACCGTGCTCGTAGCGCCCACTTTTCTTGTCTTATCGAGTTGCTTAGATAATGATAATTGTTCCTGTAAATCACAACATATGTATGCCTGCTATCTGTACTTGGTCATACTCTGATCGGCATTATTCATCTTTCTAATTTACCGTTTAGAGTTAATATTCCAATAGTTTAAACTGTATGCTAACTTTTTTCATGTTCTACAACCTTCAATAATAATAACAATTATTATTATGCATAATATTTGCATAATATAAATAATGTTTAACATTATACTATCAATTATGTTTAAATAATAATAACAATTTTATTACAATTGCAGGTTTAGCTAGGATCACACAAATATAACAATAAGTATAACACAGATTTCAAATTATTTGTGTCGATTTTTCGACAGTGTTGTCAGGACCTGTGTACGGACAATAGAGAAAAATCAAAGAAATAATGGAATAAATGGAATCAATTAATGGAGTGGACGTGTGTGTGTGTGTGTGTGTGTGTGTGTGTGTTTGTATGGGGGGGTGAGACAGTTTGTTTTACATCAGCAAAATAATAACATTTCTAACATATTGTTTTACTTAAATAGATACACATAATTATAATATTCAAAATATCTAATCATTACTCAATACAACATTACAATTTTAATTATTGATAATATAAAATTAATTATTTAATATAATCATTAAATGTATTACAACGATATTGCATATTATAACAAATTAATGAAATGTGTGTCTTTTATGTCGGGTGTTACACTCCGCGCACTTATACTTACTAATTGCCTGTTTCTCTTCGAAGATGTAGTCCTGCAAACACAACTTATGCTAATATGTATGTGTGTGGGCGCCACTTGGATATTTAGTCCAAGAAATTAATTATTGTTTAAAATTGATTTTTAAATTATTAAATTAGTTATAGGAAAAATGTAAACAAGACAATTTTAGTTGCATATAACATATGTTTAATGACTTTTCTTTCATAAAAAATCGTCTGAAGGACTAACAGTAAAATGATGTAAAATTGCAGAGTTACAAAAATTATTGACAAGATTTTATTAATTATCGGCTAATAATTATTTTATTGCTCAGTTGAATTGCATGAATTTAATCTTTGAAAAAAACTTTATACTCAGGACGTGACTCCTTTGAACTATCAAGACAAATCAGTGGGATGCTTTACAAAATTTGTGTGAATTGAAGGTGTTTGACATATCTAGTACAATTGTGTGACAAAGATACCAGGTAAAAGGATTTTAATTTTGGACAACTCACGCTCCGGTGGGTAAGTATTTCCTTCACTGGACACTGTTCTTGGGGACGATTCCAATCTTGCGCCTCTTCGTATTTACGTTTCCTCACTCACTTGTAACTATTTAAAAGTCAAATTACGATTTGAAAACTTCGCACAATTTAAATAAAAATCGTACTGATTCTATGCTTTAAATCTTGCCGGCGAAAAAACAGCTGACTGCGTGAACTCGCTATACTGCCGTCTCAGCGCTAGTTACGACTCAATGTAGTAGGCTTGCGTCAGTAATATGTTTAGAATTTTGTCAAAGTCTGTCTATTTTCGCAAATACCAGCAAAATTTGATTTTTCTCTATTAAAATCGGTCCTTTTCAGGGCCGCTGGAGATTTGGCTGTGTGCGTTCTATTAAAATGTTCGTGCTGTTGCTCTATTCAACAGGCACGTTAGCGATTTAGCGATATACTCCTTTTTAGGTTAAGTAAGTCTTTCGTCTAGTACGGGGAAAAGCCTTTTTTGAGTTTTCGGGTCGGATTCCTCTTCTTCGAGTTCGCCTTGGATTAGATGTTCGGATTCGTATGTGAAGTGTCTCTCGTGGATTCAAAGCATAAAGTCCTCCTTGTGTCGATTTTGGTCTCGCTTATATACTCTTTGTAAGGTGCATTGTTTTAATTTTTATTCATGACTTCCGGTATTTTTGAGTAACATTTTCTTCTGGAACGTTCGAGAAAATGCAAATAGAACATCATGGAACAAATTCGACTTCCGTAGAAGCTTTAGAACAAAAACTTCTTGTTCTTCATACTAAAGGATATTACTGAAGTTATTCTGGTATTTGTCAAACAATTTTACAGAACTACTTACAATCTGCATATCATTATTATTTTTAGGTTCCCTGCTTTCAACTGATTAAAATGGTACCATTCATGATTGGTTTTAAATAAATTAAGTCGAATAAATTAACATAAAATACATATCCTTACCTTGTAGTGTTCATACAAAATTCAAGTTTTCTTATTAATAAAATGTTATTAAGTTCCTCGGCTCTTACTATAACATTAACACATAATATAATTAGCTTTACATAACAAAACAAACAAATATTAAAGCACATAACATATAAATAATTTCATTTTTCTGTAGGCGTAACATATGGCCTAGTTTCTTGTCACTGTTATTTATAGTAATTTGTCTTTTCTGGTATTATTTCTGGGAATTTTTTGGGTATTCACTTAGAGTTTGTTATATTGTTTATCTTTGGGAATACCTGGTTTTTCCTAATACATTTTAATTTTATTGTAATTTCAATTAGCATCTTACTGTCTTTGTACAGATGAGCTATTTCATGTGTGTGACAAATTTCACTTTTATATTTAAAAATTCTCTATGAATTAAGCTTGTCTTCAATTGAGCAAGTATTTTTCCATTGTACATTATAGAATTGTATCTTTTTTCTATATTCCTTCTAATATTAAACGATTAATTTGTCAAATATAACTAATTTTGTGACTGTTTTTTGATCTCAGCCTAGTATTGTCTATGTAACAAGTTTCATAACTTGACTGTTAAAGTGTTTTAGGTGGTCATATTTATAAGTATAGTTACTTTATATTGTGGTACAACTTTAAAATACAAGTCTGTCGCATTTTGATAACTTTAAAGTCATACATTATACAATTTTACATGTTCACTACATGCTTTCAGTTTAACACTGTTTTTGATTATTTTCATTGACTTCTAATCAATTTACAGCTTTCTCTATTTGAAGTATTTTGTTTGTCTTTGTCTAATTGACATTTACATATAGTTTTTTTCTTAATTTCATAATAATTAATTTTCACATACATCTGAGAGTGATTGGTCTCAACACTCAAGCTTTGATTTACTGTTATAAAATTACATATTTTTTATTTTAATTTACATCCTATTTCATGATGTGTTTAAATCATTTGATACATCTATTTTATATATATTATAAAGTATAATAATAGATCTTGTCTATTATTTCACAATAAATTGGTTTTTATGCTCTATTCAGAGTTACATTTCTAACATTTCATGACCTTATTTTGGTAATTTCTGAGATTATTTGTTTCTCTTATTATACAATATCGGTTTTATTCTATTTTTCACTTAAACAATATATGGGGTTTGAGACTTGGTCAAAGTCTTCGTCGTTTTTTCATATTATTGGTATTAACTATTGGAAAATATTACTAAATTTTTTGGATTACTTGGGTTCGATACCGTTCATTCCGTCTTCCTCTTATGATAACTTACTTTTGCACTTATTTTCTTTATGGAACGTTTTGTGACGTTACAATATATAAACGTTGTTGCAAATTTAATATAATTTAAATTTGTGGAGCCCCACGATCATGGAGCGCCATTCTTATACAACGATACATGTGTACAAATTTGTATGTAATTTAATTTGTATAGTCCCACGTTCTTTGGGAGCCATTCTATACAATAATATTTAATATAAATTCGATATACTGTGTAACTAAATATAATCACTCTGTATTTTCTTCTAAATTCAATTATAAATGGCACATATTTATTTTTAGAACTCTGTTATTTTTATGCAAAATTCAAACTCTTCTTTTTATTTAATGGCAAAATATTTCTCATAAATCATTGTAATAAGTTGATCTTATCTTGTTTCAAAGTTTTGACGTTCTATCAACATTCAAATTCTGTTTGATTCATTTATTTCCAGAATTGTTTCCTTCAAAATTGTTTATAGTAAGGTGATCTTACAATTATTTCTGTATGTTTTGGTATTTCTCTAAATTCAAATTCTTTTTAATTATTTACCATAAAGTTTTCTCACAAAATTAGTTATAGTAAGTTGGTCTTACTTCATTTTTAAATTTTTTGTATATTAACTTCAAAATTCCTTTCTTCTATTTTTCCATAAAGTGTCTTCTTAAATATTTGGTAGTAAGATGTGCTTACATTTATTTTTAAATTTTGTTGGTTATATAAAAAAAAATTCTTCCTTTTAAATTGCCATAAAGTGTTTTCTCCAAATCATTGGTAGTGAGATGTACTTACAATTATTTTAGAATTTATATGTTAAATTCTAAATTTTATAATTCCATAAAGTTTCTTCTAAATCATAGGTAGTAAGATGTACTTACAATTATTTTAGAATTTATATGTATTTATAAATTCTAAATTCTTTCTTTTTACTTTTTTCCCAAAAGTTCTTCAAAATATCATGTAGTAAGATGTACTTACAATTGTTTTTGAATTTAATGTTTTTAAATTCTAAATTCTTTTCTTTTATTTCTTCTAAAAGTTGTTTCCCATAATTATTTGGTAGTAAGTTGTACTTACTTATTTTTAAATTTATTGGTTAAAAATTCTTTCTTTTTAATTCTTCCAAAAGTTGTTTTTCATAAACTAGTGGTAGTAAGTTGTACTTACTTATTTTTTGAATTTTTCGGTTAATTAAAAATTCAAAATTCTCTCTTTCTCTTTCTTCCATAAAGTTTTTTTTTTCAAAATTATTAGGTTGTAAGATGTTCTTACATCATTTTAGAATTTATAGTTAAATTCTAAATTCCAAACTCATTGTTCATAATACTTTTTCATAGATGCTTGATTGTACACCCCTTTGACTCTTCCAGAAACGATTTCCCTCAGTTCATAGGTATTGTTATGCTTATCCTTTACCACAACATATGGTATATTTTGTACTCTATACAGGACCATTTTATTTATACTTTCGTAAGTTGATCTTATCTTTTTCTTTCTCTATAAATTTTCTTTTCTTTTATATACCCAGGAAGATGGACGATTTTCTTTATGTCGCTCCGTTGCTCATAATTTTATTTGTAATGTGCATTTTCTTACATAGTCTTCACTCATAAAACCCAGTTTTGTTTCTATGTTTATTATTTGTATCATTTCCTTTCAATGATACTTATTTCGTCTTCTTCACCATTGTTTTTCGCCGTAGTCGGTTATCATGACCTCCGTCCCTTTTCTTGATGGCGTGTGGTATTTGTGTTAACCAGGGTCCATCATCTCAGTTGTCCTTATTTTCCGGACGGTCATGGTCTTCATAATTATCCTAGTACTTGTGACATCTCTGGTTTCCGCCTGTTATTTCATTTTCACTGCGGTTACTCTGTTGCTTGTTTCAATTTCCCTTGCTGTTATTTCTTTGTTGGCCACAAAGTTTATCTGGTTCCCTTTATCATATTGTTTGATATACCAATACTTCTCTGGTTTATATGTTGAATTACCTGAAACATATATGTGAGGATCTTCATCTGCGTTATTAATTATTTGCTCATCTGAAGCCACACAAGCTGGTTTACCATCACATATCCACCCTGAAGGAATACATTTTAGTCTAACTGTACCCTGGAACTGTCCTGGATGGCACACTAATGGAATACATTCTGGTGATTCATCTGTGCCGTCATCACAGTCTGGTAAGATGTCACATTTCCATCTTTCTGGAATACACTGTCCAGTCCTGCGCTGAAACTGATCTGGTCCACATGTTGTATTCCGTTTTCCTCTGGTCCTTTCCCAGTGGTATGCTACTGCTTTGTGGTAAATTATTTTTGAAATTACTTCGATTCTCCTCCTATAATTCCTGGAATTCATGATGTCTTTGTCATTGGTAATTGGGATATTATTGCCATCAATTAATCCATGGTTCATCATCTCCAACTCTTCCTTCGTTTTTATTACATTTCTTGGATACATTCTCCTTTTCCTTTGTTTAATATTTTCCTTGTTACCGATGGTTTTAATTTCAGGTACTACCATTACTTGTTCCTGGGTCTTATCATTTGGTATTTCTTCTGGTTCTAGTTGGCTATCATCTTTTATTTCTTCGGTCTTCTCCTTTCTTAATTCTTCCCTTTTTAATCTGTCCTCTCTTATTTCCTTATTGATATTGTCCAGTTTGTCACACAATCCTTTATTCATCTCATCCAGTTTCTTACCTAATTCTTCTTTCAAGGATTTGTTGCTTTCCTCTATTCTCTGACTCATTTGAAGGAACATTTCCTCCATTTTATCAATCATCTCCATTTCTTCTGGTGTAAATTCTGCCATTTTGCTTGTTGTAGTTCCCTCTTCCCTGACTTTATAGCTGCTGCCTAGCTCCAATTAGTGACTGGCCTTTCAATCGCTAATTAAAGCCCCACGTTGGGCGCCAATTTGTAACTAAATATAATCACTCTGTATTCTGATTTTCCTTTTTAATAAAGCCCCAGTGTTTGGGCTACCCAATTTGTAATAAAACTCAATAACTCAGATGAATACTTGTGTGGTTCTCGAGTCGTACTGGTCTGAAACTCTTCCTTTAGTTTCGCTGTTGACCTTTCCAAATTTTAACGAATCCTGTTAATAATGTTAAGCTGTTGAAGATATATAGGTGTAGTATTACAAAATGTTAAAAAAAATTTTGTGGCTTGTTGAAGAAATAAAAAATTGTGTTTAAAAAAAATTTATAATAAAAAAAAATTCCTTTTTATCGTTTAATTAATTAAAATAAATAAATTAATTAAGTTTCGTAAAGTTTTGAAATGTGTCTCACTTCTCTATGAAATTTTATTAATGTTCTTGTATTTTTTTAATAACTTCCAACCACTTATAATATTGTCACCATGGACAATCGATATTTGTTTACTTTTTTGTATTGGAGGTTATCTTCCTTCTGAGGTGGTAAAATTCTGGTAGTTTATTATTAAAATTATATTAATTGTAGTTTGTTATATTTAAGAAAGAAAGAACTATTTGAGGTGAAAGGTATAAATGTTTTATTGAATAATTGATTAATAGACTCTTGTCGATTATAAATCGATTCTCAGGGTATCGAACAGTTACAAGTTTTGGATATATAAAATTCAATAAGGTTCTTTAAACAGCTAGTTATGGTTAAAGTCAGAGAAATCGGGCCAATATTAAAAAAGTATAACGTTACAACAAGTAATTACTAATAATAAGTACATACATTGAATAGAAATTGTAATAAAATAATTTATTGTCGAACCGTACAGCTGATGGTACTAGGAGGCGTTGCTCTTGGGTGATGACGACATAGATTGTAAATGGCTGCCGTGAAGTTGGTGAAAATGTCCTTCGTATATGAGACGTTCCAAATAAGATATTTTCTTGTAGTATTCACGTCCTGCTGTCAGCAAATGTTCCTTCTGATGTTGTATAGTGTCTTGAGTGAAGTTTCTGTGTTGTATTTTGTATATCGGTGTATATAAGTTAGTTCACTTTATTGTCATTCGGCACTAATTTACGGTTAAGGTGTATACTGTTTTCTTATGTTTAATAGTGTTATTCGGTGTAGTTAGGTGCTGTTCAGTGTTACTTAGTCTTTAGTAATTGTTTCTGTCACTATGTAGACGTTCCAAAATGGTTTTACTCGCCACTCGCGATTTTAAAAAATGTGTCGTTCACTGACTCGCCATTACCGTACTTTTAGTTAGGTTAACTTGGTTATATTACGCTCGTCAAGTGCTCCGTACAAATTCCAATAATCAACTCTCTATTTCCTCCACTTTCGACTAAAATCTTAGCCAATTACATTATATAACTGCCTAAACTTTGGTTATCAATCAATTTTATTTGCTAGATGTAACTTAATTTAATCCTTCAGTTCATTCGGCGTATTTTAATATTGAATAATGCCGTTTTATTATGTTTTTTTGTCTAAAATTGGTGATTTTACTTTCATTTTGTATTTGGTAAAAGTTCAAAATTAACTTCCTGTCATTATGCAAATTCTGCCATTTTTAAGTTATATTTATGCTTAATAATCTCATATTGTATTAAAAGGTTTATATTCCCTTATTTTCTTCTAATTATTTGAATTGGTTAATTTTTAAAATATTATTTTGGAATATATGACTTCCCTCTCCAAATTTCTGAGTTTTGTCATTTCCATTTTTATTTATGATTCTGGTGATAATTTTGTAAAATCTTTCTAAGTGGTATCTGTAATTATATGGCTTCATCTCTGGTTTATTTTATCTAAATCCCTTTAGTTTAAATGCATTTAAGTGAGTAATTTCTCTGTTTTGATGAAGTTTGGTTTTCATTCTTTTGCCTAGATTTTTTAACAAGTTTTTTCTTACAAAATTTTTATACAAACAATAAATATAGTGTTATACCCTCTCTGACTTTTTAAACATGGTATTATGAACTAAACATTTTTTCAAATAACACAACAATAATTAGTATTGGTTTCAGTACAATAAACAGTTAAACAAATAAGAAATATTTTCAAAGATGGTTGTCTTCAACATTCAGACATTTTTTACAATCAACACTTATTACTAACATAGAAATATTATTTACAAAGGAGGTTTTTCCCCAACTAACATCTTATTTGCTTATTACTATAAATACAAGTAATAAGTATATTTACAGTTATGATGTTAGTTGTTCCAAACTTAAATAAATGTCCTTATACCTAATACATTTTAAAAATCCTTATACTATATTCATGAAACCTTATAACTATATTCTTATTTGCTATTTTATATATTAAGTTTGATTATTCAGTTTTTTAAACTGTTTTTTAAATATTGTATTGGGTAATTGTACCCTGTCACTTGTATAATGAAATCTGTTTTTACTCATTCTATAAAACAAAAATGTCACTTCAAACAGATTTATAGCTTGTTATCATTAAATGTAACACATTCACATGGGACAAATTTTAAGACACTTAAAGTTGTATGTTTCATTGTATACACAGTTTGTGGATGCCAAGGATGAAACATAAGGTTTATTTTTTATAATTCCCAAACTAGCACTGGTTCACTTTACACTTTTTTGATGTTATTTCTAAATGGTTGTTTAGTCTCATTAACATCAATAAATTGGTTTGTGTGTTAACATGAATACTTGTTCCTTGGGTATAATATTATTGTTTCATCTTGGTTCACTGGCAACTCTTACTCTATACACTTTTCTCTCTTAATTTTATTGTACATGTGGTTACTGTCCAAGACTATTTCGTTATACTTTTATTATTTATTTTGGGATATGGGGATATGGGTGTCTTTTATAAGAGCATTCCATCTTCCTCAGGATGCTGCCTTCTTCTTCTTTCTTCAAAGGTGTCTTCTTTTCTTCTGTCTTCTTGGATTGGTATCTTCTCCATCTTCTTCTTGATGCCATCGGGTTTCTTGGGATTTCTTCATCTTCTTCATAAGTTTCTCGAAATACATCACCTTTATTGGTGGATCTGGCTTTATTCAGGGTTTCTTTTTCATTTATATTTTTCCTCGTTGTGGGTTTAGTCATACTCTGTTGTTTCTTTGTTTACTTCTTACCTTCCTGGGTTATAATTTAAAAACCTTGGGTTATTAGACTGGTTTTGGATGATTTATCACTAGTAACTTATTTTTATTTGAACTTATACTTTTTATATAACAATGATTGTTCTGCACAGTTGCTATGAATTAATTCTTTATATCAAACTTAATGCCTTTTTCGGATTTAAATGTTATAATCTTATTATTCTAATGATCAATGCCATTCATTATTATGCATTTATCTGTCACGCTACAACTGTAATTTATGCAGGTTGTATAATGATAGCAGGTGTAACTATATTAAGAGTATTTTTATTTATCAGTATTTAAAATTCATATTTATTATTTACTCAATATTATAAATATTCATAAACATCATTAATAATTGTCGGTCACGATACTGCTCATTATTAAATGTTTATATCTTATGATATGCAGCGTTACACATATTTAAAAATCTCTTATATCTAGACAGGTTAATAATCTTAATCTAAACATGTTAATAATCTTATATCTAGACATGTTAATAAATTGGTTTATTAATTAAATATAAAATTAAAATGTTTTTTAAAATAAATTTTCTTAATTCAGATCTGACCTCTACTCGCTCAGTCTATACCAATGTTTAAAATTCGATTTAAATTTATATTAATTGCTTGTAGACTGGCATTTGTTTTAATATTCAACTTTAAATTAATCTTTTCAATAATTCAAATATCAACTCAATTTACTATTTATTTTGATAATAAACTCTACTCTCTCTACTTTAAATTCTCTTTCATTTATTAATTCTTTTTATATGCGATCGCTCATTCTTACGACAAAACATTTATCTACATTTTAAAATATTATTACTAAGTATAAATTTTTCTTTGTTTTAATTTACTGTCTTTTGATATAGTCTTTATGAGCTCTTTTTCTTTTTTAAAAATCATTTAAAATGCATTACGCATGTCACCTCGTGTTCTGATGATCTTACGACTTGTTGTCCAGAGTTAGTTTTCCATTCCTCCTGTCCTGGCGTGGTCCAAGATACATCTAGAGTCCAGCGTCGCTCTCCAGCAGCGTGTGTTCCTGGATACGTCTAGAGTCCAGCGTCGCTCTCCAGCAGCGTGTGTTCATGGATACGTCTAGAGTCCACCGTCGCTCTCCAGCAGTGTGGTCCTCATCAGAGAGTTGTTATCTGCTGCAAGGTGTGCCGGTGTAAATCCGGCTGTCGAAAGTTTTAGAGAATTTAATTGTAAAATAACGCGAACGAGGGTCAGTTGAAGCGACCCTTGTCCGGCTCCGTTAAAGCTGCGCGCGCACCTCGTAGAGAGGTTTGGCTTTGTTAAATTGTGGCCGTTGATACCAGTCATCGCCCGGCAAGCAAGAAAGCACCGACTACCTGATCCGAGCAGATATTACTACGCAGTTTTCTTCCAATCTGATGGCTGGCTAGATTCACGAGACTTCCCGGTAAGGATCATAGCTCTTATTGTGTGTGTCAGAAATAATAATAAGTGATTACATTTAATTAACGAAATGTATGCCGCCGTTTGAGAAAGACGAGTGCATGTGGTGCGATCCGACAGTTTCTATATTAAAAAGATTACTTAATGTTCAGTATATAGCCCATGTTCTTTTATTATTATTATAATATTGTAAGAGTCAATGTAATTGTCATTGTCATTGTAAATTTATAGAATGTTATATAAATTCTAAGCTAAAGTCAGCGCGTAGTTATGGAATGGAATTGTGCACATACATGCATCAGATTGCTCGTGTGACTCTCTTTAATTAACTTTGCAGTAAAAAATAACTTGTGAGAACACCCGTAGAGGAAACATTATTAATATTGAAACATTATTAATACTGTGAGTGCTTTGAAGTTAATCATTTTTTTTGGCAAATTGCAATAATGATGTCGCCAGGTGGTAATCTAACCTGTGGGATTCTGTAAGAGCTCGTGCCAATAACTTTACGCCTTTTAATAAAATATTTTATTTTTGAATTAATAATCATTCCATGGCAGATTCTTTTTACTCTTTAAGCAATTTGCAAGGAAATTATGACCGTAACTTTGTGCATTTATCTTGAGTTGGTTGAAGGCCCGTTCTGAGGTTATTTACCTGTGAACTTGGGTGTACACTTTTTATGAACATCTTTTCTAATTTTTATGAATTAACAGGGTTCTCGCTTAAATCCGGAGATGCTGGGCTTGCTGATTGAACTCCATCCTCATCAGCCATGAACCATCAGAAACGCACCTGTTCGGAAAAGGAGTCGGGTGACTAACTCTAGATGTAAAGCTTGCTCAGCATAATTAAGGTGTTATGACTCTTTTATTTTTTTGGTGACCGGGCTTACTGTGCTCCTGATTCACAGTGTAAATTTCTTTTGAAACCACGTGCCCACGTGGCCAGACAGTCTGCTGTAGGGTGTGTCAGTTGAACATTCATTCTGAACATTATGTGACTGTAGTAATTTAACTTCATAACACTAAGTGCAATGTTTGTAATTGTGTGCTGCACTGTGGGAGCGTGCTAGAGATTTTTACACTTAAACATTTTCACATATTGCCTATAGTCATCACCATACTTACTACAAAATTTATATCACATGTTAGGGATTCTGTTCCGGCTGGTTCAGAATGGGGTTGATATTAATTTCATTTTGGGTTTAACATGTAGGGGCTGGGGAGTTTTCGTTTTCTTTTTTGGCTGTTTTCAGGGGAATAAAAGGGGACATAGTTTTTGCCAGGCACATGTTCATACAGTTTAAGGCAGGTTTGATTCCTGTCACATAAGGTTAAGCACAAGCTGACGCGCTCCCACATCTGCTAGGACACAACAGTCCTTATTATAAATTCAGTTATATACAGCCATTCGGCTTTAACAGAAAAGAACTTTCATATTTTCTGGGCATATACTAATTAATTTTTTTTACTTTATAAAGGTCTATACTGATTAATTTTTCTACTTGTAAAGCATATACTGATTAATTTTTTTTTACTTGTAAAGCATATACTGATACAGGAATCCATCTGAAGTTGTAAAACAAATTGACATTGTAGAACCGCATAACAATTGCTTAGAATCAGGTGATGCAGGTTTATTTTTATTTTATGCTGTTGAAGAAACTTAAAGATTTCATATGCTCATGATGGGGCAATTATCAGTGGATATCTATACATATGGGCGGTCCGGTCTTACTTATGGTTTATGAGTGATTATCATCCTTTCAGGGGTTTTTCGTATTTATTCAACTTAATGGAAATTGAGGAATGACGGTGACTGAAGGGCGAACAGTTATGACTGCCGGTTTTAGGGCTTGGTAGAAACACTGCCTGTTGAGCATGTGTATTCCAGGGGTATTCGTGTTTATAATATTTGTGTATAATTATGGGTGTATGTGTCTTTATGTTTCTGTACGGGTCTTTATGTTTCTGTATATGTTAAGCTCTAGTCACATAAAGGGGGGGGGAACTATATAATCACTGAACGTTATCTGATATATATATATATATAATCATCACTGATATACAGACCTTGTCTTTTCACACTATTAAAAACATGGGGCTTATTTATTTATTATGTATTTGTGTGTTATTCCTAATATTAGGTGACAAACTCATGTGATAATTATGTGATAATTTTTCATTTACATTGTGCCGTACTGGGTTCGGCAGCGTATTATAAGTATTTTTAAAACGAGCGGCGGTGACGTCACGCACGGACACACGGTAGTTTGTTGTCGTCCGTTTACACACACAGATGTAGTGCAACTACGCAATTCAGTTGGCGCGTCCAGCTGTTTCTGTACATTCCTGCTGCGAGAGTTTACTTGGGTAGACAGACACATTGAATCGGTCTCATTTCTGTTCGATCCTCCGACCTGGTCATCTGCTCTCGACTGGCGGCAACCTTCTGTTCAGGACTTACTCGGCTATCGCTATTGTTGGCTAAATAAAGTATAGCTCCAGGTATGTACAAGTTAGCGGGTTCTAAAAATATTCTAACCCCAAATATATTTTGTGTTTCAGCTTCTATTATAGACTATACTTGTGTGTGTGCGTGTAGTGCAGTTTTCAATGTGGGCGTTAACGCAATTACAAAATTAAATTAATATGAATGTAAATGTTGTGGGTCAAATTGACTTCAATAAAGAAAATACTAATGCATCTTGCACTCAGCTGTGTTTGGTGTTATAAATAATTATGAAGTACGTAATTAATTAATTTGAATATTTCAACGACATACTTAAAAAATAATTGCTAGATGAGCGAAATAAGTCCCAGCTGGGGAGCTTAATACCGATTAATATGAATTAGTGGCGATGTGTGTGTGTGCGCCGTTGATGTTTAAAGTTGGTGTTGGAGTTTAATGTGGACGGCCTATGTGGCGTATTTTTCTTATGACACCCTCTACAACCTATTACATGTCCAGGTGCTCGAACAAAGGCGAGATGGGTGTCGGGTGTGACGAACAACTGTCCACCCTACTGGCAGAGACGATCTTCTAGCCACGATTGCCGTCAGTCGAGAACAACTGTTCGGACACTCTTCCAACGCTACGCTGCCCCCAGGACTTGCGATACGACCGTTACATTACTGATCAGCGCCAATATTGACCAAGTACACCGGACAATCCAGGTGGGAACATTCTAATTATCTATTTCTCTCTCCACAACATGGTGAATTCACAGAAGCTGCCAGAAGCTCACTCGTGAAGTTTTGACTGTTATACTCTAGCACAAACTCTCATGTTCAATTATGTTATTGCATGTGTGAACATTACAGCAGTAGACCTAATGAAATATCTTATAACTGTTTATAATGTGTAAGAAATTACACACATACACACATATCCGCAGTTTGCTGTAAGTTCTAACTTTTCATCTAATTAAGACCATTAGGGAGTTAATTATCTTGTGCTTTCATGTCATCCGGTCATGGCAGAGTTTAATCACGTAACGGGGGGCTGTCTGATGCTTTACTTGAGAAACTATTTTCTTTCTCACATATACTTAGCGCTTTTATGATTAAAGTCAGGGTCGTTTAGTATGTTGAGTCTTGGGGCGGTCACTTACATTCTCTGGTGTTAATTACCAAGGCAAATCTATGCTTACGAGCTGTGATTATCAGATTACCGTGTCATTTATATTTGTACATATATATACATATTATGGTGCATTCATTTACGGTAGTTGGAATGGGTATATGAGGAATTTAGTACTGATATGAGGGGTGTTGTGTCATTCATGTTGTGTATGTGTTTGTGTGTGTAATTTTACTATATTTTGCTGGGGGAATATGTAACGAATTAAAAAAAAAAAACCATAAATGTGCTTACTAAGACAAAAAGGCTAGCCTATTTGAAACTATACAACACTTATGGATTAGTGAATTGCTTTTATGAATGAGATTATTGCTACCATTGACTCATACATAATCAGGCAGGAATTTTGTAATTATGTTAATATCAAATTCACTTACATTTTTTGACATTATGAATATTAATTGATATACATATATATATATATATATATATATATATAATCCTGCCATTAATTGTGTGCTTACACAATCGAGAACTTGTCATTTTATGTAACATCTCGCAGGCTTAATAAAGCATACGCTTGTTGGTTAAAAGACTTTTTCATTTGCAAGTCCTGTCATTCACCTGGGGGGACATGTCTGTAATTGTAATTGGGCCTTGCACACTTTTGCTTCCTCTAGGTTTTCCACCTAGTTCTAAATATGATGTCTCTCCCCTTTACAAAAAAAAACTTAATAACAATAAAATAAAATAAAATAACAAAATTCAAAAAAATAACAAAAAAAAACTTAGAAAAATAAAGGGGGGTTTCAACATGTAGCGAATGATGGGGTACAATAAACGCTGTTATTGTTATATTACAGCCGAGTTCCATTGCAGGTCCCGTCATACTGGACCCAGCACATTTTGGCTTCTCTAGGCTCCTGCCTAGTTTTAAATAACTTGTGGCTTCTCTTTCCAAAAAAAAAGATAAACAAAAAAAAAAAAATAAAATAAAATACTAAAAAAATTCTATATACAATATAAAAAGGAAAGAGGGGTTACAAATGGTAGCGGAGAGCGTGGTTCATTCTAGGGTTGAACCCCTGGGTCCTTGGGTGTGACGGGGCTTGCAAACTCGGAACTATTAGGCTATTGTTATGAAATTGTTTTCTTAGGTATATGCCCGTGTAGGCTAGTTTTAGGTCACATAACTTGTGAGTCTGGTCGCACCACTGAGGCGGGTATTGTGTTCGGAAAATGTGATCGCTTGTACTGCCGGGGAGTCTCAAGCGTGGCCTGGGTGATAGAATGTTGCGGATTCAGGATCGGAGTTACCGTGTGGCATTAGCGGGATGCGGTATGGCCCGATCGGAAGTCGGTACCGTCACCGACTTATGTCCTGTTTACGTTGGATTACTAATTACCGAATTATGAATTTGAGTGTTAGTTGGTTTTTGTGAGTTATGTGTTGGTGAGACGTGTGTGTCGAATTGATGTTGGATGTTATGTGTGTTCAGTATTGTTGGTTGTCACTTGTCTCCTTCTGTGGTGTGAGTAGATGGTTCAGAATAGGCCAGGTCTCCGCAGCGCTAGAGAACCCGGGTGTCCACTCAAAGGAAGGACAGTACTTGTGTTTTTCCGATTCTTGTGAATATGTTTTTGTAGGTCATGTTTGTGTTAGGTTGTTCGTAGGAATTTATGTTTGTTGTTGGTGTTTGTTTTGAAGGGTGAAATTCTGGCGGCGGTATGCTACCAGAAATTGCCCCACCCTCTTACAGGCGTTCTCCAGAAATTTCCGGTGGTGAATGGATTTGATGAGGACCAGCTGCTGGTTTTCTTGGACCTGGTCCTGCAGGTGGCAGATTTCCCGGGGGTGTCCGATGGTGAGGTCTTGTCTCTTATATACCCGTATTGCCGGGGTACGTTGGCTGAGCTGGTCACCAACACTCTGCGTCGGGGTGACAGTGTTGATGCTTTCCATGGGGAGGTGTTGAACTTCTTCCTACCCATTCGACGACGTGCCCAGCTTAAGTTTGAAAAATTTTATCGCCTACAGGCCAACGGAGAGGCGTTAGGAGACTTCGTGCACGATATACGGAAAGCTGCCCGGGTGTTAAGGTTGGGGTTGCCCGAGACAGAAGTGATACAAGCGATTCTGGAAGGACTGACTCCACAAGAGAGATCCCGTTTGGCATTCGCGGACCGTCCATGTTGTTTTGCGGACTTTGAACGGCTGTGTGTGGTTTCAAGAACGGTCCAGGAGGTTGACGAGCCCCGGGGAAGAGATGCTACAGATGTCCAATACTCCAGTGGTTCATCAGGAAGAGCCAAAAAGGACAAACATGGTGGTTGGAGGAGAACGCAAGAGACGCTTAGAAAGCCTGAATATTCCGGAAGTAATGGAGGCTACAAGGGGGTGGCAAGTGAGAAGACGGTGGCAACAGCTACAGCACAGAAAACGAAGAAATACGAAATTAACAGGGGAAGAAGAAATTATGTTAGGGAACAAACATCGGCAAGTAGGGAACCTGTACCAAGGCGTTATCCCTATTCGGAGAAAAAGGAAACTTTAAGGGTTCCAGATGAAGTACAAGTGCCTACGAGAGTAGTAGATGAAGAAGGTGAAGCGGAAAAAGAAAAGCGGAATAACTTCTGTGGATCAATACAGGAGCCTAAGAAAACATCTGCTGACACTGAATTGCAGGACTCGAAGAGAACGTCCTGGTTGAATCCAGAGGCCGCAGAATTTGTTCCGGTATTTCCATCTCGGTTCGTGACGGATCCAGATCCGGTAATACCGTCATCGCCTACGCAGGGATATGAGAAGTCACTTGATGGTGAAGCTTCACCATCGCCAGTAGAAATTAATCTAGTCATTGCACATGAACCTGGACAGCTGGATTACAGGGTGGAAGATGTTGAGGACGTTGTGGTTGCCGAAGGTGGTCAAGGAGTGGAATCGACAGAAGAGGCAGAAGAGCGGTCTGCGGATGCTGCACAGGGAAGTATAGTTGTAGGTGTTAGGGAGATTGTAGAGTCTGAAGTTGCAGATGGACACAAGGATGTCCGGGCTGCAAGTGTTTCTGAGGTTGTGGATGTTCATGCCGCAAGTGGGGTAGAAGTAGATGAGGTAGAAGTTGAGAAGAAATTTGGTGGCAGCGTTGTAGAGTTTGTGAGTGAGAATGATGTAGTGTGTGAAGATGTGCAGACGCCTTCTGTAAGTAGTGTTGAGGATTCCGAGGAACGGAAAGAAGTTTCAGGTGGACCAGGTGAGCAACTAGAGGAGGACGAGGATGTGCAGTGTTCGGATGGTGGTAGTGGACGTGATGGCGATGATGTTGATGATGAACGTGTTGAGGAAAATGAGATGGAGAGGAGGTTAGTGAAGAAGTTTGTGAAGCGGCTGGTGACCAGTGTGATGAAGAAATTGGTGAGGAGCTGAGGGAACATGTGGTTGAAGATGGATCTGAGGAGCAACTGGAAGATGCTGAGGATATGCAGTGTCGTGATGGTGATTTGGATTATGGGGACGAAGAAGGGGAAATTGTAGAAGAAAAGAAAGAAGTAGAAAAGGAAGAAATTGTAGTAGAGGAGTTAGATGATAGCATAATCCAAAGCGGAGTCAAGGTAGTGAGGTAAGTTGCCTTGATTCTGATTCAGAGGCAACCCGCCAGTACAGCTCAACACGAGAGAATTTCTTAGAGAGTGGTGTGCGAAAGCAACGAATACCCAAAGTCCGTCATAGAAAGGTAAGAAGAAGAGGTTAACGGGTAGCGGGTAGATGTTCCCCACACTCCCAGTGGTGTTCATCTATTTCAGGGTTGCGCCCCTGCCCACGCGAGCCTTGGTTTCCTCCATTCATCCTTATTTCCGGAGGGAGCCATGTCCTCAACCTTACTCCTAGCTATTGACCCTTTAATGATCCTTGCCCCATTTCATCTTCCCGATTTTCCTACCCCTCCCCTTAAAAAAAAAAAAAAAAAAAACCTATCGATAAGGAGTTAGAGAGACTTGCCGGAAGTGAGTAGATTGTGGTCCTCGAGATTGTTGCGGTCGTCAGTTTCCCCTGTTGTAAAAGTAAGATGGAGAGTGATAGCGTGCTGTTGTTTCTGATTAGTGGTTGATTTTGATTTTTGGTTAGTGTAGAGGTCGAGCCATGCCGCATTCTCCGATTGTTTCCCGGGTGGTTTTTGTTGAGAGAGAGAATTGTGTTTATTGTGTATCGACGTCAGTAGAGAAGTAAACCCCCCCATATAGTTATGGTCTTTTTGTTGAGTTGAGATGAGATTAATGTTCGTGTGCCCTTGGTGCGGTCCTCTCTGTCTGGCTGAGCGGGGCCGTCCGTCCTTGTGTAGGGATGTGGGCCAGCCATGTGGCAAGGATGGAGATGCCTTGTGGGTGCATGTGGCTGGTCGGTCCAAGTGATGGACGAGAGGTAGTACGGTTGCTCACATACCAAGGTGGGAGATACCTTGTTTGGTCTTAGGACGAGTATGTGAGTGGGACCGGTGGGAGTAGTTGATAGTCACCGGAAAGGGTGACGTGTTGGGGCGGTCCCGTGGGGTTGGCAGGGCGGAGAGGGTCGCATGGGGAATGGACGCAGTTGTGAGGCCTCTGTTCTCTTGAGAGCAAGCGCTGCTGGGCCACCATAACCACGAAGTCCACGAGCTTGTTTTGGGAAGGGGGTACACTGCAGGGTACTCTCCCGAGTTTAAGAGTGGGGCAACCGGGTTGCCCTTTCGGGGTGGGGGTGTGCCGGTGTAAATCCGGTTGTCGAAAGTTTTAGAGAATTTAATTGTAAAATAACGCGAACGAGGGGCAGTTGAAGCGACCCTTGTCCGACCCCGTTAAAGCTGCGCGCGCACCTCGTAGAGAGGTTTGGCTTTGTTAAATTGTGGCCGTTGATACCAGTCATCGCCCGGCAAGCAAGAAAGCACCGACTACCTGATCCGAGCACATATTACTACGCAGTTTTCTTCCAATCTGATGGCTGGCTAGATTTACGAGACTTCCCGGTAAGGATCATAGCTCTTATTGTGTGTGTCAGAAATAATAATAAGTGATTACATTAAATTAACGAAATGTATGCCGCCGTTTGAGAAAGACGAGTGCATGTGGTGCGATCCGACAGTTTCTATATTAAAAAGATTACTTAATGTTCAGTATATAGCCCATGTTCTTTTATTATTATTATAATATTGTAAGAGTCACTGTAATTGTCATTGTCATTGTAAATTTATAGAATGTTATATAAATTCTAAGCTAAAGTCAGCGCGTAGTTATGGAATGGAATTGTGCACATTGTAACTAATAATAATGAAGTCTGTGTGTTTAATGATAATTGGTGTGGCTCTCGACGTCTTACTGGCCTGAAACACTTCCTTAAGTTTCCCAGTTGGTCGAGTCCCAGATGTAGTCAAAACTGTCAAATAGCGTTATGCCGTTGAAGAAATAAATGTGTAGCTTCACCAAAAGTTTCAAAACAAAAATTGTTGTTTTGAAGAAAATTAAAAAAAAATTATGTTAAAAAAAAAATGTATAATTAAAAAAAAATTTCCTTTTTATTAATTAATTAATTAAAATCAATTAATTAATAGGGTACTGTGAAGTTTTAAAATGTATATCACTTGTCTAAAAAATTTTATTGAAGTTCTGGTATTTTTTAAATAAACTACAACCACTCATAAGATTGTCTCCAGGACAATCGATACTTGTTTACCTTTTCGTTTTGTAGGTTATCTTCCCTTATATGTGGTAAAGTCCTGGTAGTTTATTATTTAAAATTAAATTAGTGATAATCTGTAATATTATTGAAATAAAGAACTATTTTGTGGTGAAAAGTATTAATGTTTTATTATATAATTGCAATATTGACTCTTTTCGATTATAATATCGACTCTCAGGGTATCGAAACAGTTACAAGGAGTATAGGTGTACCTATACCTGTGTCGAAACAGGTATAGTATATAAAATTCAACAAGGTTCTTTAAACAGCTAATTATTATCAAAGTCAGAGAAATCGGGCCAATATTTAAAAAGTATAACGTTACAACAAGTTAATAACTAATACTAGATACACACATTGAATAATAAATTTGAAATAATATAATTTGTTGTCACCAACAGCTGACGCGGACTAGAAGGCGTTGAGATTGACAAAGGAAAATGGCTGCCGTCAAGTTGGTCAAAACGCCACTCGTTTCTGCGATGTTCCAAATAATATATTTTCTGGCAGTATTCCTGTTCTGGTGTCTGCAAATCTCTTTTTAAATGTTGTATAGTGCCTTGTGTGAAGTTTACGGGTTGTATTTTGTGTATCTGTGTATTTATAAGTTCAGTCACTTTTTCCGATTCCGACACTAATATATGGTTATTGTGTTATACAGTTTTCTTGTGTTTTGTAGTGTTTTTCGGTGTAGATATGTACTGTTCAGTGTTATTTAGTCTTTCTTGATTGTTTTTGACACTATGTGGATGTTCTAGAAGGATTTTACACGCCACTCGCGATTTCACAAAAACGTATCGTTCACTCCCGTTTTAAGTTAGGTTAGTTTGGTTATAAACCGCTCGTCAAGTTAACCGTACAATTACCAATAATCAACTCTCTTATTTCCTCCAGTTTCAACTAAACTCTTAGCCAATATAATATTATTCTTAACATTGTTCAAATATAATTTCGCATCCTGTGCATATTTGAAAATACACTATATAATAGCCTAAACTTTGGTTATTTATCAATTTTATTTACTAGATGTTATTTAAATTAATCCTTCAGTTCATTCGGCGTATTTTAAGATTGAATAATGCCGTTTTATAATGTTTTCTGTCCAAAATTAGTAATTTTACTTTCATTTTGTATTCTCTGAAAAGTTAAAGCATTTCCAAAACTAACTTCCTGTCATTATGTAAATTCAGCCATTTTATCAGTTATATTTAATATTAATAATCTTATATTGTATTAAAAGGTTTATATTCCCTTATATTCTTGTAATTAATTGAATTCGATGTATTCTAAAACATTATTCTGGAATATATGACTCCCCTGTCCAAATTTCTGAGATTAGTCATTTTCATTTTTATTTATAATTCTGAATATAATTTTATAAAATCTTTTTAAATGGTATGTGCAATTATATGGCTTGATCTCAAGTTTATTTTGTCTAAACCCCTTTTGTTTAATTGCATTTAAATGAGTAATTTCTCTGTTTTGATGAAGTTTGGTTTTCTTTCTTTGGCCTAGGTTTTTTAACAAATTTTCCTTACAAAATATTTTTACAAACAATATATGATGTGTGATACCCTCTCTGACTTTTAAATATGGTATTATAAACTAAACATTTTTTCATATTACACAATAATAATTAGTATTGGTTACAATACAAAAAAAAGTTAAACAAAATAAAGAATATTTTTAAATAAATGGTTGTCTTCAACCTTCAGACATATTACAATTAAATCCTTATTCCTAACATTGAAATATAGTTCACAAAAAAGGTTTTTTATCAACTAACATCTTAATTACTTCTTAATATTTACAAGTAATAATTATATTTACTGTTCTGATGTTAGTTGTAGTAGATGTAAATAAATGGCCTTATATCTAATACATTTTTAACATCCTTATACTATATTCACAAAAACCTTATATCTATATTCTTATTTGCTAATTATTATGGTAAGTAGGATTATACAGTTTTTACACCGTCTTTTAAATATTGTCTTTGGGGAATTGTACCCTGTCATTAGTATAATTAAATCTGTTTTATTTTTTCATTATATAAAATAAAATGTTACTTTAAACAGATTTATATCTTGTAGGTAACATATTCTCATAGTACACATTTTAAGTCACTGAAAGTTGCATATTTCATTGTATTCAATGTTTGTGATTGCCAAGAATGAAACACAAGGTTTATTTTCTATAATACCCAAAACTATCACTGGTTCACTTTACACTTTTATTTTATGTTATTGCTAAATGGTCGTATAGTCTTATTAACATAATAAATTGGTTAGTGTTTTACAATGGAGATTTTGTTCCTTGTGTACTATATTATTGTTTCATCTTAGTTCACTGGCAACTCTTACTTTACACACTTCTCTCTCTTAATTTTATGTACATATTGTTACCATTTCGTTATACTTTTATTGTTTACTATTTATTTTGGGGGTATGGGGATTTGGGTGTCTTTTATAAGAGCATGACATCTTCCTCAGGATGCTGCCTTCTTCTTCTTTCTTCTGTCTTCTTTTCTTCTGTCTTCTGGGACTGGTATCTTCTCCATCTTCTTCTTGATGCCATCAGGTTTCTTGGGATTTCTCCATCTTCTTCGGGTTTCTTGGGATTTCTTCATCTTCTTCGTCATTTCAGAAATACATCACCTGTATTGGTTGATCTTGGCTTATTCAGGGTTTCTTTTCCATTTATACTTCCTCGTTGTGGGTTTGGTCATATTCTGTATTGCTTTGTTATTTACTTTTTTACCTTCCTGGATTATAGTTTGAAAACCTTTGGTTATGAGGCTGGTTTTGGATGACTCATCACTAGTAACTCATTTTATTTGAACTTGTATTTTTTAAAAATAATAATGATTTCTTTCCACAGTTGCTATGAATTAATTTTTATATTAAACTTAATGTTTTTTTCCAGATTTAAATGTTATAATTTTATTATTCTTATGATCAATTGCCATTCAATATTATGCATAAATCTGTCACGTTACAGATTGCTCTCCTCCAGAACTAATTATTTCAGACATGTTTATGGATGAAATAATTTCTTATGATAATTTCATCATTTCTTATAATTCATTTTCTTCTCCATTTTTATATCGATTTTTTATATTAGAGTTTAATTAATTTTATATATATAGTTGCTTGTTTTACTACTGATCCTTTTCGGATAGTTAGTGTCTTCTGAGATATATTATTATTGTAATACATTTTCTTTCTTTATCAACTTCGTGTTGCATTCTTGGGATATTAATTCCCTAACATTCCCTATCACGTGGGCTGGGGCAGATCAGAGGGGCACTGTACGCTACACAATCTCTGCTGGCCATACACCACTTCTACAAATTGAGTACAGAGGCATATTCATCTCTGCTCAAAAAACATAATGCTGCTGGAATTATCTTCAGTCAGTCATCGAATAAATAAATAAAAAGTAGTCTCATTTTCGACTAATAAAGATATCTTTGGATTCTTCACTTCGTAGTCTCTCAGATTATCTCACATTTTCTATCTTAATAAATCTTCATAATCATTATACTCATTACATATATATTTTTTCAAAACTCTTAACTTGTCTGATATATCTATTTTAATTATGGTTGAAAACCTTTCTTTTAATAATTCTGGTTACTGGTTACAGTGTAACTCTTTTCTTCTCCATCTGAATTCTCGTTATACTTCCTTCTGGTTACTCATAGTGTTAGCATGGTCTTTATATATAGTCTTTCTTATTCATTCTTTGAATGGTCTTAATATATTATATTTAATTTTTAAATTTGTATCTTTATATTAGATATACAGGTTGTTATATTGATCATTTTATTTAAACATTATGGTTCTTTCCTTTCTCTTAGAAAGTTATTAATCCGCCTTCGCATTCATTAACATTAATTCATTTATATTATATTTCATGTGGTATTTCTTCTCTTTGCATTTCATATAGGTTTTATTATTGTCATTTGTTCAAAATTATCTGCTCCATCTGTTTGGTATGAGTTGTTCTTCTTTGCTCTTAATTAACTGTTTTTATTATCGTTTCATAAGTAATTAGTCTCTTTGCTTCCAAATTTTCTCCTTCTTTTGCATATTACACTCTTTTTTGGTTATTCTTCTCTACTCCTTCAAATGCTATTGTGAATATCTAGCATTTAATCTGGATTAAAGTTAATTCTCTTTTCTGAATTAATGACTTTATTTTCTTCTCAATTCAATTATAAATGGCACATAATTATTTTTTGGAACTTGGTTAGTTTTAATGCAAAACTCAAACTCTTCTTTTTATTTAATGGCAAAATATTTCTCATAAATCCTTGTAATATGTTGATCTTATCTTGTTTCAAAGTTCTGACGTTCTATCAATATTCAAATTCTGTTTAATTCATTTATTCCCAGAATTGTTTCATTCAAAATTGTTTATAGTAAGGTGATCTTACAGTTATTTCTGAATGTTTTGGTATTTCTCCAAATTCAAATTCTTCTTAATTATTTACCATAAAGTTTTCTCACAAACTTAATTATAGTAAGTTGGTCTTACTTCATTTTTAAATTTTTTTGTATATTATCTTCAAAATTCCTTTTTTATTAATTCTTCCAAAAGGTTTTTCTCAAAATATTTGTTGTAAGTTGTTCTTACATAAATTTAAATTTATTTTATTTATAATACAAAATTTTTTCTTTTTATAATTCTGCCAAAAAAATTTTTCTCATAATATATAGTTGTAAGATGTGCTTACTTATTTTAAATTTTCATTAGTGTTTATAAATTCAAAAATTCTTCTTTTTAAATCTTCCATAAAGTTTTTTCCCATAAATCAGTGGTAGTAAGATGTACATATACTGATACAGGAATCCATCTGAAGTTGTAAAACAAATTGACATTGTAGAACCGCATAACAATTGCTTAGAATCAGGTGATGCAGGTTTATTTTTATTTTATGCTGTTGAAGAAACTTAAAGATTTCATATGCTCATGATGGGGCAATTATCAGTGGATATCTATACATATGGGCGGTCCGGTCTTACTTATGGTTTATGAGTGATTATCATCCTTTCAGGGGTTTTTCGTATTTATTCAACTTAATGGAAATTGAGGAATGACGGTGACTGAAGGGCGAACAGTTATGACTGCCGGTTTTAGGGCTTGGTAGAAACACTGCCTGTTGAGCATGTGTATTCCAGGGGTATTCGTGTTTATAATATTTGTGTATAATTATGGGTGTATGTGTCTTTATGTTGCTGTACGGGTCTTTATGTTTCTGTCTATGTTAAGCTCTAGTCACATAAAGGGGGGCGGAAACTATATAATCACTGAACGTTATCTGATATATATATATATATATATATATATATAATCATCACTGATATACAGACCTTGTCTTTTCACACTATTAAAAACATGGGGCTTATTTATTTATTATGTATTTGTGTGTTATTCCTAATATTAGGTGACAAACTCATGTGATAATTATGTGATAATTTTTCATTTACATGTAGCGAATGATGGGGTACAATAAACGCTGTTATTGTTATATTACAGCCGAGTTTCATTGCAGGTCCCGTCATACTGGACCCAGCACATTTTGGCTTCTCTAGGCTCCTGCCTAGTTTTAAATAACTTGTGGCTTCTCTTTCCAAAAAAAAGATAAAAAAAAAATAAAATAAAATAAAATACAAAAAAAATTCTATATACAATATAAAAAGGAAAGAGGGGTTACAAAGGTAGATCTTAAACATCTTCTAACGTCCAGCATCCCTCGTCGCTCTGGTAGCTTTTCCGTATATACTCTTGGTAGACTTACTATTTCGGTATTTACTTTTTCCGGAATATTGTCGTGAATTTAACGAACGTTATTTCTTTTGTTACTGCGACTTGTAATAGAAATAAAAATAAAACTGTTTTGCCGACGGACAGCATGTCCGACTGCAACTGTGTCTTGAAATTAAGAGAAGGGTTTTTGGTCGAACCTTTAATTTATACCCTCTCGAGATCCCGCCCAGTTGGCTCCCAAAATCGTCCTGTCGAGACCTGCATATCGCGTGACAGCCCCCACTCCCGAACCTTTTCATCTATTTGCAATTATTAGCAAATAGCAATGTTTTGCACGGAATCGAGGTAGCACAAATCATAGCTAATTCGATTAAGCACTCACTATATTAATTTGAGCGTCTTAGGGTAATTTGCGTATTTTTTGGCACGTTTATTTTGCACTGTCTTCGCATAGCGTGTTCTATTAACGTCATCTTTTCACTGGGGATAACTATAAATTTTACACACACTTTGGTGCCTTTGGTTTGTCATACACTAATTAGTTTTCGCACAGTGAATTAAAATAATTATCTTATTAATTACTTGGGGGGGGGGTTGCTGAGATTCCTGTCTTTGCATGCATCACTAACACACACAAGATACACGTGTAACACACATACAATTGAGCAGGTGTTCACTGCGTGTCGGAACAGGTTAATTTCTCCCCTAATCTAACAATGAAATATTTTTACAATCTCAGACCTGTCCATTTACCCGTAACTTATACAAATTCTACAAATTTTATATTTATTTAAATTAATGCCTAATACAGCGTATGGCTGTATCGTTGCAGTATATTGGATTGGTACACATAGGAATACATGTGTATAGCTGAATACAGATTGTAAAATGTTCAATAGTGTAGGCGTTTATTATTAAAAGGTATTATTACTACTGGTATTAACCACACTCATTAATAAATTAGACAATTATGTAGCAAATAACAGAATTACCAATGTTACAAACACAAAATTACGGTAAACCAATCAATCGTGTGACAATGGATATTACTTATTATTTATATTTATGTAAACTAATATTTACCCAGTATATGCTCTATACATAATATTAGTCCGTTGTAAAATTATGTAGACGTCGACATTGACACTCTTTCCCCCTCTCACTCACCTGCTCACTCACTCTCTCTCTCTCTCTCTCTCTCTCTCTCTCTCTCTCTCTCTCTCTCTCTCGCACTCTCTCCATTACTCTATCTCACTCCCTCTCACTCTTTCTCTCTCACAGTCTACACGCGCGTGCACACACACACACACTCACACACACACACACACACACACACACAGAGGTATATACATATAAACTCTTATACCTAATTTGAAACTGATTAATACTAGATAATACTATGACTATCAACCACAGAAATTTATAAATCACATCAGAAAACCATTTATAAGTCACACTTAACAGGTTCATTTATAAATCACAGGTTCGTTCTCAAACTACAAGTGTGTGTGTGTGTGTGTGTGCGTGTCAATGGGAAATAAAATAACTTACATATGCTGAAGTTAAGTATTTCAGGTCTACTGCTGTTTAAAGGTAACGGATGAAAATTGCCTTACACATTTTTCAGAAGCCTGCAACTCTCACTTTGAAATTTTTTATTATGCATGTAAAGGTGCCTTTGCACATGGATCATTAGCGAATAATCTTATTTATTTTCTCCGGATTTCTCATTTGGTTGGGACGAACAAATCTGAGGAGAGAATAAAAGAAAGTGATTGATTAAATACAACTCTAATTAAGAAAATGAAAATACGATTATGAGACAGAGAGCGCAGATGTATATGTGCGTAGACAGAAGATGTGCAATGTAAGCGGATTGATAAGGAAGAAAAAACCATCGATGTATAATAACACTGGATAGCGCGCTAGGTGGGAGTGAAAGCAGCGGGAAAGCAGCCACACCACAAAAAAGCAAGAAGGCGTCATTGAGCACAAGTTTACACATTGTATGCAGCCGTGCTTCCGTGTTTTGTTTTAGTTACTTGTCTTAATTCAGTTCGGAAATTTTTTCCGTGTTTGTTAGCGAAACTGTTATGTAATTTTGATTATTTAATTCTATGCAATTTTTATTATTGTGATTATTAATTTTACGTAATGGTAACTTTCTGTGCTGCTTACAAATGCACTAACAGATACAAGAAGACCAGTGTAATATCATTTTATAGGTAAGTAGTTCGTTTAATTCCTTTATAACCATTATTAGATTAATATAAAACATTCTTTTTTTCAACTTCTACAAGTTAATCACGGATTAAATTAATTATAAATTGTTATTTCTGTAATGTTTTTTTCATATAAACTGTTAAAATGTTTTATTGAGTTTAACAGTGTATTGTCTGATGACATTATTATATTATCAACATACCATAAATATAAGAAATGCAAATGTTTAAGACAAAACTATGCTTTTTCATTATTTTACGTAAAGTACAGTATTAAATAAGGAATACTGTACTATAATAAGATTATTTTTTCCAGATTCTCACTAGATCAAGAGGTACGAAAGAAGTGGATTATAGCTACAAAAAGAAAAAAGTTGTTCCTTCATAACACACGACACTTCGTAGCAAACATTTTGGTAAACTCCAGTATCAGTCCAGACCCAACTGTAATTGGGAACTGATGAAAAGCGATGCCGTGCCAACGCTGTTTGAGTTCCCCGTGCATCTTGCAAATCTTCCGGCAAACAAAGCCTCCGACAAAAGCAACTGTTTGAGCTTGAACATGACATTTAAAAAATTTTGACATTGCAGAAGCAGAAGAAACAGTGGACCTGAACTCGGTTAACGTCTATGAAGAAGACATTGAAAACATTAAATGTCTGCTGGAAAATAAAAACTCTTATTATAAAGATAATATTCTTTTCTACTTTTCTGGTTTCATCGTCAGAAAATTAGTTCTAAGTTGAAATGCGAAGAATGTATAAGACTGCTGATAGCCGGTGACAGCAACTAGCCCTTACACCCATTTTGTTGATTGTATTTAAGAAGGAAACTTGGTCAGGGCTTCCTCAGATGTAATCAGGGTAGTAAAATTTACGTACTCCCTTCTGAACAATAAAGAATTTAGATACAAAAAAGATGAATATATTAGCGTGTATAATCTTTACTAATAACAAATTTAAAGGTCATACTTCTAACAATGATTATGGTCAAGACACTCACGAAATTAGGTTAGTATGTTAATAGGTAGTTTATTTTAAAAAATTATGTTTTAGTGTAGCTAAAGAAAATATATCATCAGCTGTGTTTTCAAAACTTGGTGATCGTCAAAAATTAAATAAGTTTATTTTATTTAGCAATATTTAGCCCAGCATGTAATATGCTATTCATAATCTTACATCCTGAAGTTTTATAACAATTGTACGTTGAATGCAAATGAACCTGGCGAACTTTAATATATCAAGGCGCATGACGCGTATTGTGTCTCCAGTGTGAATTGTAATTAAGGGTGGCTAATCTTCAACAACTCTGAATTGTTCCAGAGTTTTATCCCTTCAGTTGTTGTGTTCATGTCTACATGATTTCTTTACTCTGTTCACTGAGAGGAAATGTATTACAGGAATTTTTTACTAAAGCCCGATAGCATAGCCTCATTAAAGTACATTGACGCCGATTTACCAACTTTGATTGGAATGTGTTTTAACCATTTCTTTGTGCTTAAACTAAATGCTAATCAGTAGTTGTTTTGGGAGTCACATAGTAGGCCACTTTATGTAACAGCTCTCCTACTGGTCTTCTAAGCACTTTCTCTTCTACTGACAATTTGGTTAATCGTAAAGTAACTTCAAATTGACAAATGTAAGTCACAAAGTGAGTGTTTCCATCAAATTGGGGTGTTGACGTAAAATGGACGTACCTACAAGAAATGGTGGTCTTCCCTGCTCTTATTTTCTTGAAGTTTCCTTCCATTTTTATAATTGTTAATGCCTATTAAACTACTCGTTTCAAAGTTCATAAGGACATAACGTTACTTTACGCACAATTGTTATCATACTTCAGCTGAAATTTTTTTATAACAATGGAATTGATTTTGTATATTTTACACATTTTTTGAATATCAGACACATATTCTTCTACTTCAGGGATTGTAGAAATTTGCTTATTTAGTACACGTTGTAATAGGCACTATTCTTCAGTCAAAGAACCAGTATGCCTTATGTTTTACATTTTTCTTTATGCCCATTGTTTGTTTCAGCAACAGTTCATTAGTGCGTTTTGCCGTTTCTCTGCTACTTCATTTTCGCGCTTACGTTTCTCACTTTGACGCGTTTTTCGTTATCTTTTTATAAGGAAAACGTAGTTTAGAGTAAAATTCTAATAAAAGTAAAAGTAATATTGTTATTTCTCTGTGAATATAGGATCTTACGTGCACATTTACTAGAAATAAACACATAAACATATGTAAAACTACAAGGAAAATAGAAAAATATATACCATATAAACACGTAAACGTTCGTGTCCTGCAGATCGCCAAGATGAAGCAGTGACTTATCCTTCTCGTATTCGGGAATGAAAACTGATGGGAAACCAAAAACTGTTTGGTATCCGGTCAGTAAGACAAGTGAACAAATACAACTCTTGTAATATAAATAAATGTTCGAGATTACTAAATTAACAAGCTCGGTCGCCAGGAGCATTCCCTAGATTTTGAAAGAAAGAAAAATACTTTATAAATTAACTAGAGTGCGCTCGACCGTCCGATTGGCACTAAAAATTGTATCAACTGATTACTTCCAAGTTCACGGAACGTCTGAAGCGTACATGTACATTACCACAATCCAGACCATACAAAGTTACACGGAGTTAGTAAATTAAGTACAATTGGTTATCCGTGACTCACATGGTGACCAGGTCAACAACCAAACAAAGATATAAATAACAAATTTATTTATAATGCCATTAAAATTAAATGAAGTACGTTGAATATATAACCCGCGTTCCTAACGACTAGAAAACGTCGAGTAAAGTAATATTTTGTGAACATTCAATTATAATAATTATATTAACACAATATATTGTGAATACGTTGAAATGAGTCAGTACAGTATGCACAGTATGAAATGAGTCTTAACAATAACTTTGTATTTCATATAATAACAAAACCTTTTTCATTTTGTTTGTTCATCTAAACCTTTGGGTTTAGGTTCATCTAAGCCTTCTTCTAGGCCTACCTACATCTCTTCTTCCTTGGGTTCTACAATTGATTATCTATTTTATTAGACGATAATCGCTCATCCTCTCTATATGCTGTTTCCACTGCAACGAGAACTTTTTAATCCTATCGTTCATGCTGTATATCCCAACTCGACACCTGTATGGTCATTGTTAATTTGACTGCGAAGGAAACGACCTTTAACTCGTCTCAAGAACTTTATTTCAGCGGCTTGTATAAGCTGAGTATCTTGTTTACGCAATGCTCACGTTTCACATCCACAGGTTAGCATGGGTGATGCTAATATCTTATAAAATTTCATCTTTGTTTCTCTGGTTGTTTTGTTACGTAGCGTACCGTGTACGGTGCCACACATCATTTAGTGTTTATGAAGTTTATTGATGTCAATTTCGGTCTCATAACTGACGTTACATAGTACAAAGATAAAATGTGACATCTGTTGTACAGATTGTCTTTGACCAAATATTTTTTTATAGAATATTTCTATATTTGTATATTAAATCCATTTATATAAAGGAAAATAATTCTACCTTATTTGGCTGCTGCACAATACATTTATTGAGAACAATTTAGTTGTGTGTATAAGCATATAAGAATAACCTCAATTTTTTATGTAGGAAGAACATTCTATAAATTGGCACGTATATACACATCTAACACAAATAAAATAAACATTGAATTAACGTATTTAATTTTAAATACCACTCTGAAGTCTGACCGTGGATAGCAGAGTCCCGGCGAATACGAGTTTTGGCAAATACAGTATATTAATTCTTGGATATGTCAGTGAAAATGCTTTTCAAAACACAAAAGGTTGGCAAATTCAAGGAAAATTGGACAAAAATAAAGAAACATATGACCTTTCTATTGACCAAAATCTACTTTACTTTTAATTTAAAAATACTAACAGGTTACTTTTAAGTGGCATTAAAATATCAAAGTTCTCTGTTCAAACACGATTTACAAATGACTGGAAAGAAAGACTTAGTTTTCGAGACTTGCAGGTACAGGAGAAATAAGGGTTTCGTGAAGAGATAAGGTGAGTACTATAACGTACATAGATATTTATTATTTCACATAATGTATTACTAATTTTTTAAAAACAACTACGTCTTTTCTCATTTAATACATATGGAAACGGCAAACAGATTCTGACGTACAGCACAGGCGCGACGGTTTCAGGATACTAATTTTCCTGGACAACATACTGTATTAATAAATATAACCCTGTTCATAGATCTTTATTTACAACAGTACACTTATTGCTATGTGTGCTTTAAGTATCATGTTGCATTTATGTTTTTGCGTTATATAATTAAGTTTTTTGCGTTTATTATGGCGTAAACTGTGTCATGTTATAATGAACACCAGTGTAGGCAGCCCTTTCTATACAGACGTCTTCTTCTCTACTTTGATATACTCTGTGAATTTAATATTCACACAGTCTGTACATACAGGTATTTAAAAATTTAAGACGAAACGTATGAAACGTAAGACTAACATCTGACGCTATCATAACACTAGAGCGATTTATTTATAATGTTGTTTCCACTCACCGATTGTTAGCGATTGTATTAGTTAAATAGTGAAATATACAAAATAATGCTAATTTTATTGGCTATAATAATTTAGTAGTTTAGGCGTTCCGAAAGGGAAGAAAAGGTTTAAAAGATGATTTTAGACCTAAAAATAATAAAATGATATAGAAATAAAGATCCGGAAATTCTTTCTTTTCGAGTTATAGCCAAGTAAAGCTTAATCTGTATTTCTGTTCCAAAGGAGTAATACAATTTGAAAATTCCTAAAAAAACAAATTATGGGGTGAAATTAGTGGTCCCGTGTATATTGTTTCACCAGAGATATTAAAAGAAATGGGTCGCAGAGTTCTACCTTTAGTATTTTGTAAGAAAATTATTACAAATTTGAGTACAAAAACAATTTTAGGGGGTTTAGCGTGCAATGATTATGTTAGGTTACTAATAAGTATTACAATTTTTGTAGTTTTGTGGGAAAATTTATTCTGAAAAAACTTATTTTTATGGAATTCAACTTTTATTAAGTAATGATGTGATAGAAAATCGTTATGTTTCTGAATCCGAATCAAAGTAGTATACGTTTTATGTACAAAACATCTAAAATATTTTAAACGTTTTTACTTAATTTTATTTTTTAGAAGAAAAAACTTTTTTTGTAAAACTGAAGGTGTGTTTGTCATGTAGTGCAATGATGTAATAAGAAAAAAACAGTTAACTGGTCACCTATCAGGGCTACACCGTGACCACATACTGACTAAAAATCTGTTGAAAATCTGAATCCGCAGTAGTATCAGCGAGAATCACGGATTGATACCAACACAGGTAATGGCTGATTCGCCCGTAATCAGTACTCGTAAAAGTGTGCAGTGATATGCGTTGATCCATTTGCAGAAGAGCGCTCCACAATATTATGTTGTAGTGAAAGGTGCTAAGCAGAGAAGCAGGGAAAACGAAAACTGGTTTCCTGATCAATTGTGGAGTACTACAAGGGTGTCTATTATCACCTTCCCTTTTTAATTTTAAATTGACAACGTCACACAAATCTGCCAGATGTATAGTCGGCAGGATTGCCCAATATCGGCTGAATTGTTGGGAACATCTTTGCCGAATTGATGAGTGCCGCATCACCAAACAACCATGAAACTATAAACCGAAGGGACGGGAGGTCTGGGACGTCCGAGGAAGCGCTGGAGTGACCAGCTCTAGTCTTTGCCTGTTTGAGACCAAAAGAAACCATTCTTAGTTTAATCCTTGCAGATGATGATGTTGATGACGATCATCATTATTATATTCCTCTAACCGATAACGAGTAAGATATGAGTAGTGCGAAACTATTAAGAGTAAGGAAACTATTACGAAAAGAGAAAATAATTATTTAATAACGGTCAGTCTGTAACGTTAATCATTGTAATTATTACAATAATTATTAGTTATGCATGTTAAATCGCAAACTTTAAAATCAGCTTATGCGTTATATAATGCACAATGGTATGACGTAACGCGTTGTCCTGTTTCAATCCTTCCATCAGGTTTTGTGTTTGTTTCAACAGTCGCGCTTGATTAACTAACGTTTCTATGCAACTTTAATTAAAACAGATAAAATCTATGATAACGATTTCGCTTTTGGACTGGTTAACAAAGGCACAAACGCCAACACACACACATGGATGCGACATTGGAACTATAGTGTGTAAGTATAGAAATGGTTAGTTGAGTGTGCCTTTTGATTCGTCTGCTCAGAATAAATCTTGGTTACGTTACAAAAAGATTAGATAAATAATTAACGATGCGAGCAGGACGCGACGTTGGAACAGGCGGTAATTGTACTGTACAGCAGTCCTCGCGTCTGTGCACACTAGCGTTTGACGTATAAAAGCCACACGTTCAGGCAGCTACGATCAGTTTACCGCGCGTTGCGTCACCTTCCTATACATTTATAACTGTTCAATGTTCAGTATTTGTGTACGGTAGGATTTGTTATTGAAAGTATGGAATACAAAATACATTTGCATATTTAATAAAAATGCAAAAAGCAATAGGACTATCGGTTACCACAATGTAACAAGAATAAGAGGAAAAGTTACATCAAACTACAAAAACTTTTACGCTACTTGGTTCTGGGTTCGATATACGTTTGAGGTATCTAGAAGCACACAATTTTGTACGATCAAGAATCACAAACATGTAAGTTTCTTTTTATCATAGGATTTTAACTGTAAATTCTATTCTACTTTCGGCAATACAAAATTGCCAATGTTACTGCTTATGGTGCCAATGAAACTGCGAATTTCACGTAAATGAAATCAACATCTTACTTGGTAAGTACTGTGTCACAATGAATCTGGACAATTTCAGTGCCTGCACGATGTAGCATATATTAGTAACGATTGCTAAGTACTAAAATTGATAAAATCTAATAGATATTAAATCCTTATCAAATTAATTGGCAAAGGACAGTCTTATAATACTGCTTGGCACTTATTTAACTGTACAGTATATGACTGGGATTTTAGATCTGTCAAAATAAAAACAATCACACTGATAAAGTAAGCTCCAATTAAAATAATTATTTGTAATATTGTGATATTAAAATAACCTTAGAATTTGTTTGGAAAATTTTACGAATTACAAAACTGAAAATATGTATTTTGAAACAAGCAATACAAAACCTGTTGAGGAATTTAAGTTAATTAGGGGAAAGTGGATTGAAATAAATTATATGACAAATAACCTAGGAATCGGGTTTGTACAAACCATGCATTGCTTTCTACTTTATCAGACGCATAGTGAATTGTTTGGAAGTGTAAAACAAAGAATGACACTACTACCGATTATAGATATGGTCACGAGCTCCTCGCTCTTGAGAGCAATGAAACCCCTCACATAAAAGAGTCTCGCATGTCATAGTCTAATGTTTAATACAATAAACCGAATTTAGAAAAGTCAAAAACTTTTTATGTTTCTTTTAAAACATTTTTATGTTTAATTTGATTTATTCTTGCTTTTGCATTACCGTGAGTATTATAAACGCTTCAAAACTAAAACACCATCGTACAATACTTCGCCAAACTAATCGGACTGTAGCTGACAATGTTGACTTCTATTTTAAAAGTTTACTCAATAATACCAAACGTTTATTGGTATACATATCTTTTCAGTTTACTTGATTTTAACAACAAAACATTTGATAAATTCAAATTTTTGAGAGTCTTATAAATGTGGCAGATTAAATCAAAACAAATCAAATATTATACAATTTCATGTCAAATTAATAGAAATATAGATAAGTTTGAATTAAAATTTTACGGTACGCAAGAGCCATTGTTCTATTAAAAACTACAGAGACTATACTAAAAGTCATGTGGCAGAGCTTGGTGTTCATGACCTGTTCGTGTACTAATAATAAGAATACATATTTATCTATTAGTGTGAATAGTAAACCATACAATCAGTAAAAGCTGGATCAGGCAAACGCAAAGGCAAACTTTTTAAAATGTTTATTTAAAAAATAGTTTTTTGTGTTTAAAAATTATGTACATATTATTTAGATTCATGTAAATATGTAACAATTATTAATGTAACCCCCATGTTTCCACACGAGTTTATTTCCTTTTAATTCTTGTGTTTTACTCAAAAAAGCCTTAAACCCCCTTCCTCAAAACGAAATTCTGGCTGCATCCCTAGTTAATCACTACAAACGGGTCTGAAAGTTTTTATAAAAGGAAACCCTTCAGGGAAACAGTGTTTTAGACTTTTGAGCTAAAGTTTTGTGAATTTTTACTCATATTTCAAACAAGGCAAGAGAAATTTTACTTTTATGCAGGTTAACAAATTTTTATCTCACAACTTAAAAAAGGGTGACAAACAAGTTACAAGCATAACAACAAATTTTGTTGCATCTATTCTTTGAGTCTGTTTTGGTTCTACTTTTACTTATAATTTAGACCGTTTATTGATGAGAAAATCGTTAACTGTTCTCATTTTATTTTGTGACCATTAATGCATCTGTTACATTATATCTGTTTCGACGGCAGCCCACATTTTTACAATAAATAAAGTACAACATTTACACAACATTTGTTCACATTTTGTTTAAGAGATTATTGGAAATGTTTCACTTAAGCAGTCATCGTTTATAACATATTGTAACAGTACCAAAAATATGGTAGTTACATAATATAAACGAATGTAACGTCAAGTATGAGAAAAACATGGGAATATATCTAGATAAATAAAGCTAAGTGTATATAAGTGTGTATCTACAAAAATATTAATAAAAAATCCAACAATGAAGAAGAGAATGCGAATATATCAACATTAGTTATAAAATAAAGAAAGAAAATGCCACAAGCCCAAAACAAAAATATCAGTAAATAGACCCAATAGGATCCAACAGTGAGGGGAATTAACGAAACAAGGATCAGCAAGCTCCAACAACAATGGAGATAAATAAAAACAGCAACTACGATGAAAATATGGAATAAAGAAGAAAGAAGAAGGACCAGGAAAAGCACCAAGAAGAAGAAAGAAGATGGACAGAAGATATAAGGAATCAATATAAACCACATGTACTAAAAACAGTGTAAGTGACAAAAGAAATGATTATAAGTGTGACAAGAAAACCAGTGTGAAACATTTAAGGAAACACAAACAATTACAGTGTGTACTTAATACAAATGTGAAACCGGTGAATAACTAACTATTTCAACTGAATAAACCACACAAACAATTACAGTGATGAAGTTTACAGTGTGAAAAATATGTTAATTTCATGATGAAGCAACAAAAATTAAAAAATAGTCAAATAAACACAGACAATGAGTGTGACTGATTTAATAAAGTTGTAACCAACACACATAATCATAAGACCACCAAATTAGAACAAATAGAACAATGATATTATTGTTCATAAAGAACTGACAACAAATAAAAGACATTTGTTAAGTATCAAACATAACAGGAATTAAATTCCACCATTGACCAGAATTGAGTTACATATAATACAAGAAAGATTTGTGTTAATGTATAAGAAGGAATTGTATAAACATGTGTAACAAATTAGTTAAGGTATTATGTTAATATACCATAATGAAGTCAGTTTAGTAGTAGAAAAATACTGCACTAAAACAGATGGTACATTGTTACACAACCCACAAGGAAGAGACCTATTACAACAGAAAATGATACATATTAGTATAAATATCTGATCATCAAGTATGTTATCAAATGAGAATTTATTATAAGTAATAATAATAAATATTAAGAAACAATGTAATATAATGCAAAACAATGTAAATAGAACCAGTCAAACATAATGACACAGGGAAGAACAGAAATGAGAAAAGTATACCAATTTAGTTAAGAAAAGTACAGTATCAAAACCAATGTAAATGTTTATAAGAGTATTACCAGTAGTGATAAAAATATCTGATAATACATTGAGAACAGATTTTGAACATGATAAGAACAGTATTATAACTAAATTATTGTAAACCAATTAACCATGTACATATGACCAGATGTAAGCTAAACCATTGTATAGCAAATTAGTTAAGAAAAATACTGTATCAAATATTGAGAACAGATTGTTACAATTATTACCAGTAGCAAGAGGAAATCCCAAAGCTACTTTGAGAACAGATAATGACCACAAAAGCAGTCATATTATATACAAACATTTGAAAACCAAATGACCATTATAAGGAAAACCAAATGTAAACAAACAATGACCAACCAGTTATTTATGAAAAATATAACATATGAACTTATCTAAAAGTAATTGGAAACATTACCAAAAGTTAGAATGATATCTAACGCTACTTTGGGAATCCAAACCAAATAGGACAATAACAATTTAGTTGTTGTATTAGAAAAAATAAATGACTATTATGACATGACACAACATAGACAGAGCCATTACTAAAAGATTAGAAAGTTCTGAGCTCATTAAAAGGTAACCATTATATATAGTAGATTAGATACTATGTATTTACACTAATTATAATCATTAAATGATATGATTTATCTGAAGAGACTAAAAAATAAGATGAAAAATTGTATAAGAACCATATGAGAGGTTTGAACTTATGTAAATATTAAATTAACCACAGTCATACATAAATATTATGGTGGAAAATTGTGTGAATAAACATTACTAATAATATTAGATAGTAATATAATCATTTGAGACAAGAAAAATTAGTTATAAGCAGATTTATAAAAAATCTAACATGGACGCTTGATGACGCCATAGCGAGATTTGTGTAGGAAACAGTTTTTTCCAAATTGTAAAGTAAACCGACTGAGATACAGACTCAAAGTGTTTAGATAAAAAGTGTTTTATTATATTTAAATAAAATATGGTGTAACGAACTTATAAAAATAAGATGCAACAAAAATAAATAATAAAATCGTTATTGTAATAGTAGTAATGAACGAAAAATAAGCGTTTTTGGACTTATTTTGACAAGCAAAACGCCCTGAATTCAATGATATCAACTAATTAACGATAGGACATGAGATAAGAAAGTTATGATAGTTTTAAACTTTCAAGTTAAATATTTGTACCAATGATGACGTAAAAACGCCTCAAACCCAAACTCAATTTTGGCAAAAAATTAAATATTTTAATAAAACGAAGGCTTTCGGGTTAGAGAGTATGACTAATCCAGCCAATGGAATGAATGACTTTCAGCAGACTACTGGGAGACGTCTCAGAGGTACCAGACAGTCTACGAGGAACCACCGAACATACAGGTCACGCCGCTCTAGTCAAGGAAGATATAATTTATATTTAAAACTGTGCGCGCCATGTTACGTCAATTCACAACATACGGTTAACCTCAATACAACATTCATACATACGAGTGAAAAAGTGCGGAATTGTGTTAATTGAACAAGTAGGTCAGTGTATAATAACGACCATACTTGCGAGTGAAGTTTTAAATTGGAGACAGGGAGTACAGTTTTATTTAAACAATATTTAAACGAAATTAATAATTTTATGAAGATCTGACTTTCGATACTACGCAAGTCGTACAATGCTAAGTATCGAAACAACAGTAATTAAATTATCAGAATTGAGAAAAGATTTAAATGAACATTATTAAAATATTTGAGAAATATTTTAATTAATTATAGTAATTTAAAATAAAATGTTTGAAAATAATTGTCAATGAATACGAGAGTATTTAGTCACTCGTTTGCTAAACGTATTTTTCTCGAATGTATCTATGTTTTAAAATCTACTTTACTAATTTTCATACAATCGGAATAAATGTAATTCTGATAATCATATATTAAAAATTATTATGAATAATATGTTTACATGTATAGTATAAGAAATATTAGCTAATAAGGAATACTTATCCTTTGTAACCACACCGATTAATTCTAACCTCAGAAAGTGTGGCGATAACTTGATAATTTCAACATTACCGATCTGTTCTCAAGTAACAATCAAATGAAATAGAATTGCTAACAAGAGTTTTTTGAGAAATTTTTCTCTTGTGAATAAATGATTTTTGAAGCTAATTATTAAACGAACGTAATACATTTTAGATACTGTACAAGTCAGACAGCTTGACAATAACACTCGAGTATTAGAGATGCGTGCGCATATCCGCGTACGATAATTTTATAAATACCAGACATATGGTACCAAATTTTGATTTTTATATTTGTTCAATTATTATTCACTATTGTTAATTCAATATAATTATTTGTATTACATCTTGTAACTGGTATCATGTTACCTCAAAGAACCTAACGAAATATGGTAATTCTCTGAATCAAAGTAACATAACCTATGTAGTTAAATTATTGTACTAGCAACAGGTCTACCAGCCTTGAGGAATTAAACAGAGTCTTGTTGAATTTTATTGTAATCAGTAATCAAAGGGTTGTTAATTATTGTTTTTAATTGTAAAAGATTTTATCTCTTATCAAATTGTTAATAAACCTCCAATTTTATTACCACAAAAGGAGTATCATTTCTAGTAAAAGTAAACTCATTTATTTTTAATCAGTTCTGACACAGGTGGCGGAAGATTTTAAAAAGTCTTAGAATAATCCAGAATATTCATAAAAGATTGCTTCATTTACTATTGTGTGTAATGATATATTAACTATTCAGTCTGAATATTTTATTGTTGTATTTGAAGTGCCTGTATTTCAGAAGGAACATCACAGAACTGAATTGAAGCATTCAAGTGTGGTAAGTAAGTGAGATACACAACAAAGTGCGCGGATCATATTAATATAAAAAGGAGTGAACTATTACTGCGTACCCACAAAAAACAATACATTAACACCGATAACTTCTACGGTTACGATTACACCTTTAGATAAACAACATTATAGTAGACACCGGTGCGTGTCTACAACCACACGAACACACCAAACATCAATACCACAATACTATATACAATCTATACACTCTATAGTATACTTGTAATTTTATATTACAATATATAAATTCATTTGTTCTCAATACTGTACCATACCATGGTAGTATGGTAGCATTCACTAAGTACCATGTATTTAGTATGATTTGCAAGAAAATTTATAACATGACTGTACTAAACAAAATCTATATTAATGCACAAAATAACCCATGGAAATTTTTGGTGTTACCAAATTTTTAGTTTCTAGAAACTAACCAACGTTTATATTAATCTGAATTTTTACATATGAAAGTATAACCTGCAATTTTTTATGACAGATTTATTTTAATCTTCATAAATGGAAGACACCTTCCTTACTGTACCTTCATCACTTATGAAAACATTAGTTTATAGAACACAGGTTGATTTGATTCTTGCGTTAAGTCGACATCCTGTTGTTTAATATTGAGAGTGTACATGATTACTTTACCAGCTGAGGCGTGGTTAATATTTTTAAACCTAACCAAGAACGCTTAGTGGAGGTTAAAAGTTATTTTATAAATCTCATGAAGAAACGTTTTCGAATGCAGCAGTAAGAATAAGAAAACCCTAAAGACTAGGTTAATTTTCTCTAGTTCTGATATTCTATTTTGACAAAACATAATATTCCTATATTTTAGAGGCTATCACGACGGAGTGAACATTAATTTAAAGGCTAAAAACGGGCTGTTGGGGTGTAGTCGATTGCTTAATATGACGTTACCAGACGTTTTGGCTACACCTCCGGAAGATATCCTTAGTAGAAAAACGTTCGGATAATGTCAAGCCGAACGTACCTCGCTGTTGAGGAGTAAGAAAATTGCTTCCTCGTAGAAGTACATATGAACACCGTAAATGAACGTTTTTTTCTAGGATGCTGTAAGTTGCAGGATGTGTTATTTGTACATTAGTAATGATGCAGTTATTAAAGTCATTCAATTTGTGCATGACAAATTGTATTTTACAGCTGTGTAGCTTCACCTCCTGTACCCTGTTTACTTATTACACATTTAACTGAAAAGGGTTTTATATATTACATTATTATATTATATAATATATTGGAAACACTAATACGTTTGTTTCTATTGGTCAGACACGTTATCCTAGAAACGACGTATTGCTCACAATTATGGATTAATAAATTATTAAAATGATTTGTCACTCGCAGGTAAAGAACACACTTGAATATACCCTTTACTCTGTCACTAATGGCACTGAGCTTCAGACGGAATATGTTAAGCTCGTCGTCTCATTAATAAGACAATCCAGTTAATGTGCTTTCTCTTTTTGTAAAGCTCCAGAAAGGATAATGACTTCTCTAAGTAAGCAATCATGTCAAAGATTTGAGGACAACAAAGTTTCACACAAATGCACCGGAGCGCAGGTCACGTACTTGTTCCTGCACATAGCTTGCAAATTGTGTTTTCCTTCAACACACATTCTCTTTCCGGAACAAATTATGCTAAACTAGACATTCAAGTATTGTAGTTGATTCATTAATTTTAATATACTTATTTGAAGAAACTTGTTTCAGTGATTATTTTAAAAGTATTTCATTTCATGGAAAGAATTGTAACAATTGTTTCGAACGTCTGAATGCACTGATATATTGTTAGAGTCAAGGTGAGTCAAGATTTTCGAACCGTTAGTACACTTCTAATGTTTACAAACTTTAAAGACTTAGGAAATTCGTAAGGCAGAAATTAACGTTCCTAAATATTCTAGTAGGAAATCCGGTATAAAACAATTCTAAAAATGCATGTCATATTGAAACTACTACCATCTTTACAATGCAAGATTACGAAACTGTGTGTAATAATAATTTGTACCTCAGGAAAATTATTGTCTTAACAATAAGTTATTCATTACAGACACAACTAAAAGCATTAACCCTGAATAATAACAAAAACAGCCCAGATTATTTAATTTAATGTTAAATTGTTATACATTTGTTATGACATTACATATTTTTAATTTCTTCATAAGTTCCAGAACAATTTTAATAAGTAATGCGTCTGGCCAATTCAATCCACTGCGGCGGGTACAAGGTGTGCAACTTTTGCCACAGGCTATAGAAATCTTTAAATTTAAAAATTTTAATCAGCTGCTATTTTGAAAATTTTTACGATAAGAGTTCGATTTGTTTTGAACTTATAATAAACGGTAAACATACTGTGTATACCTCATTTCAACTCAAAATCTCATTTCGTTCGGCATATATTAATTGGACATGTTCCCTTCATTTTAATGAATGGAATCATTCTCGAAGTTTGGCACCATCTTCTGGAAACACTCTGCATAATAGTAACTTTTATATAATACTGTCACACAAAGGTAGACCTATATAGAAATAGTGATAATTACTGAGCATTTTTTGTGATTAATAAAAGCAAACTGAAAACACAGAAAATATAATACAAATTTTCAAACATCTGAATGCATTGATGTAATGAGCGCAATTAATTAGTTCCAGAGAATATGTTCCCACAGGGGGCAAATTGCAGATTGACGCAGAATACAGTGTATTTTCCGTTTCCGAATGCTTAAATTATTCATGAGATTTTTACATTAGCGACGCAATCTAAATATTTTAAACGAAAAGCAAATCAAGAAATCCATTAAACCTAAAACACGTTCAACGAAAGAGTTCCCATACAGAGAGATGCTTTTTTCAGTAGCCAGTCGCACTTCAACAATATTTCCTGCTTTCTAAAAATTAAAATAATGCAAATTATATAAGATTTTTATAAACTATCGTTAATTTAAATGCATTTGTAATTCCTTCTCTTTTAACGACGGCAAAATGTTTTACGTTATGGTTGCCTGAATTCTTACCTCTCCTAGTCATCAATCTTAATGTTTTCAGGTCCAAGCCATTCCCCTGTGTGATTTTTTATTAAAAAAATTATGAATGTATAAACCACTTGTAGCGCTATAATTGCTTCGGATTGAAAACAGAAGTCACAAACATGCCTTTGGCTTCGATTTTGTCTCAGTCATAACGATAAGCGATATGTGTTTTCTAGATTTGTGAAAACATTGTTAATTAAAATAATTTTGTAATTTTAGTGTAAAGTATTGGCTAACATTAAAACGTGAAATATATTACAATCATTGAATATACGCTGTTTCATTAAGTGAGTTAAATAACTAAAAGTGGTAGGATATAGATAGGCAGACATAATCATAAATAGTTAGATGGACGAACGGTTAGAGAAAGATAGAGATAATGTGAGTTACATTCACACTAAGAGAGGGATGAAGAATAATCTGAAAGCGAAAGTCGAGCGTAGTTGTGTGTTTACAGTAGTATGCGTCGGCGTCGGCGTCGGCGTCGTTGCAGAATTCCCTTCCACACAGCCTATCTATAAATTGCACTCTGTACTGCAGTTCAAGTTTAGTTGCATTGTGCCCCTTGCTCTTCATACGAGTTCTGTACAGTGAGCTGACAAATTTCTTTTGTGCGATGTTAACGATTCAAGTTATTCTTTGGGATCTTGTAACATTTATTCGAATTATTAGTGCTACAGTTTTAAAACTTCATCTTACTAGTAACGTTGTTTTATTCGTGCATTTTACGAGTTATTTTACATTTCAACGTATTACATTAAAGTATTTGTATAAATTCCTTGTTAAACGTTAACCATAATCTTATAATTAAGGACAGACATTCTATAAACGCAGTTTTGACTAGTAGTTATTAAGACTTAAAATATAAAATTTTTAATTTACAGTAAAATAACGCTCATTTATTTACGCCATAAAATGACTAACAAGCGGAAGGTAAGTGTATTGTAATCTCTTACATTAAAACACTCAATATGTACGTATACATTTTGCCACATATTTTCAAAACTTTGTCAATGCAAGAACGTGATGTTTTCGGTACACAAAACTTAAGTTTGGTAATTGTAAACAAAACGATACAATCAAGAATCTAAATCCTCTTGTTACTGTATTTTTTCTAAATACTTATTTAGCATGTTTATATATTTGAAGTTACTATCTTTAAGTTACAAATAAACGATTTATTAATTCTTTTATTTGTAAAGGCAGTTGTTATTTTATTGTAAAAATATAAGTATTCAATTGCTTCAATCTAATAAGCAATGGATTTCATCATTAAGGCAAGATTCAATTGTTAATGCTGATTGTGTAGTATATACTTCAATGTCTGTCACTAATTTTAAGCGTTCACTTAGCAGACATATTTAGTATTATTACTAGACAAAATGTATGATCATATATAGTTTTACTATATGTAAAAACGTGGCAGTAAATATTCATACATTTTCGGAGTCAATACTATTGTTTATATTGTAGAAAACACTGAAAGAGCTAAGACAGCCAAGAAAAATTATTATAAGAATAAAAGTATTTTTCATTTAGTCAAATATTTACCAATACGTGAATATACGCATTCCTATTATATAGGACTAAGTTTCTCTCCCAAGAAATGTATTACAAAGTTATAAATGAAGTTAATAACATCCGTTTAGTTGAGCTCTTATTAAAAAATAGAAGCATTTTACATTATGTAATTTAAAACAGTGCGGATTAGAAATTTTAGACATAAAACAGAAATTGTTTACACAGCAATGTTGTCAGCCTACAATTTAAACGGTTTCATCCTGAAGAGTAAACGTTTATTTTTGTTAAAAATAAAGCTTATAATTTTGAACTAATATAAAATGAGGGACTATGAATAAATAATATAAACTGAGTGCAATGTTCATGTCTTCCCATATTAAAAATATTTTAAACTGATTTCCATTTAATGCCATACGGTACATCATTACTCTGAAGCATTCATTTACGACGTGAAATGAACTTCGAGTAAATATAAAATGACAGAGTACATGCAGTAGAATGACATACAATAACATGTCAACCACAGTGTACTACGTTACGAATACGAAGTCGTGTGTATGTGTAGTAGACACGTGCGGAACGCAACAGGGATTGTGTATGCTGTAAGTGTACTACGTTACGAATACGTAGTCGTGTGTATGTGTGGTAGACACTTGCGGAACGCAACAGGGGTTGTGTATGTATGCTGTAAGTGTACTACGTTACGAATACGTAGTCGTGTGTATGTGTAGTAGACACGTGCGGAACGCAACAGGGATTGTGTATGCTGTAAGTGTACTACGTTACGAATACGTAGTCGTGTGTATGTGTGGTAGACACTTGCGGAACGCAACAGGGGTTGTGTATGTATGCTGTAAGTGTACTACGTTACGAATACGTAGTCGTGTGTATGTGTAGTAGACACGTGCGGAACGCAACAGGGATTGTGTATGCTGTAAGTGTACTACGTTACGAATACGTAGTCGTGTGTATGTGTAGTAGACACTTGCGGAACGCAACAGGGATTGTGTATGCTGTAAGTGTACTACGTTACGAATACGTAGTCGTGTAGTAGACACGTGCGGAACGCAACAGGGATTGTGTATGCTGTAAGTGTACTACGTTACGAATACTTGGTCGTGTGTATGTGTAGTAGACACGTGCGGAACGCAACAGGGATTGTGTATGCTGTACTGCAAATAACTGGCGAGTGTTCAGAAGGCGGCGCTCGCTCTCTTTGTTTACCTGTCACTGCGTCGGTGCAAACACTCTGTATATACTTAACTTAGTTGTGGCGCGGACGCTAGTAACGGCGTTGCCGACACTCGTTGCGCACGTATCAAAAGTTAACTTATACTGAAGTTGCGCCGTACGTGTTTACTACCCTGTAGGTTTTGCTTTCTAGTTAATAAATAAAATAATGCAGTGTTCCGAAATACGTACGATGTACTAATTGTCTGTAATCAAGTTTCTTGAATTGTGTGTTATTTTTCTAATTATTTGATTACTGGTTAATTACGTGTATGTTTATGCCGTACAATGAGTGTTTCATTAGGAAGGTTCTCTTGTTGAAAAGTGAAGTTTGTATTCGTATTGACTGTATATTTCGGCAAATACCCTTTGAATAAATTGGAAGGTAAGTGTCTTATCTGATCTTTATAGCTCATGTGTCGTAATTATTTAATATGATGTACCTCTAACAGTATTTACACCTGAATGTTAATTCTCTTCTCACTAGCTATGTTTTATTATTGAAACAATAAATAAAATATATCATACTATGTTTTAACTGTTACAATGCTTATTGTTCATCGGATTTCTATTTAGTTGTTTTCTAACATGAAATTTGAGAGTGAAAAACAAAAGTAAAATCTCAATTAAATATAAAAAAAATTTTCTTTGTATCTACAGAAATATTAGAACTGTTGTCGACGTTTTGTATGTGTGTGTGTATGGGGGGCGTGCGAAGTATTTCTTAATACATATCAATTAATACAATTTAATATGTTTATATATATAAATTTAGCTAGAACACAGGGACCCAAGACACACATAAACCAAATAAAACTCTAGTTAGACAAAAGATTAATTAAATAAAATTTTAAACATACGATATTTCTATAAGTGTAGAATATAGTGTTATAAACAGTTTTTAAATTGAAAGTTTCGTCTTATTCCTGAATAAAATGGACTACTTATTATACTGTTATAGTACTATTTAAATTGTGATAATAAATATTACATTACTTCATAATTTGAATTTAGGCTTCACGACACACACACACACACACACACACACACACACACACACATGTAATACGTCATAAACGTCATACACACAGGTAGAATATAAGTTTTGGTAGAATCGTGATATTATTATTAACTTAAAGGTACATTTCCTGACAGACTTACCTACTTTCATTAGCATATTTTTTAAACAGTTTAAATTGATTTTCATAACGACTAATAACATTTTCTCCCAAATTCTCATATGATTGTGATATAAAATATAATGGTAGACTTAAAGGAAGTATTTAAAAGTATGATTTCTGAAACTGAAGAAATCTCATTCTTTTTTATTCAATGAGAAAACACTATTATTCTTCGTTGAACACACAAATTTAGAAGACCGCGTTTGCGGAATAAGTTGCGACTAGTGACAACTTCAGTTTTGCCAAGCGGTCATCATTGATCTCCCGCAGAAAGAAAAGCTTTAAAAACTTAAGGAAAACTGAACGCACCACACACGTAAACCCTCTCAACAAGTATGACTACAATTAACAGGTCAGTCAGCACAGAGATGTTTAATGGTATTATAAAATGTGAGGACCAGGGCAGCTAATATGTAGAGATGAAACTATTAACTAACATTTACATTAAGGTAACGTGTATGTAAAAATCGTGGTTCAGTTTTCAGTAAGTAACCTATCTTTTAACGCTAGTTCCAGTAAGGTACTCCAAATATTTTTAAAATTTATTTTTTGTGTTACTCAAATATGTCGTATTTAATGCTCAATGTCAATATCTAATTAACTTAGTGAAAACAATTAATTTTTGAGCTATTTTGTAAAACTTCAATAGACCATCAACTTTGATTTAATTGGCAATTATTATTTGACATGTGGGTGGACAAACTAAATCTCAAAAATTTGTATCGAGGAATTTCCTGAAATTAAATATTCCAATAAACAGTTAAAAGGTAAAATCCGTATGTGGCGCGCGCCCGTGTGTGTACATGCTAGGCCATGTACTGGCGCTGGCAATAGATATCAGTGTTCCTGTACTGAATTCTCCAACAGCAATTATTTTAATACAATCGTAAGTCAGTTGCTGATCTCATAAATACTAACACGTCAATTATTCATTTATTAATTGAAACGTCTTTCCCGCTTTAATCATTCCCTTAGTCGTCAGATTTAATAACACATATTTTTCAGAATACGTTTTCCTATTGGCCGACTCTTTATTTTACGTTACTTGTGAGATTGGTTGTTAGGTTGTTTATATAAAAACCACATTCATTCTGTTTTTTCTCAGTAGGTTCAAGCTTAATATGATCTTTAAAATTACATATTATTATTATAATTGCGTGTATTATATAAGAAGTTATTATATGTATTGAAAAAAAAATACTTTAAATTTAATGTTAGGAAGAAGTCCTTGCTAGAAAATTTAGGAACTTATGGAACTTTGCAATTTAGAATTCATTACGTAACAACTTGGACAAGTGTTTGTTGTTAGTTGTTACTGACGTTCATTTATTTAAATCGCCATTTCGCAAACAATAACATCACGCGATCTCAAAGTCACTCTGACTCAGCCTTGGACCGGTTACCGCCTCGTAACTATGGAGCTGCTTAACTGAAAACTCCCGTGTTCATCACCATGTTGTTCATGTGTCATTTGCGATTAATTATATTGCTTACTCCTTTAAAATTGTATGCATTTGAAACAAGTCTCATCATGTTGATCATATTACATCATAGCTATCCAGCCACGATTGACAATCGTTATTTGAGATGGGAAATTATACTTAGTGTAAAGTAAATTCAAGCACAGGGAACATCGTTGCTTGGCGCTTTCGCGATATCATTAGCGTTGCATTTGTAATATACACGGAATTGAAACAATGCGTGAGATTCAATATAACGCGAACAGGTCACCGCAGATTTGTTTGTAAAATCTTTGGCAATAAAATTACGTTTACACATGTTGTGTACTAATGATGTGATACTTATCACATTCAGAGCGTCAAACAGAGCATGAATATTTATCAAAAGATTATAGAAATTTATTTTTAATCACAATTAAATTACTATACATCACTTTCACTTATTGCTCTGTGAAATGAGTGATTGTAAAACTGCATTATAATAAATAAAATTTAAATTACAATTTGAAAGAATTATTTGTGACTAAGATTTTTGGTGGTCAAGCATATACGCGCTGAGAAAATAGGTGTGGAATAAAAAAAAAGTTACAGATTACAAATATAAATATTTATAATAAATAATTATCCAAAAATTAAGGTATGAAACGTTAAATCTTCAATAAAAATGCCATGCATTATTCGCGTAATTTGGATGATAAGCTTGAATGATTAAATAACTAAACCCGAATAAAGAAACTCTTTTTCATGTTCTTCTCAACTTTATGGAATATAAACTGTCATGTTGCAATGCTCATTCCTAGTTACTTGACACGTTAACTCTATAAATATTTAGGTTTCCTGATTACAGTACTAGCGGTTTCGTAAGATCTAAGCGCTATGAAGGACAGTTACATAAACAGTCAACTACAGTATTACGTGCAACGAAACAAACGTAAAACGAAGATACGATGCATCGAAGATTGTGAGGTAAAATATCTCCTTTTACAGGTCATTTGCTAAAAGAAAACAACAGCGGGAAACAAGACATTTTGGAAAGAAAACATCGTGCCACGAGAAAGTCTGTGGGTGTAATACCGAGACATCTCGTGAGATATTGAACATATCGCAGACGCTTTATAGAGCTAATAGGCGTATACCTATCTGACTGTCTGTCTAGCTATCTATCTATCTATATACATACATATATACGTAGAAAGAGATAGAGAGAGAGACAGACAGATGGATATATATATATATATATATATATATATATATATAGAGAGAGAGAGAGAGAGAGAGAGAGAGAGAGAGAGAGAGAGGAACAGAGAGGAACAATGAAAAAATGTCTATCACAAAAATAATTGTTTTTTCTTTCTTGTAAAACTATATATATATATATATATATATTATAACAAATAGAATGTGTTGTGTTGTGATGTCGGGTGTTACACTCCGCGCACTTATACTTACTAATTGCCTGTTTCTCTGCGACGATGTAGTCCTGCAAACACAACTTATGCTAATATATGTATGTGGGCGCCACTTGGATATTTGGTCCAAGTAATTATTATTATTAAAAATTGATTTTTGAGTTGTTAAATTAATGATAGAAAAAATGTAAGCAAGACAATTTTAGTTGCAAATAACATATGTTTAATGACTTTTTTCTTTCATAAAATCGTCTGAAGGACTAACAATCAAATTAAGCAAAATTGCAGAGTTACAAAAATTATTGACAAGATTTTATTGAGTATCGGCTAATAAATATTTTATTGCTCAGTTGAATCGCATGAATAGCTTTGAAAAACTGTTTCAATAGCCATGAAAATATATATATCTTTGAAAAACTTTATACTCAGGACGTGACTCCTTTGAACTATCAAGACAAATCAGTGGGATGCTTTACAAAATTCGTGTGAATTGAAGGTGTTTGACATATGTAGTACAATTGTGTGACAAAGATACCAGGTAAAAGGATTTTAAATTTGGTCAACTCACGTTCCGGTGGGTAAGTATTTCCTTCACTGGACACTGTTCTTGGGGACGATTCCAATCTTGCGCCTCTTCGTATTTACGTTTTCTCACTCACTGGTAACTATTTAAAAGTCAGATTACGGTTTGAAAACTCCGCACAATTTAAATAAAAATCGTACTGATTCTATGCTTTGAAATCTTAGCGGCGGCGAACAGCTGTCTGCGTTCCGTGACCACGCTATACTGCCGTCTCAGCGCTAGCTTCGACTCAATGTAGTAGGCTTGTCAGTAATATGTTTGGGAATTTTGTCAAAGTCTTTCTATTTTCGCAAATACCAGCAAAATTTGATTTTTCTCTATTAAAATCGGTCCTTTTCAGGGCCGCTGGATATTTGGCTGTGTGCGTTCTATTAAATATGGCGTGCTGTTGCTCTATTCAACAAACACGTTGAGCGATTTAGCAATATACTCCTTTGTTAGGTTAAGTATATCTTTCGTCAATTTCGGGGAAAGCCTTTTTTGAGTTTTCGAGTCGGATTCCTCTTCTTCGAGTTCGCCTTGGATTAGATGTTCGGATTCGGATGTGAAGTGTCTCTTGTGGATTCAAAGCATAAAGTCCTCCTGTGTCGATTTTCATCTCGCTTATATACTCTTTGTAAGGTGCATGTTTTAATTTTTATTCATGACTTCCGGTATTTTTGAGTAACATTTTCTTCTGGAACGTTCGAGAATATGCAAATAGAACATCATGGAACAAATTCGACTTCCGTAGAAGCTTTAGAACAAAAACGTCTTTTTCTTCATACTAAAGGATATTACTGAAATTATTCTGGTATTTGTCAAACAATTTTACAGAACTACTTACAATCTGCATGTCATTATTATTTTTAGATTCTCTGCTTTCAACTGAATAAAATGATACCATTCACGATTGGTTTTAAATAAATTAAATCTAATAAATTAACATAAAATACATTTCCTTACCTTGTAGTGTTTACACAAAATTCTAAGTTTCTTATTAATAAAGTGTTATGAAGTTCCTTGGCTCTTACTATAACATTAATACATAACATAATTAGCTTTACATAACAAAACAAACAAATATTAAAGTACATAACATATAACTAATTTCATTTTTCTCTAGGCATAACATATGGCCTAGTTTTCTTGACATTGTTATTTATAGTAATTTATCTTTTTTGGTATTATTTATGGGAATGTTTTGGGTATTCACTTAGAGTTTGTTATATTGTTTATCTTTGGGAATACCTGGTATTTCCTAATACATTTTAATTTTATTGTAATTTTACTTAGCATCTCACTGTTTTTGTACAGATGAGCTATTCCATGGGTATGACAATTTTCACTTTTATATTTAAAAATTCTCTATGAATTAAGTTTTTCTTCAATTGAGCAAGTATTTTTTCATTGTACATTATAGTATTGTATCTTTTTTCTATATTCCTTCTAATATTAAATAATTAATTTGTCAAATATGACTAATTTTGTGACTGTTTTTTGATCTAAGCCTAGTATGATATAGGTAACTAGTTTCATAACTTGACTGTTAAAGTGTTTCAGCTGGTCATATTTATAGATATAGTTACTTTATATTGTGGTTCAACTTTCAAATACAAGTTTGTTGCATTTTAATAACTTTAAAGTCATAAATTTTACAATTTTACATGTTCACCACATGTTTTCAGTTTGACACTGTTTTTGATTATTTTCATTGACTTCTAAACAATTTACAGCTTTCTCTGTTTAAAGTATTTTGTTTGTCTTTGTTTAATTGATATTTACATCTAGTTTGTTTTTTAATTTCATAATAATTAATTTTCACATATATCTGAGTGATTGGTCTCAATTCTAAAACTTTGATTTTCTTTTTTTAGATCCATGTTTTTCGGTATCCAAGCCACTTATAGTATATAATTAGTAAAATAGTTTACCTTTTTCTTGTCCTTTTTCTTGGCAGTCGATTATAGCATGTCGTGGTGCGCACCACCGATATCGTGTGTGTCTAAAATCTGGGTATTTTATGTGTTTTTATGTTTATATTATATTTATTGTTATGTGTAGAATTGTATATACAGCGTTTTTAATATTTTAACGACCGACGAACTTCAACAAGGGATATCCTGATGATGGGGCATATGTCCTGAAACGCGTTGAATGAAATATAGAGAAAAGGCCACCAGACGGACAAGAAAAAGGTAAACTATTTTACTAATTATATTTGATTTTCTGTTAAAAAATTACATATTTTTTATTTTAATTTACATCCTTTTTAATGATGTGTTTAAACCATTTGATACATCTACTTTATATATATATATATATATATATATATATATATATATATATATATAGACTTAGCGCCGCATAATTTCTTCATCACACGCCAATTTTTACCCAGGGTATCTAAAACAAATCTGAGGAACTTGTATAAGTACATCTTTAGGTGAAGAAGTTATTTTGCCCAAGTTATGGTGTGTCAGCGTACGAAAAACTTATACAAATTTTTATACATCGTATTTTTGCTGTACGCTGAAGCCAGACAACCTGTTCGATATATACAAATGTATATAATGAAATATGGGTAGTTAGTCGGCCATATTGGCATTCGTAATAATTATTCTATAAAATTTGTAACATGTGTAAAAAAGACAGACACTACAGAGGAAAGTGTGTTTTTATTCTGTTTAGTTGGTATAACGAAATATCACGACCTGCCATAATTTATTCTGTTTAGTCGTCGCGTTGTGCGGTAATTCGTTGAGTTTGCTAACGTGTGTGGGACAGAATTTTGTAATTCGTATGAAGTGTTTGTGATTGCAAGTCGAAGTAAAAATATGTTGGAGGCGCTAGGAATAATAATGAAAGGTAAGATGATCATTTATTTAGTGTATGTTGTCCGTTGTTTGTAGGAAATTAGCTGTTAGGTTATGTATGAATGTCTCGATTACTTTGGGTTGTACACTAGGCCTACCGGTTGTTATAGACCCAACTATACATAATATCACTGTGTTCTGTCCAAAATTTAATAATGGAGCAAATTAGCATTCTAATTTAATTAATACAATATACCTAGGCTAACGCCATGCGTTCTTATGGGAGTAAAAATTTAATTTTTTGTCTCCGTAAATAGGTTCGACCGCCGTTTAAAATTATTTTTCTCGTGTTTATATAACATAGAAGAATATAATAAAAATATATCAGCGCAATATCAGCATTGATGAGAATCTTCATAATTACCCAAGGGGTAATTTACTAATTTTAAAAAAAAGTCCCTGTAAGGCACTGAAGCAATTTAATTAAATAAAGTTTCGGTAACCAAAGTTTCTTTATTATAGATACTCCTGTAAGTCTGACAATTATTTTGTCTACTCTAGCCTACCTATATATGTGTAATGTATCCAATTTGTAAATCATTTTATTCGTAAAATGTGGTCCTACCTAACACAAGATGGTACGCCTTACTATAATATATTTAATTTGAACTCTGCTCGTATTTAACTAGTTACAAATTTTATTTAATTCTTCAGTCCAGCTATATTACTCTAAATATACTTTCAAATTCAGCATTTTTCATAAAAGAAATACGTTAGGTTATGTTTCATGTCTAGATTACTTTGTGGAACACGTATCTATTATAGAACCAACTATGCCTAATAGCACTGTGTTCTGCCCAAAATTTAATAATTGAGCAAGTTAGCATTCTAATTTAATTAATACAATTTTATTTTTTCATTATTAGCGGGCCAATTTATACAAAAACAAAAATTCTGGAGTTTTGTATTGTAGTGTTTTAGGGTAAATAGAATTGCCATAATAAATTTAATACAGTAGGCGTATTGTTTTGATTGTGAAACAAAAATCATTTGTTTGATGTTTTAATTCAGTTCACTTACTTAGGCTTGGGTGTTAAGTATAATAGGCTAAGTTCTTTATCACAGTAAATTGTCTCTAGCTCCAGATACTTGCATGTCTACATCAATTGTCATATTTTACTTTTCAGATGACTGTGAAAGTAGGCCTAGGAGACGTACAGCAAAAAAAGGTACATATAGTTTTAATTGTTATTTATATTCAGTGTATAAAAGCACCCCTTAACTCTAATCAACTAAAAATATAAAATTAATTAACCCATTTTTGAAAAAGACCCTGTGAGGGAACTGACTCCAGTTAAATGAAATATGTATTCTGTATTAAATGCTTATTCTGTATAAATATCAAGTTACTGATACCTTTACACAGAATAATTTTATTTAGATTAAGTCTGGCCTATGATAATATAACTGATTTAGCTAAACTTACTGCGGATTAGCCTGTAAGCCTAACCTAACTCTGAAATAAAATTAATTGCTTTTAGAAAAAGATCAAAAGTTTATAGGCCTGGGTGTTAAGTATAATAGACTAAGTTCTGTATCACAGTTGAATTATCTTTAGCTCCAGAACTTACACCAATAGTGCATGTCTACATATATTTTCATACTTTACTTTCATATTTGACTGGGAACGTAGTAAGTTCAGTGTTAATTTATTCATGTTACCTTATATTTGGTGTATAAAATCACCCCTTAAACTCTAGTTAACTTAAAAATATTTTTTTTTTATTATAGATACTCCTGAAAGTCTGACAATTATTTTGTCTACTCTAAAAAAATTCCATTTATTACTTTTATGGTGATTCATGTATGAACATTACATAATTTTAATTTTCTTACAGATGTAAGACTGTTTCCGGAAAATGTATGCGATCGAATTTCACAAGATTTAGGACACACACAAGTGTCTGATCAAGTAAGTTTGAGTGGTAGATTAGGCCTGAAATTTATGCTAAATTTTGTTCGTAAATTCTGCCTAAATTTTTTGCCAGTAATTTAATCTATGGCTTTGATATGAAGTATAAAATGTCTGAAGACAAGTACTAAGCCTTGAGTTCCTACTGAGTACACCCATTAGCCTATAGAAATATTAGCTAGACTGCGTACGTTTTCAATTGTAAAAATGAAATAGGCCTACCTATATTTGTGTAATGTATCCAATTTGTAAGTCATTTTATTCGTAAAATGAGGTCCTACCTAACACAAGATGGTAGGCCTTACCATAATACATTTAATTTGTACTCTGCTCGTATTTAACTAGTTAACATATTTTATTTTATTCTTCAGTCCCACTATATTACTCTAAATATACTTTCAAATTCAGGATTTTTCAGAGAAACGTAATTAATTAAATAAGATATGACTTAATAAGTTAAGGTTAATTTTAACACCTAATATAACAAAATTTATAATATAGGCCTATGGCTACTGTAATACGGAAGCAAACTGTTGTAATATTTTGTACACATAGTTACTTTCATAACATCGAGTCCATTAAATTGTAATTTATTTGACATAAAAATTTTATTTTAACACAGCTCTGCTTTAAAAATTAAGGACTAACATTTGTCAGGTAAAAGAAAAAGTGAAAAGAGAATTTGAACTGTGACTTCTTTAATTTTTGAGTTAAAAAGCTTTTTAATCTCGATTAAATTTTTTAATAAAATTGTGCTGTTTTTAAATTTTATAATATTAACTTGCAGACAGAAAAGGTTTTGCTGGTGACTAAAGAAAGCATCATTCTTTTATCTTATGTAAAATTTATTATTGCATGCAAGTCTGATTAAAGCTCACTAAACTAAAATTATCACTGCTTACAGCAGCAGGTTCTTAAACCCGATAATTGATGTAGGCCTATAGTGTTATTTTTATTTAATTTCTTATTATCTGTATTTATAATCTGTAACTTAATGTGTAGAATTGTATTTATATTGTTTAACCTCCTAAATGATACTCAACTAATATCACATGAAATTTTAAAAAATTAGTATCTTAATATTCTAAATTTTATGGGGTGTGTTATACTTAATAGTAGATTTAAATGATACGGAGTATGGATGAATTATCCGTAATGTATTTGCTAGTTATAATACCGTTATAATCAGGATTATATTATTCAATGTTAATCATTTGAACAGTTTTTGTTTTTCGAGTTTGTGTGATTATATTAGAAATCTTTTTCAGGAATCTTCAGTGCAGGGATGTAACCAAGCAATAGTGACTTGAGTTCATTTAAATTAAAATAGATTACTATAAAATAACTACTAGATTATGCTGTAAATTTAATTTTTTTTAGAAATTTACACAAAATCCATTAACTTTTTGTAAATTCATAGTGCTAACCTACAAATATTGTGCTAGGTTAAGAAAATAAATTATTCTCTTAATTATTAGCTTAATATTATTATAATTATTAACTTAGTGAAAAATTATGTATGAGTTTTGTAATGATCTTTCAGGTTCCTCCTGAACTTTCCAGAATTGACTGGGAAAAAATGACTATTATTGCACCATCAGTAGTATCGACATCAGATGATATTGATGTGGAAAACATATGAAGTGGAGAAGGTAATATAATCAAAGCAATTTAGCCTATAGATAATTTAAAATTTTTTTTTTCTGTTTGTGAATTTTGTAACATTAGCATATTTGATTTAATGTTTGTTTCATATGTAGTGTTAGGTTTACCTAAATTATCTTTACTTGACAAACTAGACTTGTATAGGTACTTTAAATCAATTAAGAAAATCAGCTTTGAATGTAGCACAATTAATTCATACCATATTTAATTAATGTTTTGTTTTCAAAGCATTTTTTTGTTTGGGTGTTAGCCTATTTAATTTGTGTTATGGCAAAGTTAATTTTCTGCATCAGGAATGTCCTATTTCATTGAGCAAGCTTTATAGGAGATTTTGAAGTTTGTGATAAAATAGCCATTAATGATTCTTTTGTCTTGTTAATAACAACAATATAAAGTTATTAACAGTCCCATTTACATTTTAAATGAGAAAATTTAGTAACATAGTAGTTGGAATCATTTTTAATTAGTAGTATTATGTGTCAATGCTTTCAAATCAGGGGCTTCCTTTGGAAAGTATAATCATATGATAATTTTAAGATAAGTATTGTTAGAAGCTCTAAATAAGTTTGTTTATATTATTTTTTATATAAAGAGTTCTGGAAGCTGCTGGAAAACAAAAGTTCTTAATAAAGTACATAATTAGTTTAATAACATTATTTCCCATAAAATTGCAATTATTTCATTTAGTAATTTGCACTTTTGTTGATACTGGCAATGATAATTATTTTTCTCTGTTAGCTAAAATTCTTTCTTTGTTACAGAGTCCATTGTTGTAGAAGCTCTTATATCGCCAGATGATTGTGCAAAATTTATAAGTTTGGAGGTAAATTTCTCCTTATAGAACTGCTGTATTCTTATATAGTTATCTCTCTCTGACCTCTATTTTGCACTATGAGGTGTACACTTATTTCCATTCTTATTTGGTATTCTTTTATCTCTTTCTACTATTATTTAGTTACAATAGTTTAATCATAGTAGTCTCTTTATAATTGGTTTAGTGTTTTTTGTACACTGGTCTGTCCCTTAGTGTATATCATTGACTAACATTATTTACACCTAGTGTCACATGACAGGTGTTCTTAATTACGATTATAATACATTATGTCCTTTCTTATAATATTCTTATACTATTACAATAGTGGCATTACACCTTACTTGTGGTATAGACATTAACCTTTTACTTCTATTTGGTATTATAAAGTGGTTTTGTTCACGTTTTACTTAGTGAATCCCCTTTTGGTCGGTTTTGGTTCACTTTATTTACTTAAATTCTTATTTAAAATCCATTTTGGGTATCTTATATTGGTACATGTAGAAAGCTTATCAGTTCTTCTTGGTTTAAGGCACAAAACATTTTGGTTTAGGTAGGCTTTTCCTACTGATAGATGTGAATTTAGGTGAAATTTGTACCAACAATGTGTATGTTAGGTTGATACAAATTTACATTCTTTTAACCTTATTTTCTCAAGTTTGGTTTTATTAATGATAACTAATAACTCTTTAGTTATTGCCTTTTCTTATCTTACATGATTGTTTGACTATTTGAGTAATATTTGTTATTATTATGAGACAATTTTAATACTTCTTTATGTTACATGGGTGCTATGCATAACATGTTACTATGCTTTTATTCACAGCTTCTATTCAGTTAACAGTCTAGTTACTTTCATTCTTTTATAACATATCTTGTCCTATACATTTATAATATTATCTGTTGTATATTGTACAGGAATGGGTTTCCTCTCCTTAAAACCCCACTGTTGTGTTTGTCAATTTGTACATACACCTATGCCAATGTGTTTTGAATTATTTTAATTATGTAAATCTCGGAGATATTTGGAGTTGTGGGATGTATTGATGTAAGTAATTAATTATTAACTTAGCTCTCTAAAAACTATCAGTGTTTGTGTACCGGTAACTTAAATAATTAATGAGTTATTTTATAATTCCGTTCAACCCTATTATACCTTGAAGAGAATTCTGTCTAATTTTGTATTTTTACTCTCTCTCTCTTTGGTGTCAGATAATTCCGCTATAAGCGCTGTAGTATCGGCTCAACGAAACTTATAGGTTATTTCAATGTTTATGTTAACCAATTATTCTATACTTATTCAGTTACTTTTTTATTCCTAGCTCATTAAACCATACTCCAAATAACAAGATTTTGCCAATATATAAAGGTTCTTTATTTGTTTACTTCTTTAACATTGAATAATATATGTTCTAATTAACATATGCTTGAGCTATAGATTGTATGAATCGATTGTTGATTATTCTGATACTTTATTTAAATTTAGTTATATAGTGTGTTTTAATTTGTAATTAATTTAATTCAGGGTGTGAAGGTTCTTGTAACTGTGGGGAAGATTAAAAATACATAGATAAGAATGCATGATTTACAAATTTAAAGTGTTGTGTAGTTAGTATGATTAATATAATAATAATTTACCAGACTAGAACGAAGCCAATCGTGTAGGCGGTTGATTGATAAATTTACTGTTCTGGACAATTATGCCGTACGATTTTCTTTCTTCGATTTAATAGAATGGAATTCTTCTCCTGTCCACTTCGGAATTACAGCTTTCTGGATTGGTTTACAGCCCGATTGATGCTTCTTCTGCAACGCCAGGATCCAAATACGTTCTTCTCTTGGTTGAAGCAATTAGTGTTGTTCCGTGTTTTTGAAAGGTTATAACTTCTGGTGTAGTGAATATTATTAATTGTGATACTGTTAATTCTTTCTATTTGGTTTAATATATCATCAATTCCCTTTGGATATGGGACAGTTCAAGTTCTTCCTTGTATAATCCAGTTATTTATTCTCTATTGTGATTTCATACTGTAGTGTTATTTGGATTAAACTGTACTGGTGATAGTCATAAACATTGTCATTAGGATTTTGTGTTTTATAATCGTGTCTGATGATTTAAAATATTCCGATTAAATAGATAATTCTTGGGTTTTTTAATCTCATCACATTCAGATCATCAAAGCAATTATTGTCAAATTAACAACTTCCTCTTCTTCTGTCGTCCCTAGCAACACACGACTTCTTCCTTCCACATGTTTTGAATATAGTGTTTATTTCATATATTTTTTGTCTATTCCTTATCAATTGGCTATCCTATCGGAATGTAACTTTACCGATAGTTGGTTTATTATTTTCTACACATATTCTGCTGGTTTTTTGATATAAGCCGGTTTTTTTCCTTTTTTTATATTTAATCCACTTTCGATATTAAATGTTATTAATCGATATCATGGCATTATGGTATTATCATAATTTGTATAAATTTTATTATATATCATTATTAATTTAATGTTTTTTCTAGCTCTTCAAAACGTATTCATTAATTATTATTAATTGATGTACCTAACCTTTATGTTATGAGTGGTTATATAGTGGTTTTGGCTGTTAGGCCTTTTATTGTAAACAGATCTACCTGTGTTTATAACTGGTACACATCTATAGCCCCTTTTACATAAATTCATACATATAATTAAATCTTAACTATTAACATTTACATAAACAATTATTTTTTCCATATCTAATAACAATTTTATCTTGACCTATGGATCACATATAAGAAAATTCAAATCTATTAACGTTAATTAGCTGCTTCACACTTCATTCTACAACAGTCATTGAATAATACATCTTGTTTCATTATCTTTCATTAACTCAACACATATTTGGTATAACATAACATAAACTTTATCATAACATTTGTTGTCACAAAATAATACCTCTTAACTCAAAATTCTTATTTGCTATTAGTAAATTATTGTTTCATTTTTTGTTTGTTTTTCATTAAACATATATCATCAACTATTGTCTAACTTACAGGTTCGGTTATTCTTGTTAATATTACCTTGCATCCTTATTTACCTTTATCTATGATTATAAATATAATTATTAGATCTTTGTTCTATCATGGGGTTAAATATTGACTTGTTTATTATTCTGTGAACCTTGTTTTTATGTAACTTGAGTGCTAGCATTTCTGTTGCGTTACAATATTGGTCATCTCAGTTAGTCAGTTCTTGTCCATCTCTTCAATCTGTAAGTTGTTCAGTCATTGCATATACGGGTAAGATGTTCTATAGTTGACTGGCTCTTGGAATCTATATTTTATGCCATGGTTGTTAGGTGTCTTTCTCGTAGTATGTTTCTTTTCTTCCTTGTCTTCATTGGTTCCTTACTGACCGAAAACTATTGGGTTGTTGGTTCCTGTGGTACAACCATTGTTCGGTGCATCTTCTTTTTCTTATAATGTTATTTCACTTGTTAGTTACCATTAGTTTTATTAACTCTTATTGTTGTGAGTTTATCCTTGGTGATGAGTAGCTCATGTAGTTTCATGCTTGGCCTTTTAGAAGAAACACTTGGTTTGTCTCTTTCACTCAATTATTGACATGTGTTAATATTTTGGGTTACTGAAATATTTGGGCTCATATGTCTCGTTACAATATTAACTGGTTGTAGGCATATAAACTTATACACTGTTGTGAGAATTGTACAAAAGTACCTTTAAGCTAATTTCAAAACACAACATTTCAGAATTAATCACATTTTTTTCACTTTATAGGCTATGTCACACCAAAAGAAAATGTACAGGTCACTTTCAACAACAGTTGACAACAGCTGACTGAATATTATCCGATGACAAAATACTAAACAGATGGGAGATAGTCACACCAACCAACCATTTTGTATATAGTCTTTAAAATGAGATTTTTTTGCTTGTACACGGAAAACCTGGATCACTGTATTAAGATATATATTTTAGATATGTAGGTCAATTTATTAATTTTGAGCTATTAATTTAGCTAGTGCTAAGCTTTAAAACACAGTTATTTGTATGAAAGAAAAGTACAATTTTGTAGGCCAAGTAATAAATCCAACTATGATTCTGAAAAATTGTCACGGGTAGGAAAATAAAAATAATAATAATTCACCGATCTGAATGACGTTTTACAGAATCGTGATAAACATAAAATTACTTTTGATAGTGATCCCATGCTCATCCCAAGTTGAAACTTTCAGAATATGTAGAGGAAAACAATATCTTTCACATATATTTTTTTGAGAATTTTAAAAATACAGTTTTTCCAAATTCAGTAAATGCAATAATGATGTGTTTATAAAAAATACATATATTTTCAACTAATTATGTTTTATATCATATGAAAGCCCTTTAAAAGAGCTTTCAAATGAACTCGATGTCATTGTTCTAGCTTAATTAGAACACAAGTTGTGAACAAATCAATATTGTTGCGCAAGTCAAAAATTTTATTTATTTTTTTCATTTTTGAGCACCCATTACTCAGTAACCTTTCGTCAGAAAAATGTGAAAAAATTGATTTGTGTTACTATTTATGAATACTACATGCATACTTAATTTCAAATAAATCTAAGAGGGTCAGGTTGTAGCACTTGTTGATTTGACACGGAATATCTCTTAAATGTAACTTGAAGTTTTCATTTTGTTGTAAACATACCAGTCTAGTTTTTCTATTTATAGTTTATGCTATTTTTTTTTAATAATTTGAACTAATTGAACCCCTAATCAATCCTACACTCCCTCGCAGAAAAACCTATATTTAGTTCATTTATATTGTCATCTGAGTATAGTTATGTTTGATGTAATAAATAAAATGTTTATTTCATCAAAGGTGTTTTCACTTTTTGTAATTATGTTCTTGTAAATAAATATTCTATGTACTTTATTAATGTAATCTTATAGTTACTGATAAAGTAACAAAGCCCAAATGTCTGTGTGGTATTTTTGTTGTAATAATATTTGTCTGATATGTATTATTTTTGCAATGTTTTTATGTATCTTCTATGAAGAAATAATTTGTTCATTATCCTTAATAATTATTAATTATTGATACCTTAGAATTGAAACTGTTTTGTATAAATTTTGTAATAAAAATCAATGTACTTGTAAGTCTTTTTTTATCAATAACCTATTGAAAATAACACATTCCTTGTGCAATGCAAGTAGGCCTACCAAATACCTACCAAAAATGTATATCCCCAATTTTTGATAGAATATTTGATTTTTGTTGCCATCAGAATTTTACTTTGATTTTACTTTCATGTTCCATAAGGAAATGGAAGTATGGTGATGGCAAAAAAAATCGTGTTAGAGATTTTTGCAGATTCTGATTATACTACCCTCAAAACATGAAAAAAAGTAATTTATCGAAAAGTGTCTGTGTGTCTGTCTAGATTTTTTATGGCAAACGATAAGAGCTGCAAATTCAAACAGAATCAAATAATTTTTTGCATACAGCCCTGAATTGTAGAGTATTCAAGACCTATTGTTTTTTGTGAAGATCGGTTAAGATAAAGGGGTAGTTTACCTGCAATATTTTATGTTGTAACAAGAGAAATTTTTTCATGACGAACGATAACTGCCGTAAATTCAAACAGAATCAGATATTTTTTTACATATGTGCCCGAGTTATAGAGGACTCAAGGCCTATTGATTTTGGTGAAGATCGGTTACGGGGAAAGGGTAGTTTACCTGAAACATTTTTTTGTTGTAACGTAATAGTTTACCTGATAATTTTTTGTATATATGTACTACGTTATTGACAACAAAGAAGCAGTTTGTTTTTAAAATTCCTTCCCGGCCTGTTTGGCCGTAGACCAATGTTTTCTGCAAAACCAGACGTTTCGCCAGTGCCATCGACTTCCATCATCAGTGAAAATCAAGTGCGATAACGTGAGGTGGTATACGTTAGTGCCCACAGTAAGTGGCTGAAGCAGTAAGTAGAAAGAAGTAGTTTCAATGGAAATATTTCATTTCGAAAATGATTTTAAATATAAATCTTAGAACATGGAAGTCGTGTATGATTCTCCATACCAATATTTTGTTCTTAAGTGTGCTATTAAGTATTAGGAATCTTCTCCATGTCAAGGTATAGGATTACAGCCTGTTTTGCCTTCACTGAAGGCATCTCTTTTCCTTGCCCTACCTATATCTCGTCTTCCCTGAGGTCTGTATCTTATTACTTGTTTAGGTAGTCCCATGTTTTCCATTCTCTTGATATCCTGCCTCTATTTTATTTGTCCTTCCCTTATTCTGCCGGCTATAGAATATACATTTTACTTGGTACTTATATTTTCATTTCATATTTGATATCTAAGGGTTTGCATTATGAATACTCGACACAATATTTTTCTTGTTAGATTCGAAGTTTTAAGTAATTTTCTCTTAAAAAGTGTGTATGAACATTTTAGCACGACGAGATTGTCTGTTTTATTATTATTCTTAACGTTTTGGTTTTTATTATTAATTTTTGGTTTATTGATTTATTCTACCCAATTCAATCTATTATTGAATCCGATATGAATAAATCGGTTTACTTACTCTTTGACATCGTTTATTAATTTTGTTTAAATAGTTTAGAATGTTTTTTGTTCCATTTCATGAGTTCGATTCTGAAGAAGTTGCGTTGACTCTTCTATTATTAGCTGCGGTGAGTTGCTCTGTACTTTCCTGTATAGACACTAACATAAACACAACATGTACATGATACTTAATATTATTATAACATTAATAGTTAATAACATTTTATTATGGCCTATGCATACTGCATTGGTCATTGTCACTTCTGATAGTGTCCTTTTTCTTCATCTTGTGGTTTTATTACCTTAACTATAGTTTGTTAAGTGAGTTTACTATACTTTAGGAAGTTACCTTTTTATATGGGTTGTAATCCTATCAAATTATTCTCGTTATTGCTTGAATATCTCTTATCATTGTTTTGATAGCACTGTTATTATTGTGCAGTAGTTCATTCTGCATTTATACTGAAAATTGCTTTGGTTTAAAGTAACCAAGATTACTTGCATCTAGCTGTCAACATGGTTTATTTATTATTATGGTTATTATTAGTATTTGGGTGGCTATAATCCTTGAATTTACTTATTCGAATAGTATTCTGCCTCATTCAATGTTGTTGGTTTAGTTCCTAATCTTTTATGATAAGTTTACAAGATAATTTTGTTCATCATGCATCCATTCTATGGCAAGCATATAGTTATAATATACAACAATGGATTATTGTCGGTTTTGTGTTTCTGTATTACATTTGATTTATTTGACTTTATGTAGTACTGGTATATCTATTGGTTATTATTAGATTACATTTTGTTTATCTTTTACAGTCTTTACTATTGGTAATTAGTGGTTATTTCTAATATCAATTCCTAATTTTAAAATTAAAGGTGTACCTTCAATTTCACCAGAAGGAAAGTGGTATGTTGGTACAATGTAAGTAAAACATTTTGTTCTGTTTTCTTTTTTTCATATTTGGTTCAAACGTACAAGTGAAAAACTTTCTGGGGCGATGTAGCTCACAAACCCTACAAAGACTTGGCGTTTTCCACAACTTGTATTTAGGAAAGAACAAAAAGAAAAATCAGATTTCTGTGTTATGATCTGCACTATTCTGTTAGTTATTATGGTTTGTACCCTAAGAATATTCGTATGTTAGCCTCCGAATACTTGTTTGCAAATAATGTCGATTTTCTGGTGAACTGGGCCGGTAAAAGATTGTTTTACTGGCTTCATGCAGCGACATTCAAGGTTGTCTTTTAGAGAGGCTGAAGCAACAAGTTTTGCAATAGCATTTAGTTTTAATAAACATAACATAAAACTTTCTTCAATATTGGAATTCTGTGATAAGTCGCCTTCATTTTTACTGTCACAATATTTGGAATGGAAATGAAATATTTATATTTGGAATGTTTGAAGGGAAATAAACAAGTCAGCAGGGTTACCCCTTTGGAAAAGGGTGAAACCAGTGGTATTTTCATAGATGGCAGCTGGAAACCACCACTTATCGTTATATCCACAGAGTGTTATGTAGATATCACTTTGATTATTTATGGACCAGCAGGTTGTATTGGAGTAGTACATCCATCAAGATAAATTACAGCCTCTCTTTTTTTACTATTTATGAAACAGTTTATACCTCATACCCGTTACAATCTGACTTCAGCCATTAGACAAGTGTTTATATGGCCTGTTTCGGTGCAGCCGCTGAGAGCTGGATGACAATAAACCCAGGTAAAACCATGACATACCTGGGCTAGCAAAAGATGCTCTTTCAAAGGCAGCTACACCATCTAACTGACAGCAGGTTTTAGTTCAGCTGGAATTTGGCCATTAAATGAAAATATATTCAGTATCGAAGAGTTTCTGTGTTCACCTGTAATTGACAGAGAGTTAGGAGACAAAAGTAATTATGAAGGAAGATTAACACCAACAAAAGATTGTCAAGAGACCACAGTAGCCGGACCTCCCACGTCGGAAATAAACGAGACATCTGCTAATACCTTATCACAATTGACACCAGAATAAATTCGCCCTTATCCGAAAGCGACTGCAAAAATAAAATAGAAATGCGCCAAGAAGGAAAAGTCAAGTATTCTCACTGACTCCTATTAAAAAAGCAATTCGTATTGAAGAGGAGGCATGACAAAAGAAAGAGCGATCAAAACGGAAACTAATCATGAACGGTAAAACGAAGGCGATTTGTGGACTGTATAGAAACGGTCAATCAAACTCTCCAAGACTTAAGAAATTGTAACAAATTAGTGGGTAGCGTAACATTTGTTATTTCAGAGGATTCTCGCTAGAGATTACCGGTAACTGCAAGAGGAACCCGCGCTGATATTGTCTCAGTGTGTTTAAAGTCCTCGGCGATGTGGAATGCTATTCAGACTAAATTTGCAAAGCAATATGAGAGCCCATTTAGGAGGAGGAGGAGATGGTGATTTTTCTACAAACTTACTGCACCTCGGTGACGGTAGTGTTCCTAATGACGATAGCTTCACAGAAATTGACGAAAAACTGGGACATAGTAAATAGTACAACACTGTATTAATTGCTAAATTCTGTGCAAAACGTCAAGTGTTTACTTGATAAAAATTACAAGTGGTTATTCCCAAAGAATCGAATCTGTGAAGGAAAATAATGATACAAGTTTGGAAAAATTTTCTGGGGATAATAAAAAGTCCGAAGAATCTATTAACACCGTATTTAATATTGAAAATATAGTGTACTATCTCCAAGAATTTTTGAATTCTTTAAATCAATCTTGCATTCCGCCACAACGGTTCATTCTAAAGGTTGGCACTCCAACAATGTTGTTGAAAAATTTACATCCTCCGAACGTTTGCATAATACAAAATGCAGGTGACACGGGAATTTCTGTGTCAAGTAGGTAATAGCGTTATTATCGACTCAAAAGCCCTCTTCACACACACATTCGAATCAGTAGGCTACTGGTTGTTAGCATTACCTGGTGTAATTACCAACTTATAAATTGTAACATTCTTTACTTTAGTACACACTTGAAGGAAATTAACAGTTTCGAAATTACATCCGTTCCATTTACATAATTTTCATTAAACCTACTTAATATGTAGTAGTGAACGATAAGCTTTTCCAGGTTTTACTAGTACTTGACCTACAACGGTCTGATCTCCTACACTCAGTGCCTCTGTCTTTAATGATCACTGCTTTTTTTTACATAATAATTTTCCCATTCCTGCATAGAATTTACCCGCTCGTACAGAAGGCAACAGAATTTAGTGAATCCAAGCTGCAATCGAAGTATAACTACGTTACTTTCACATCTCCGTAGGTATGCCACGAATATCCGTCATACTGAATTCCGCTCAATAAAAGTTTCATACTATCACATGACTCCGACATGTAAGCAGTAAGTTATAAACTGAAGGGATTGGTGAATTATTAAAAATGGAGTAAAATCAATAGGTTAAAAAAAGTTCGTAGAAGTCTTTTGAGTGGAGGGAACGTTAGAAAACTGTTTATGTTATGAATGCTTAAGCCTACAAATCGTGATAGTTGTTATTATTATTATTATATTATTACTATAAAACAACATTTGTATTATTTTAATACAGACAGGAGTGAATACAGCCTTCGAATGAATTAGTAGTACGAACGCGTCAGCCTGCCAACACACATTAGATCTGTATATTTGTGTCGTGACGACGGTAGTAATTTTCGTAAACAAAGACTGTTGTGTCATTACGACATTAAGAATGTTGTTGGCGTGAATTTAATGCGACAGATTTTTTTTACCTCTGCCCATGTTCTCTCTTTCAGTCCTCTCACTCACTCACTCACTCACTCTCTCTCTCGCGCGCGCGCACACGCACGCGCGCCAACTCGTACAGTTTCTTCTTTTTGTCAACAATTTCAGTGTTACACACAATCCTTCACTGTTTGTTTGTATCTGTTTGTTTAATCATTCATTGTGTTTGTACAGACTACACATTCAAACTTGAGTAATCTGTTTGTAGCAGTGTAACATTTCAACAAACACTTAAAGAGGCGCGCTTTGGGTGCAGTCGCAGAAGGACCTGCCGTGCTAACTTAATGAAAATAAAAGGAAATTAATAGTGAGGTAGTCATGTTTAATTAAAGGTAGTAGTGAGGTTTGCCCCTATTAGTGAGGTAGATGGGGAAAATTGACAGAGAAAGAGTGAGGGGGAGAAGAGAGACGGGGGAGAGAGAATTACGAATTTTTAATTATTCTCATTCATACCGAATATCATTTGTAAGAATATAGTTATGCAGTTATTGGTATACAGTAGTACCGAAGCAACATGTTTCAAGTTGACTCCCATCCGTTGGAAATTTATTCACCATTCTGATTAATAAAAATTTCTACAAGTACCAATAATATAAATAACAACCTGCAGAAGCAGAAGAGTTTATATCTTACAGAGTTGAAGAGTTGTAATGTTACATTAATTATATTTTTGCTTTTCGTATATCACAGTGAGCAGTAATCTAATTTTTTTGAAATAATACGTGAAGGCTTATATATTAAGAATTAATTTTTTTTTATAGTTTCCGTAACTTGCTTGTAAAATAATTAGGTATCCAAAAGGTAAGTTACATATTTTAATAGCAACTTATAAGTTCCTCATCCTCGGTTTTTTCCTTTCTTCAAAATGTACCACTTCTTAATTGCGAATAAATTATTTAACGTAATAATCGTTTCACCAAAGGCTGTTTGGATCCTGTTAATAAAACTCTTGAGTCTGCTGCACATAATCCTCGCTTTTGGTTCATGTTTCGTTAACTTTCTACATTACAATAAGTTTAATTATTTTCAAGTTCCTTATAAGTAGCCAACTGTAGTAAACATCATGTACTTTGACCTCTCTCTCACTCTCTCTCTCTTTCTTTCTGTTACTCTTGTTCTTCTCAATAACTGTATCTCAGGAAGTCTGAACGTAACAGGTTCTTAAGTAAACTTCATATGACTTAACGTGCAAAATCTTAAACATCATTTGGGCTTCAGTTATGTTATAATTTTGTAAGAAAGCTTTACAAAATACTTTTTACACTGCTTCTGTATACGAAACTAGGTGCAGGTATGTAATCAAATTTTTTAGTAGGCCTATTTATTCTAACACTGTTACAGTTTCTTGAAAACGCCGTATGTAAACAAACATTAAAACTTAGTAATAAGGTTTATCAAACTACTATTTTTCTTGGACGCATTAACGCAAATCAGTAATCTAGAGACCAATTTTATATTGAAAAATCGATGTCTAATAAACGGAATTTGATATGCAAAAATCCATCGGTTAAGAAAATAAAGTAAACTTGGTTAGTAACAAATAATTTTGGCAAAAATTTTTAATTTGATATAGGCTATAATTGATTCCAATTTTATTACAATCTGAGAAATGAAGCCAAATAGATTTTCATAAACGTTGGTCTAGTAACAAAAAAAGTTTCATTCTTAAGCGCACAATATTATAATTTCCCTTTCATCCCGGAAAAAAGACTGTATTAAGCTACTATCATACTTGTCTAGTCTACACTATTTAATGGGTATATTATAGGTTTCACAAAAATTGATTATCTTACACATGGTTTTAATATATCACTAAACTTTGTGAAAAGTCTGAGTGAAAAGAATTATATACACAACGGTTGATGTTAATACAGGTCTTAATTCGTTTCAAAATTTATAGATAAATAAAAAATTAAAATTATCACATATATTGTGTGGTGTATAAAATAAATTGTAATAATCCTTTCTAATATGATTACTTAAGCCATAATATCCGAAGTTGGACCGTTCCTTTATTCTTCTGTAGCCTCCTACATTCTTGCGTATCTGCTGTCATATTCGCGTCTCACAGTCATAGTAGACAGTAGGCTATAATATTATACCTTTTTTTGCGTTGTCTGAGACTTGTCTCAGAGGATAAGACTCAGGCTGATCTGGGGCAAGCACCCTTCCGCCGATTGGAGATTTAGAGGAGTCGCACGCCAGCGCAGCGCGGACCGGTGGCGAAGTAGGTGGAGGCATTCAGGATAGAGTGTAGTGTATGGATGTGTATTTGTGTGTTTACGTAGTGTGCAGAGCCAAATGGGTGATGGTAGAGCCATAATAAAAGTATAAGTCAAACGACAGCCAAGACGAAGTCGAGTAACGCAGGACGCCAAAGCTGGAGGGAGGTGTCAGAGAGGCGTCAAGGTAAGGCGGGGAGGCACAAAGGAGAGGGATAAAGACCGGATAGGTAGATAGGAAAATTTAAGATGTTAAGTTATCAATAAGGAAGCCAGGTGTAGTAAGTATGACGAAGAGACTTAATTATTTCTATTTCTCCGTTGGCGGGGGTTTCTGGGAGGAGGTCCATCGGGAATGGTGAGGAGACGGTTTATGACAAAGGAAGGTATGCGGTAGTTACAGGTAGTATTAATATTATACAATACCTCCTTCACATTTAAGTTGAGGAATTCCAATCAGCCTTCCGTTGCGTTACTTCTCTCTTGAGCCCTTGATATAATTCGTTGCCTGCTCTTTATTGCAGCTGTAATATCTCCTTCGTTTTATAATTCGTAACGTTAAATATTCTTCCTCACCCTGGAATTTTCCATTCTCTTTTACTAATTTCTTTTCACTTCATAAGACTTTTCTATACAAAAGCAAGTATATAAAAAAGTTATAAGGTCGGGGATTAGCAACCAAACGGCATTGTTTAAAAACATTTATCTACAAGTTTCTTTTCTATAGTTCATCGTACACACCCTTGCGAGATAAAAATAACTACACGGTAGTTTCTTTCGCAATTTTTCGCATTATTTTGAGACAATCGACTGGTGATTTAGAGATAAATACTTAATATTAATGGGGTCTCATACATTTTATATTATATCTGTTTTCTATCCTACTGATAGAATTAGAAAAACGGTAGCTATCTCTCTTTTCCTTTTAAAAGCACAATACATATTAATTTACCAAGTAGCAGTTTCCTTCTTCATTTAAAATTTCTATCAAATCTACTGTATATTGGACAAAACAGAAGGGGAAACATACGTGCTTACAAGGTAGTGTAAACATCCTGTAATGCTGTCAAATCAAAATACAAAGGAAGGGGAAGTGAATACTGTAATGAGTAGCCCCTACATTCATATTTATGCAGGTGTAGGTGATGATTAAGGCCCGGATTTTTATGTAATTACATATTTAAATGCTGAGTGCACATTTACACGGAAAAGCCAGATATCGGCGAATCATACCAATAGGTGTCTTATCCGCGAGTTTAATTTTACATATTTTTACATATTTTGTTCATATTACATATTTCACTCCATCTTACATATTTCTACATATTTTACTATACTTTACTTCAATTTGAAAATTGAAATGGCAAAAAATAGTTAGGCCTATAACAACATTACTCAGATGCGCAAATGTGCAATTAATCAGAATCAGGTCCAATTAAATTTATTACAAGAAAAGGCAAAATATTGCATCTGTTGCAATTGCACACATAGATTCTACTTTTAAGAAGTAAAATTTTTTACGAGCTCAAGCGACAAGTAAGGCATTTTGCACGGGATGTTAGATGAGAATGGTATGCGCGGCCCCACTCATTTACGTTTTGTTCGCACGTTCAGCGGGCTCGGTGGGGAAAGAACGTGCTGTCCGCGGTAAATAAATAATCTTCGCAGATCTTGCAATTCTCGCAACGGATTCCATCTACCTAAACAAACAAATATCTATATAACTCTATGCTATTGTAGGGCACAATGTGATTTTTGACGCCAGTATTATCGACGCTCTCGGAGTGTAAGCCTACACGTAAATAACAATCTGGCGTGCAGTGTGGTGTGTTGAAGTTATTGTCAAGTCAGTGTTTTGTCTTTCGCCTACACTTCTGCGCTTGATTGTTTCTTGGCTTGGCGGATTCTCGTTGTTGGACAAAAGACGTCTTAAATAATATATTGTGCGGTATTGTTCAACGCAAGTTCTTAAGAGTTTTAAATACAAATATCCTTGTTTTATCATGGCACCGACCGTATCATCTTTGTCATCGAAGTTAAAATCATGGGTACAGATTGACAGTGCTTTTACAACTGACGATAAAGCTGTATTTTGCCAAGTTTGTTATGGCCAAATGGTGTTAAAGAAGAGAAGGTACTGCTGTTGTATACAGATGCAGCAGCATACATGTTAAAAGCAGGTAATTCTCTAAATGTGTTTTACCCCAACCTACTACATGTTACATGCCTGGCTCATGGATTGCATCGAGTAGCTGAAACTGTCAGAGACCTTTTCCCCGAAGTAAATACATTAATATCAGCAACAAAAAAGGTGTTCTTGAAAGCTCCTTACCGTATCCAGTGCTACAAACAAAGGCTACCTGACACACCTCTGCCTCCAGAACCCGTAATTACAAGATGGGGAACCTGGATCGAAGCCGTAAATTTCTACAGTGACAACTTTGAAGCTGTGAAGTATGTGGTGGAAACATTATCTCCCGATTCTGCAGTGTCAGCGAGCGAATCCTTGTCTGCATTCAACAACTCTAAGGTGATATGTTCAGTTTCGTACATCAAAACGCATTTCAGTTGTATCAAGAAACTGGAGACTGCAGGTCTGACTCTCCAAGAGGCCATAGGAATAGTTGAAGAAGCAGTTAACAAGTTAAATGCTGTGCAGGGTGAAGTCGGTGACAAAGTTTCTACTAAATTAAATGCTGTGCTGAATAGAAACCCTGGTTACTCAACTTTACATACCATTTATCGCATATGTAACGGCGAAACTGTAGAATCGATTGAGAATATTCTTCCAAGTACGATTCCTCTATATAAACATGCGCCGGTGACGACATGTGATGTCGAGAGATCCTTTTCTATATATAAAAACATACTCTCAGACCGAAGACAGTCCATGTCAACAGACAATATAGAAAAGTATTTAATAATTAATTGTGCAACTAAACAGTGGAAAAAAAAACTTACATGGACACTTTATTCTTATGCAGAGTTATAGTAGAGTTTTATATATATATATACAATATAGATTTTCAAGTCAAAAATCTACCTTTAATTTTATAGTAATTTCAACTCTCCTAGTAAAATACTTTGTTAAATAGTTAATAATTCTCAATTTTTTACTTTATACTCATGTCCTATACTACAGAAATCCATAGGTAAAATACTTTGTTGTTGTTAATTTTATAATATCAAGGTTTCTTTTTTAATACTGTTTTCTAAAATATGTTTTCATAAATTTTCTAAAGTACAATAAACAATTGAAAAGTAATTCATTTCTTATGCATGCTGTCTTATTGTAAACTCTTCAACAAAGAGTTGAACTTTCAGATACTGTGTATTCTGAGGGTTAACTTATTTTCTGTAACAGAAGTGGTAATCTAACTGGTGATTAGTGTCAGCCCCGAACTTGATTAGTATTTTATGGATTACATTGACTTTGCTCAAAATATATTTGCATGTTTTGAAAGTGATTTTAAAAAGTTTAAAATGAAGCACCTATTATTTTCAAAACCTTTCAAAGAGGGCACTGTTATGTTCTCGTAAAATGTAAATTATATTGTTGATGTGAAAGTATTTTAATACTACATATTTCTTAAATATTACATATTTCGCTACATATTTTCCTTATTTTTCCTACATATTTATGTACATAAAGGGAGACTGTGCGCTGCGCCGTACGCTAGACAGAGAGGGTATAATAGCAACTATCTCGCTCTACTTTCGTCAGTGAAACACGCGGCGGATGAGTAAATTTTAGTCGATTAATTTTTGCAGTTCAACCTGCGATAACTTCAAAACCAATAAATATACAGCAATTCTGAAAACTGCATTGTGTTCAGTAATTAAATCTCTATAAGTAGCCAAAATCTCCATTAATATAATTAACAATTACAGAAGATACACAGAAGAAGAACGTGTTTTTTTAGACGTTTCTATTGGTTTAGCATTTGCATTTGTACACTGTACTCTTTAAAATACAAAAAGTAAAATTGGTTAAAAAGTTTTACTTACAGTACGCCTACATCCGTTTTTGAAAAAGTTTGTGATTCGGCTGCTTCTTCAATGCACACGTTTTTTGGAAGCCATGAAGCCAAAGTGAGTCGACCTAACGCCGCTGCCCCAGACAAAATAAAGTATTTCAATTGTAAAAACTTAAATATTCAAAAATAGTGAACCATATCGCAGAATGACGTAAGTGTAGTGAAGAAAAAGGGGTGATCAGCCAAAACATCAAGAGTAGTATCTTTACATCCCTAACCATTCGCTAACCAAAATTGCAAAAATTAGTTTGGAGATACGTCCGGATATGGGAGGTTCCGGATATCACAGGTCCGGATGTGACAGGTTGTACTGTATTTACCTTATAACAATTCCCCCTAAATAAAAGGGAAATCCCCAAATTCATATTTCGAAGCCACCTGTTGTAGATAAAACGGTATTTATCTTGGATACATACGTTTAATCTCATACAAACGTTTTTATGTGTGTTCCCATCAGCACCGACACACCTGTACAGGCTTCTCCATATTTTTCTACACCTGTCCAAATATGACTATACTGATTACAATAGTAATTTCTTCTACGGTTTGTTTATGACCATAAGATATGTCTTTATAGTTCCTTTTAAATACCATTATTTTCTGCTCATTCGTACAAAACTTTTAATTGTTGAATGTGCCAATTCTGATAATCTTTGCCAAACCCAAATTTTAATGTTATACGGCGTCACCTTATTATGTAGCAAACAAAATTAGAACAAATCACTGTTATTTTAGCAGTAGCTTTTTTAAGGAGCCCAGAGTAGGCCTATACCTACCCGACACGCACACATTTGAAGGATCAGTATTTTGTCTTGGAGTTCACTCTCCCAGCTGAGATACCCATGTTTTTAGGGACCAGGAACTCGCATTTGAACTTCTATCATCAGCTACATAATGTAAATCCTAGATAAATGTACAAGCCTATGCTCTAAAAGCCTAAGCTATGATACCCACAATCATCTACGTTTTACTAAAATAATGGTTGCAAGTTAAATTTTTTGATTCATGTTGATGCTTTTGTCTCGAAGAAACCAGGTAAATTAATCTGCTTTTCGTATCCGGCCGACGATGGTGTGCTCCCACTTACGAACAGTGCCACTTGCAACTCGTTTCACTTGCGAACACTCAAGTAGATAAGACACGTAATTAATTTTTGATACGTGAGAGTACCTCCCACTTGCGAACACACAAACAACGATGTATGTACATCCACCCTGTATTGTGTTTATGTTTTTATAATTCGTTAAATGTATTTTTTGTTACCAACTACGTTTACCAAGTTACAATTTTTATAAAACTCACACACACACACACTTGCATAGCCGCTCCCTCACTCTCTCTCTCTCTCTCTCTCTCTCTCTCTCTCTCTCTCTCTCTCTCTCTCTCTCTCTCTCTCTCTAAATTAAAAAGGAAGGTTATTTTTTATTTATTTTTATTAGTCAACTTGTAGAACGGACGACGTGATCTTGAGAAACATCCCAACTTCAGAATCTTTTTCATATCTTTTAGTTTATCCAATTCAGTATACTTTTTCGTCCTTTTCATAGCTTAAAAATTTCACTCCATCGTTACATCGTGTTCTGAATACATTTCTCTGCCTCAGATTATAAACATTTGATAATGTTTTTTATTCTTGGATGTGGTCTTCCAACGTGGCTGTTTAGTTTAGTTTCTGATGCGTGCTTGTACGGTATTATTCATTGTATGACGTCGGAAGTAGCAGTTCCGTAACTCCTGTGGCACTAATCATTGTCTAGCTATTGTTCTACGAAACAATTAAAGAATTAATCGAGTTTCTCTTCCTCTGGAACTTGACCATGGATATACTACCAGCCACATTCTACATCTTTTCGAAGGAAAGCAAGTGTAGCACACATTAGGATTTTTGTGCTCCCTAAGTCATTTGAATGTGTATACTCGTGCAAAGTGACTACTGCAGCTTTTGAATTTTCCATTCATGAAAAATTACTTTTAATCTTTCAAACTCTCTTTTCTATTGATTTAACCAAAAATCGGGAGCTTAGCTTGCACAACGTCTTCGCCCGGACGGAAACTACTCTCGTCAATTTTCAAACCGGGACAATTAACAAACTGGCCGGGACCCCGGGATCAGGTCGTCAAACCGGGACAATCCCGGTCAAACCGGGACGTATGGTAAGCCTATTTATACATGTATTTATCGGTTTTCAATATTGATGTGAGCATTGTACTGTAGAATTAGGAAGCGATTGTATTGAACGAATCACGATTATCAAATGATATACGGTATTCCTTTTAGTTCAACAATTCCGTCATCTCGTCTCCGGTACTTTGGAAAACCATTGTTATTTTCAATAGTTTAACGTAAAATGTTGCTCGGTTATTATGTGTACATATTCCATCAATCATGCAAGGAACATTAGGATTACGAGCTCTACAAGATCCATGTATCATTCGAGATAACAATTTTATGAATCCTTGGAAAAGTGATACGGCACAAAATTTAGGATAAGCAAGAGGTAGTGTATTAACTTTTTAAATTGTATATTATTATTATTTTTATTATGTTTTTACTATAAAATATTCATATTATTTTAATATGATTTTCTGGAACACGTTTGGTGGAAACGTAAAACCGGCCAGCTGATAAATAAGAGGTTGCGAGTTCAGACGTAGATGTGTATATATGTGTCAGCCAAAACAGTGTTTTGTAAACGTACACGTCTGTCATTACAACATTAAGAATGTTATTTGACCTTGAGTAGGTACTCATGTTGACGGGAATGAGAAATCTTGTGGTGTTAGCGCTGAATAGACACAACACAGGGGGGGCCATTCCGGCTTCCCGCGCTAACCTAGCGATCAGCTGTTTTTGCCGCGTGACGTCCGACTGGTGGAAGAAATACGCGCGAGTCTTGATTTACCATGCAATCTTACCTGAGGCAATGTCCTACTTAGCATCTCTCTGCTGTTTACACGAAATATTAACAATAATTGTAATGAGCTATTCATATAGAAAAAGGATTAAACAACAAGATTAAATGGTTTGCGGCAAAAAATAATGGTAAAATCTATTTCTACATTTAATAGAAAAGTAAGCAAGTCCGTCCACATATAACATTGACAAAATGGCACAAGATGTAAAATTAAGTCGGAATTTTTTATTATTCGTTAATTTTATATTAATAGAATTATTTCGATTGTTATTAATTTACTTAGAAACCTCAGATGATACTGATATTTTTCAGTGAAACGTGCGTCAGGTGTTAAAAAGAATATACGAAATTATACTACTTGCAGAAGAAACAAATTGAAAACATCACAAATTTTATATATATATATAATATGCCTGCGTGGGTGGGTGCGCGTACGTGCACACGCGTGCGCGCATGAGTGCGTGTATAAACATTTCTATGTAGTATAATATATTTGAAACAAGCTTCCAATTATTATAATTATAATCAATATCATAATCATTTTCTTTATCTACATTTTCTACATTCTACATTATCTACATTGAAATTTATTGACATTTAAAAGATACATTAAATATACTGTATTGAAAGGGACACTGTGCGCTGCGCCGTACGCTAGACAGAAAGGGTATAATAAGCAACTATCTCGCTCTAGCTTCGTCGTCAAACACGCGGCCGCATGAGTAAGTTTTATTCAATCCATTTTTGCAGTTCAACCTGCGATAACTTCAAAACCAATAAATATACAGCAATTCTGAAAACTGCATTGTGTTCAGTAATTAAATCTCTATAAGTAGCCAAAATCTCAATTAATATAATTAACAATTACAGAAGATACACAGAAGAAGAACGTGTTTTTTTAGACGTTTCTATTGGTTTAGCATTTGCATTTGTACACTGTACTCTTAACTACATATTATACTAATGTACAATGAAGATATACTTATTATATCTTTATTTAGTATATAGTTATTTACGTGTCAAGAAAAGAACGTGTGAATAAAGTGATCACAACATTTTATACCTTATATGTTTTCTGTCATTGAATGATTAACCCACTTTTTAATAACAGCGTTGAAAAATAGCTGATTACGTCTTTCAAAGATTATTTTTACTACGGTACTGAAATTAAAAATAACTAAGATCGTATACAGGAATTAAACGTAGGCGACTGGAATAAACAGCCGAGACGGCAGCTGCAGGAATTGCTTACGTTCAGTAGACTTGGCAACGTTGTGACCTTCGTGACTTTATATACATTTTGTGGCAACACTGTGCATATTTTTCATCACTAAAAGCTAAATCGATATTCGTGATAAAATAGTAATGCTTTTTTTTAACGTGTGAGTGGTTTGTAACGATAAAGTTAACAGGGTAATTATTATTCAACTTTTTTCAACAAACTATCTTGAAACGGATATATATTTCTACGGTTTTTTATGCTGATTACGAATATGTAAGAATAAAATGTCTAAGTTTACTCGTAACTTTTATATATGGGGTCTCAAAAAGATGAACTTCTCTGGTCAGAACTTGCATGTTTAGCTAATGATGGATAAACGTGATTATATATATATATATATATATATATATATATATATAAAAGTATAATAATAGATCTTGTCCATTATTTCACAATAAATTAGGTTTTATGCTATATTCAAAGTTACATTTCTAACATTTCCTGACCTCATTTTGGTCATTTCTGAGATTATTTGTTTCTCTTATTATACAATATCAGTTTTATTCTATTTTTCACTTAAACAATATATGGGGTTTGAGTCTTGGTCAAAGTCTTCGTTGTTTTTACATATTATTGATAATAACTATTGGACAATATTACTAAATTTTTTGGATTACTTGGGTTCGATACTGTTCATTTCACCTTATGATAATTTACTTTGCAATTAATTTTCTTTATGGAACGTTTTGTGACGTTACAATATATATATATAACATAGAAGAGTTAAATTTTTTAATGTGTTTAAATGCTCAGGTTTTATTTAAAAATGTTTAGTTAACAATGAATTATAAACAATAATATAATTATTATATCCAGTAATGCAGTAAAGCAAAAAAAATACTTAACAATATTAAGTGTGTCATCTCATTAAAAAAAAGTCACGCACGCACATAGTATATAATAGTCGCAGGAATTACGGACTTGATTGAGTGACAAATGTCACGCCACTAGTTTATAATTTGTGACGCAGCCTATCGTTTGTTTTCTACAAACAAATTTCAGCGTTCTGATCCGAATATATTGGCTCTCATATGTTGCATTGTACAAACAAATGCAACGCTAATGATGTCATGAAAGCACAGAGTACAACGATGCTCCTTCCCTTTGTTTAAATTTATTCAGACCTTGTACAAATTTCTTTCTCAAATGGTTGTGGTTGTGGTTGTGGCTGGATACGTAGAATATTGTATAACCGTCGAATTACCGCGCGTAGCTCACACTATACAATTTAGCCTATTGCATTATAACATTTTAAACAATCGAAACATTTTTGTAAATACAACCATTTTTCTGTAGGTAGTTAGGTTTCAATTAGAAATCTAGTTTCTTGAAAAATAAATTTTTTATTACAAATATCATTAGTCTATAAGCATCACGCTTTAAATTTATTATACATTTTAAATTACACATGAATGAATCATAATTACTATAAAAATGTGTAGTGGGTATCGATTTTACTTTTTTTGTATTTTTCAAAAATAACGATGTATTGTTGATAATAACAGAAGGACGTCTAGAGATCATTGCTTATTGCGGGCTGCACCATCTTAGCCTACGCTGACTCATGTTTAATTCATAAGGCAGGATCTGTAGTATGTTTGTTAAAGTTGATAGTATTATAACGAGTGTTCAGTGTTAGTTCAGTAGTTAAATAAATAGTTAAACTCTATACTGCTGGAGTATTGTAAAATGCAATTACTTAAACTGAAAAATGTTATTATGAATGAATAAGAATAATGTATTTATTACAAAATTATGAAATTATGTTAGTGCAGTTACGTTTACGTAGACAACGACAACAACATTTAAGTTGATAAATTTGCGAGTCTGTTTACAGCAAACAGTGCAAGTCTCACTTACTTCAAAACATAAGACAAATATGGTATATTGATTAATGTCTGATTAATTGATTTAAGTAAAGATAAATATCTATTTATAATATCTGATATTTCTAGTTACGTGTCTTCAGAGTTAATAAAGCGCTAAATCAGTATTTACTAAGTATATTTGTGCGCAGAATAAATGGAATTCCGTCATTTAGAAAGCTGTGAATGTTAGAGAAGCGATCAGTAAGCCAAGAGAACCGTGGTAACTATGTTTGAATAACCATTGCTTGGCCAGTTGAAGCCACAGTATCTCAGACTTCTTTGATATTTAGATTTGGAGGTCAATAAAAATATTTTTAAGGCCAATACAATACATGCTTATCTCTGAGTTAATTAAAAGTGTTCCCATATTAGATGAGTTGTTTCCAAAAATTCCATATTAGATGAGTTGAAAAATTCCATTTCCAACAGCATGTAATGTTACATTAAAAAACCTATAAATATTTTTACCAAAAAGTAAAATAATTTTCTACGAAACGTTGAAAGCCTCCGTATACTATAGCGTTATTTCAGTGCACACAAATTGATGCTGACAGTAACAAAATACTGGATTAAAAATTATTTCAGTATCCTCAACATTAATGTCACACGCTGGCACTCAACATATTGTTACGTAAAAGTTTAAATTTTTTGAGTTAATCAGGCTTCCAGAGTGTTCAGTAAAATAAAAACCACATAATACTTCACATTTAATATACCACTAAAACTCAATACTTCTTAGTAAAATTTGTAAACATTATTTTTAAAAATTGCGTATACTTTAATGGAACGTCGATAAAGCAACCGTGACATACAAAACGTTTATAAGGTTATATTGCATATTAAAAAAAAATTGAGTGTTCATTTTAATAAAATATTATCTGAGTACGTTTAGTTAATATACTAAATTATATCGTATTAGACGCACATGACAGAGCATATACGTTTGCTTGTAGCACAGAATAATTATTTTGACTATGATTATTTCCTAGTTATTATAAGATCATGTCTACAATTAATAGAAGTGTATACTCTATACATGATAGTTTCGAAAACGGTTTTTATAAATGTGGCGCTAACGTATATCAAAAGCAGATATTTCAAAATCAGATTTCAATATAAATTTTTAATAAATCCTAAAATAAAATGAAATTAAATCTTTTCAATTTCTCACTAGGTATTTTAGGCAGTTGACAGTTTCAAATAATTGCAGTCGGTCATTACAAATTCTTGAATTTTTTTATTTAAAAATCCGTGTTTTCGGTTTCAAGGTGTAATAGTTTACAATTATCAATAACGTTTTGAGGGAAATGGACAGAATGGGCACCCAATATCACGCTTAATACACTAAATTGGTCAATGAAATACACAATTTAAAAGCAATGTAGCAAGATAAATATATTAGACCTACTTATTTTCAATGCAATTTTGAAAATGTTGCTAAAATCAGTCAAATAATTAATAATATTTTTTACAAATAATTAAAATAAAAACTAAAGAATGTTTGATTACACAAATTTAAGTTAATTTTAGTTGTCAAACGCTAGTTACATATTTGTTACAGAGCATAGAAAGTACGTGTAGTTGTATACATTCTTTTGAAAACCTACTTTATTTTAGAAGAAAAACACCCACCGATTTAATTTAGCCCTTTTATTTATTTATATCGCAACTAGTTACAAAGTATCAGCCAACAATTTTGTTTTATAATAACTATGTTAGCAGTGTCAAGAATGTGTTTCTATTGGCGCACTTTCGGCTCTAGTTTACGCGTCGTTTATGTGCAGATATTTCTTAAACAATTTAGTTCTCTGAAACAGTTTATACGGTTTCTGTATCTGCAACCGCAGTTTCCTACGGTGTGTACAGAATGTCTTGGTCTTGAGGTAAAGTGTACCTATATCGGCACTATGAAGCGTAGCGTCTACACCCAGGTTGCTAAATACCGGAGACACTGCCGTCTTGGTCAACCTCAGATGTCGGTTGTAGCGGAGCACGCGTTGTCCAATGAAAACCAAACAGTCTAGTTCGGGGAGACCCAGGTCCTGAATGGCGGAGAACGGCGTACTGAGTATGAGCAGACGCTGGGAGGGGGGTCAGGGCTGCATGGATTGCGAGCCGGTTTGCATCACATTACCAAGAAAAGACGCGAGATGGCGTTCTAATAGCCGGGAGTTTTTGCGTCCGCGGGTGGAATGCAAATTGCGAGACATGCCCGATGACTGCCAGATGAAAACAATGTGGGTTTTAAAACAGATTCCCAATACTGAGATAGGATACGCCAACGGGATTGCTCGCTAGATGGGGCCGGAATTTAAGATGATTTGACACCAGGTGTCGGCCGACTCTGATACAGTTAGGCAGATCCGTTGTGGTAAAGGTCGCTCTCCGCGAGACAGAGAGCCACCGGTAACAAAGGTGCCAATGTCATACTTGGGAAAGAGATTTCTTGAGGAGACAGGAGTATTTAGAGTTGAATGTTACATTGCATGGGGCTGCTCAGAAATGGCTTAGCGAGACTGAGTTTACGGCGGGTTATCAAGATTCGCTCGAGGGAGTTTGACCTGAATTAGAGGCAGTGGTTCTGTCGTATTGATGATTTGCAGGTAGGGAAAGAAAGAAGTCGCTGGAAGTGGTAGAAGAAGAAGGGAGAAGTAAAAAGGGTTTCAAATAACGATCGAGCAAAGACAGCAAGAGTAGAAATTCGAAGAACTTCATGAATTACGTCGTTTCTGACACACCACGGAGATCCCGTCAAGAAAATGGGGACCTAACACTGTAACTGTTCCAAATTACACTTGTTGGTGGTCGACAAGAGCACTCAACAAGTGGGTGCAGCGTAGGTTAGTACTGATCGAAGAAAGAGAAGATGTATTCTTAGAGCCAGACGGTTGCGACACGAAAGCATGAGAAACAGTTTGGTTCAGATGTCACGGGCCTTGTTGAGGGTTTCACTTTCTGTTCAGATGTGGATGTTGAAGCTTAAAAGCCGGTCTTGATATTTCACCGACTCCTTCCAGGCGATAGGCCTCTCTTCTAGGGAGAAGGACATAGGGAAAAGGCATCGGGAAATGGACTTACGGGTAAAGCAAATCGCCTCGGATTTCTCGGTGCTGATTGCCACCTGCTACTTCCTTAGCTACTCAGGAAGCAGGTAAAACTGAGGCTGCAGCTTTTTCCTGGTAAATCGCGGGAACAGGATGCTACAATTACACAAAGCGTCGTCGGCGAAGAGGGACAACGTGACTCCGGCAGGTCGTTCGTGTACACTAGGTACAGAATGGGGCCATGGACTGATCGCTGAGGGATGATGTGGGGAAGGCCTGACACTACGATTTTCAGTTCCTTCTCTTCGGCCAACTCGCTACTAAAAGTTTGCACCTAGATGTAAAGCGGTAAATTGGATCACATAAAAATCATTGGTTTATACGTTTTTACGTTATATAAACACAAAGCAAAAACTGAGGTCACTCTTTAAGGACAACATCACATTACGTTTACCTCAATGTTAATACATTTGGTGATACTCGTAACTGACGGTATTTGTTTTACACGCAATAAGACTATTAGTTGTTATTGTTTCATCAAATTGTATCTGCAAAATAATAATAAACCTTTAACTTTACGGATGTATATACCTTAAAAGTATTGAGAAAAGAATTGTAAGAATTTGAATATTATACGGCTATAATGTACGGGTAATTATGTGACTATGATTTAAATTAAAGCCAATTTAAACTTTTTTCTCTCAATTAGGATATTTTACAATCAATTTTTCTCAACTACATTTTTTGTAAATCATCATATGAGTTTCTTTATTCCTTTAAGTTAGGTTGCCTATTCTGCTCGAAGTATCACATTGAGCATCAGTAATATTAGAAGTGTCAAATCAGTACTGATTTAGAAGATAATGCTTTAACATAACAATAACCCTATTAATATCAAAACTTAATTTTGTATCCCTCCTGTATTAATAGGTGTAATTAAGTTACGTCATTGCAGTAAGTTTTTCAGCTAATGTAGCCCACAGTTATTGTTTACAACGTGCGAACAGCTTTTACGCTGTAGACCGATATCATCTCGTATCTAACATTCGTTTGCAGGTTCTAAATATGTTTATCCGTGAGAATTTACAAACTTCACAAACTATTTATAAATCTAAAATTATTTTTGAAATCGGTAAAATATTTAATAACTTACGCATACACATACAAATAATGTACAATGTATAAATTAATTATTATATACATCTGCTTATATGATGAAAAATTTGGTTATAAATTTATCGAATATAAATATAATAGTAGGTTATAATAGTTTTTCTTTAGACGCAAGAATTAAAAAACTTTCAAGGTATGAAATGAGATGGTTTGAAGTTAATTACAAAGAAATTGTTTCATATTTCTTGTTTTTTTTTGTCAATTTACCTAACAATTACGAGATGTTAAACAATATGAATGTTTTTAAACTTTAAACTTTAAAAAATTTTTTTGTTTTTTTTTAGCATCTACTGACTTTTTACTCGGTTCAGTAGTTCTGTACATACCTGTTAGCTGATAGGCAATTGTAGGCAGTACAATACAGCACACAACTGAATTACGTCAAGAATTTGTGTCATGAATTCCTCCTAGGTAAAATGCTGTTGCCAAGGACGCTACTATAGATGCTCTCTCTCTTTGTCACACACGTGCGCCCCCCACACACACTATCTGTCTAAAAATGCTGTGAGGTTTTCATCCGGCTTATGAGAATATGGAATGGGGAGAAGGATTTCCCGTGCAGGCCTCGTGAATGAGATAAAAGGAAAAAAAGCTGCAGAAACAGGGGGAGGGCATGTACACAAGTTGGCGCCTTGATAAGCACGTTTAATACTGACTGTTACTTTACGACTGTAACCTTGTTGTTGTCTCATTTTCATTGTTGTTCAGAAAATTTTAGAAAGCAGATAAGGTTTAGAAATTTACTGATGGGCATCAGCGAGTGTGTGTAGCCGTTATAGGATTGCTCAGATTTTATAAGTTTAAAGTAAACATAATTACTTTTTATCTTTCCCGAACAAATGTAAAAACATTATCCAAACACCAGTAAGTATTAAAATGGATAGTGTAAATACAATCGTATGTAAATTTATGTCAGTTTATGGTACATTTAAATTGAACAGTTTTAATTTTATAATTCACAGGTTTTGTTTAATATTGTTTTATTTCACAGTTTTTATTTGAACTATATGTTAATTGTATAGGTTCAAAGAAGAGAAGAAGTAATATTTCAACTTTTATTAAAATTAAAGTTAAATGTAAACATAAAAATGATGTAATAAAAATATGTTTATTAGAGACTTGAAGCTGCTCGCACGCTCGAACAATCTCTCTGACGTTATATCTACCACGACGTAATCATTTACAAATAAGTAACTACTACTGTTTGCTGATACAAATATTGCCTTTAATTTGTGCGGATAATCTAATCTGTACTTTAAAAGTATTTATAGATTGTATCCACTTCAGGTGTGGTTTCATTTATTATATTTCGTTTAAGGTTGTCAAAACAAAAGTACATAACAAAATGTGTTATCAGAACTTCGGCTTGCCGGGTTGTATAGACGGAGAGATAGAGGCCTTTTTTTTACTAAGTCGATGGGATAATTTTGTCGCAAACTTAAATGTTCTATAGCCTACATCGATCGTAAATAACTGACGGCGAAAAGCGTTTCGGAAGATAAAAATGGGGGTAAGCGGTGAAAGTCGGAAAATTTCTAAGGTTTTTAAATCACTCGGCTGAAAATTTACAGGTAACCACCAAATGTCGTTCTTATGCCTAATGCAGAGTGGCGGAAACTGGAATGGAGTATAAGTGATCGGCGGAAAGCGTCAAAGTTAGGAAAATTTTGACAAAACTTAAATCACAAGGTATATGTCCGCCAATTTGTTATGCAATGTTTATAAATGTATAAGTTTGTGTGCAAAAGGGTGGAAAACAATTCGGTAGTTTTCCCTCTGAAAATCTCGATCTTGAACGCAGCGTGGTCCAAGGTTGTTTGGTGCAACCTAGGACACCCGTATTTAAAAAACTTTTGGAGTCCGCACAAAGGTGTTGTCTGACACCATCAGACAATCAGAAGAAAGACAAATTCTTACTGGTTCGCGACAACTCGCGACCAAAGAGCACTTAATGAGAGGGATTCAGCCCGCCGATTTTGCATTTGCACCAAACAACCTTAGACCACGTCCTTACAACCCGCGAAGCCAAAGTTCTGATAACATTGAAGCCGGTCGTGAAAGCCTCAGACACAATTACATAACAAAATGTTTATACAAACTTAAACATTTCAGACGTTCCTACTCAATACAGTCCTGTATTTTCATCTTTTTTTGTGTCCTAAAAAGTAGTTTCGGCATGCTGGTGTATCTTAGTTTTAAAAATATGTAAAAACGTCAAACGTTTCTTGATAAATCGTATCGTATCGTATTGCAGTCATATCGTATTAATGAATTTCCTGTCAAAATTGACAAAGACTCATTTGAACGTTCGTTTGTGACATTCACTTACTGTTTTGTTTCCGTTGCTTATCTAATGTAGTGTAATGTATGGTATGGTCTTCCTCGCTCAAAGTTATTAAATTTAATATTTAGTAAATTTTAATATTACTTTATAATATTTAGTGAAGATAATAATAAAAGAAAATGCCGAAGGGTGCATGTTTTTAGTGACAATTTAATGGCTTAATTTCCAGTTATAACAGAAACTCTTTGTTGAATGTTCAAAAGTGGTATATGATATTCGCCATCTGGTTTTATTGTTTGCCGTGGAGCTAAACCAGATACAGATGATAACAAAACAGTACCAATGAATACAAAACTGCTGTAAAACTGAGTGTTCTAGCCCAACGAAACTTTGTTTTTTAGAAATAAAAGCATGTTAGCTAAAGAAACGGAACTACTGCAAAACAACCAACTTCTGTTTATAATTCTGTGATACATAATCACAGCTCCCAGTATATGATTGTACCTTACTAATTTTTAAAACATTTTTTTCAATTAAAAAATGGAGCGCATTCAAACAAAATGTAATACCATAACAGTGAATGATTTATATCCTCATGGAAAAATATAATATTAATAGATCTGAAACAAACCAAAGTTGTTGTCTACCTATTGGCGCTTGAGAGACATATGTGCAGAAATATTGGAATTCTCTAGTTTTTCAAGAAAACGTTGATCTCCTGGCTGACCATATTTGTTACCCAGCAAAAAATGTGGTAGGGCTATTATTGATAAAATAATTGTTGTGCCAGGCAACAGTACAAATAGAAATAAAAGCAGGAATAAAAAGCAAAGAAAAAAAATAATGTTGTTTATACTATATAAAAAGAACTGAAATGGAAAGTAGTTGATGTAAGGTGCACAGGCATTATTATTCATAATGCAGTTCAAACTGATGGAGATGTCTTACCAATTGACATTTAGGTAATATTTAGAATTGTGTTTCAGTACTCCGAATTCATAAACTGACCTTGGAACCAACAACGTCTATCTCTTTAGTCTGTTCTTAATAGTTGTACTGATATGTATGGCGAACTAATATCATATTTTAATCCAAAATTAATTACTACATCAAATCTTACCAAAAATCTTACATGTTTTTTTAATAACAGAAAATATTTTGTGTTCTTTCTAGATTTTAAAAATTAGTTGAAAAAATTTCTGATGTACTTGGCATTAACCGCTGCAGCATCAAATACTGAAGAGAGTTACATGAAAAATACTAATTTTAGTTAATGTTGCTTAAAAGGATTTTCAGTAATTAATAGTTCTTAAAAAAAAATTGTTAAATAAAACTGCCCTGTTATAGTGTTCATTCTTTAAATTGTTAAATAAAACTGCCCTGTTATAGTGTTCATTCTTTAAATTTTTAACAACCGTTGATTTAGTTTTCTGGCCACGTTATTTCACTTTCTTTTACCGTCCTTATGCTGAGTATGCTACCAAATTCGTCGCAATCTTGTTTCTCAGCTAATTTTTTTCCGACAACAGAGAAAGATTTAATATTTAAGTCCCATAATCTTCGCTGTAATGCAGAGTGTACGCCCCCCTGCAGAAACAAATAGAGGGCCTCTTTGAGCTTCAATTAAAACGTTGTAGCCTGTAGGTGAGCAGCTTTGACTTTAGATAAGAGATGTTTTATATTTTTTCGAATTAACCGAGCGATACGAGCTGGGCGGTCAGGATGCTGGGTATTATAAACAATAAATCCTGGAATTCTAATATGACTTCTTTCTGTGAAATGTGTCTCATATATCAGCATAACGTCTAACCTGTTGTCAATAAGGAAAGCTTTTGAGTTCTAGATTGCGTTGAGAGAGTCCATTGGGGTTTCACACTCCAATTCTGAAATTGTTAGTCACTATTAATTGGAAAATTTATTGACGAGTGTTGTAAGGAGGTTTATCATTAAGCTATTTTGCTGCATGAGCTGACTGATCATAGCATCAAGTTTTGTCTGGAAACGTGAAAATGTGTTGCCCACATTTGCTGCCTGTTTGGCATCGGTGTCAAGAGTGTCAGTGTATATTCCTGAAATTTGAGTGTATGTAGTAAAAGATACGTTACGGATATTCGTGTTCTGTTTAGCAAAAGGACTGAGGCAAATTGATTCCTAGTATGCTGGTTGACTATTGCTGGACCAAGAAGAGAGATATCCCAGATGCAAAATATGCCCAAAACTCTTCATCTACCACCTTTTAGGTTAACCAAAATGAGGAGTATATTATCATTTTTATCTATATTGTTACTAATTTTATCAACATTTAGACGAGTATCACAAACATTTCCTACCTGATAAAAACATATGCTGCCAAATAGTTCTCGTATATCTGAATTCAGCATGAAAAATCCTTCTAGATTCCGTTACATTTGTTTTTGTGAAAAGAAAAAAATTTATTTTTGTAGACCAGTGATGGAATCAAACGATGGCACTACCGTTTGTAAGTGGACACTCATTACTTTATAAAACATAATTTGACACGTTAATAAAGTAACAAATAAAACTGATACTTATTTTTATTATTTTGTAACTATGGTGTATATTTTACTTTCATAGCAAAAACAAATATTTTAATGAGTAAGATTTTATGTATGAACATAATTTTTAGTAAACTGTAGTCTACTAATTTGATAGTATAATTTATTATTACACATTATAATAGATTATTATTATATTATAATAGATTTTGTCTACTATTTTCTACGGCCTACATTAATTTATTTTTTATTATTGTACATTAATACACTATAATCGAAAAATCAGGTTATGCTATAAGGAAAATAGTATACTGTTTACATGTAAATGGTAAACATGTAAACGTAAAGACGTTTGGTTGAATATTTTATTTCTTCTCCTGAATTTTTAATTTATCTCTTCATTATAGCATATTTCAACTACCTAGCTGCAAAAAATTGTTTATGTAAACCCGCGTAAATATATAAAATCAGCGTAAATACGTAAAAATGAATAACCCTGTGTTAGGAGATTGCGTATTATAATGGGTTTCTGCCGTTACAGACAAGATTAATCATTAGCTAAGCGATTCACAGGCATCGCCTAATAAAATTGTGCATTCTTACCATGATTGAAGTATTCGTTGATAAATTTATTACAAATAAATTTTCCATCGACAACATAACGGGTAACAGCGGGTAACTAATTTGTAATTGGCAGTTATCAGGTTTATACGTAACGCTAATTTCTAACATTTATTATGTTGTGTATTATTAGTTTTATTAAGCATATGTACTCCAATTACGTTTGGTATAGTAACTATACACTCTATTATATCAATTTATGTGCGCCAAAATCAGTCTTGTATAAATTGGACAGCTAGGCCTAATTACTCCCACCGGTGATAATGAAAATTAGTAACTAATTCATTAGTTGGTAATTACTCTAAAATAACACACACACACACACACACACACACACACACACACACAGAGTACATATTTGTAAGTGCGTACAAAACACGGCTTCGATAATAAGTTTTCTCATGACAATTGCACGTTGTAGATTTCTCAAGCGTCTTGGTTATGTGAAGAAAAATATAATACGTTTTTTTCTTGTGTATTTCGGAACACTACGAAAGATCCTGAGATTGCTTATACTGAAATTAGGAGAACTGACTTATTCCTGCATTTTACATCCTGTATAAACAGTGTTATGAATTCTTTGTAATATGAATTACTACAACGGACTTACTGTTATTTTCTCGTATAACATTATCTATGTGTTGTATGGGGTATTATTTTCTTTGGAATACTATACTATCCTAAGCATCTATATTTGGTTGTAGATTTACTATAAGTCCTTTTAACTTTATAAGTGGAAGTCTTTAAGCTATAATTATAAACACTGTAACGTAGATTCCATGATGAAGCGATAGTAAATATAATAGAAAATTTGCATATTATGATGACGGGCTTATGGAACTTTATAAATGGAAGTCTTTAAGCTACAATTATAAACACCGTAACGTAGATTCCATCGATCAAGCGATAGTAAATATAGTAGAAAATATGCATATTATGATAACAGTCTTAGGGAACTTATATTTTAACCGTATATAAGTTTTACAAGCTTTTACTTTGGGTATGTAAAACGTTTTGGATTATGCTTAGACTGAAAAAGTTTAAAGTGTTAAAGCGTGAGTTGAAGAGTTATCTAGTTTAGTACTTCTAAAAAAAATTAGTCACAAATAAAAAATTACAATTGAAAAATAAAGTTTGAAAACAATAGAAATTTGTGAAAACTTTATTAGGTGGGGGTAGTAAGATTATTAGATATTGTAAAAAATTGTAAGTACCAAAAATAATACTGTACACAACCTTGCAGACTTGCATCAGCAGACACGCACTCACAATATTATCATTTAGAAAAATGTTGAGAGGTTTTTATATAGCCTGTGAAAATACGTACAAGATTACGGAGGAGGCTTCTAGAAGAGGTAAACTGAAAACTAGCAGAGAACAAGGTATACAACAAACAACTTTTGCATGTGTTGTGGCTAGATGAGAAAGTATCCTATGAAAGCTGTTTGTAAGTCTAACGTTACATATTTCCGCAAAAATTATAAATATATATACAATATTATTTTTCCATGAAATTTGTATTCTCGGAACACAGTAAAGTTTTAATCAAAATGCAGTTTATATCAACAAGCATAATTAAACTATAATGCAGGCAATAAATGCAAATGAATTTAACATAAACATAAACGAGTGCACTTACGTTTAAGAATATGACATTAACTATTATGAATTTAATCTCAAAGCACACAACTTATATTTCAAAGTCACACATTTTTAACACATTTGTTTAGCATGTTCATGTTATCCATACTGTTTTGAAATAATCAGAAATTTATTTGACTTTAATAATGTACCTATACGTAATTGCCCTTTCTGAGAAAATTAGTAATGAGAAAATTATTAATTGTGAAGATAGTTTTAAAGTCAAAAGTAGTGAGCTGAAAGCACATTATATAGTAAATATTCTAAAAAATTTGTGAATAAACGTACGGAAATTGCATGAACTTATAAGAAAGTAATTCTTTTTGTTTTCCAACACAATACACATTAGTTGACCCGTCTTTAGTCGATTCAAGGCAGATCAATTTCAGTCAATGAAAGATTAAGCCATTAAAAAAAAAGAATATTGTTTTCTCCTAATTTCTTTTAAAACTAGTATTCCTTAAAATTTAGTAGGATTATCGACAGTAAGTAATACGGTGTACGTAAACTGCACGTTAAACTGATATCTATTCCATTGATAGTTGCAGCTGCCACTCTACTCCACGACAGACTGACGTTCCTCTTACAGTACTTGTAAAATGAAATAACCGTACCGAGGTTACCCTTAAATATCGTTTTCCTTTAAATTAATTTTATGTACAAAGTTATTTCTTCTTCAGAGGTGTGGAAATTATTATACTCAAACAAGAAATTTAAACATAACCTAGTATTTTCTAGCAAAACTCTTATTGACACAATGCTTACGACTATTAATATTTTGTATCATATCCTTTGGGCTTTACAATCAATATAATGTTGTTTGTTATGCTTTTTGTGAGAGTTTCACAGTCTTTCTTGATGATCTTCATCTCTGTGCCAAATTCGTGTAAGTTTAGCTATGAGGTCAGGCTTGAATTTCTTGAATGTTTCTTAATAAATGTCCAAATCTGATTTATGGGATTTTATGTGCAATCTGCGCTGGGAAATCTGTGCTGTTGTCTGGGCAGAGAAGAAAACTGACATGTTTTCTGAACTGAAAGTCGTTGTTTGGGCATGCTACTCTTTCCTTCACTAAAGAAAAATCTATATCGGGGAACCAATCCTTAATTTACAGAAAAGTCACTATTGAAAAAATTTTCTTACTGGTCCTGCGTCGTTATCACTAATACAATACGCATTCTCACAATTCCTTTAGAAAACTTGCTACCACAAGTCATTATGTATTGTGAATATTTCACTGTCTGCGCAATACTTTGATGTTAAAACTCCTCATCTTTTTTTGATGTATATATTGACCACCTTCTTCGTCAAATGAGAATATGAATATTTCATAAAATATAACCTGACAGGAAAGTGAAAGTAAAAAATAAACATATTTTCCAGTTTTACAATATTTCAAATCGGAAGCATATCCCCAGGTTTCTCTCATTCTTTCTAAGGTAAGCGTTCGGACCTAACTATGTCCTAATAAAAAGATTACATTAGGAAAACTCACTCCACTTATTTTTAAAATTTCCCTTGAACATCCGTTGCCAAATCAGTCTTTTTAAGCCATTGCAGAGTATTTTGGCAGTTTTACAATGTCTGCATGCTGAGAGGTCAGCGTCGTAATGCTGTCTCCAAACAGTAGACAATATATTTCCAAGCCGTAAGCTTTTCCATCGTTTCCATAAAAGGCTATTTCAGATTCCTTAGACATTTTGTAGCCACTTGACAAGTTTTCAGTTTATTCCTAGGTCCATATTGGGTTATCAACCATAGTTCCTTGAAATGTTAATACGTCTGATATGTGCAATGTTTCTATTTTATTTTTCAATTAAGTATTAAGAAGACATTTGTTTTTTAATAAGAACTTAATTAAGGCGTTATTATTTTGTTAGATCTCTTAACGTTAGTTGTTTAATGCGGTTGCAAATTATATAGTTGATTCCTTAATCAACGGTTGTAAACTATTTCCGATAACATATTATTAGAAGAAAATGACGTTCATGCATTGACGATATATTTATAATGTTTACTTACAGACACAGACGTAAGAAAGTATGGAGTCTATACAGAAAAAGAAACAGGTCTAAGAACATAATAAGAAGAATTCATAATGAATCTTGAAGGAGATTCATTAGTAACATTAAAACGATATACGTTATTACGGAACGGATGTCGGTGTTTTGTTCTGCCACACGTTGGATGCGTCAATTTATTAGTAGACGGATGTCCCGTGTTTTAAAATATCTTATTCGTATTAATCTCAGGGTTGTTTTTATTTAATGTGGGGTCTTGCAATCTGTTAATTATTATTATTCAAGCTCGTATTTTATTATTATATGGTTGTTTAGTGACCTATTCCACTCAATTCAACCTATTGTTGAATCCAGTAATGAATAAGTCGGTTACTTACACTCTTTTTCGACGTTTTAATTGTCAGTTTAATTGGTTTAAATAAATGTTTTTTATTCACTGCTTAGAATTGTTCCACTCGAAGTTCCGTTGACTCTCCGTTGATCAACGGTGGTGAGAAGATCAGTAATGTCCTGCCTATACACTAACATAAACATACACACACATAATATTTATGATAACTTATACTTTGTAATAACATATATAGGTCAGTACGGTTGTGAAAAATAATTCCATTTGAATTATTCGCACTGTAAGTATGGTACCAACCGTCTCGTTCTTCTCACTAAGCTGTATTTACTGATTACAATAAATTATTAATTAAAAAACATAAAATCTGAGCAACTGTTCATGGTTAGACATAGGCTTTGAATATAGTTTAGTGCAACCTTGTTTGGTTAAAAGTTATAAATTATTTGTTAATAAGTGATAATAATCATTATAATTCAGTGTCAAGGATTATGATCACCTCTAAGACTGGATGTACCTATTTCAGGTAATGGTAATTCATTGATTACATTTATATCACTCTCTTATTTAATTTTAGAAACAAAACAAACACTCTTATCTGACTAATAGAATTAGGGCACATACTCCCTTCATTGATGATACAATGTCTTTACTTATTCTAAACATTCATGTTATACAAATCGTTAAAATTGTCGTTAATTATATCGTTCAACTTTGACATTGTTTATTTGTATTATAGAGATCCCTTCCTTTAGGAATAGGATATTTAATTGCTTATCGGATGTTAATTCAAGTCGCTATTAGCGTTCTGTTATATTTATTATCATACAATCATTATATAATAGCTGTGGGTATTTGATACTTGGGTAACTGGTCGTTCGTAGTGTTTACACTTCTTTTTTCTTAAACTTTTTAATTAATTAAAATTTTTTAATTAATTAATTAATTTTATCACTGCACTGCACTCACTCCTATGCGCATGTACTCCGAATTATTTTCACTTAAAAATATACTGCACTATTGCTCCAGTTGACATAACCTCCACTCCTGGTTTGAGGTTAACGTGTGTTTACATCTGGTTGCTGTCAAAAGCACGTTTTTCTGGAGATACGACGAGCATGCAGTTCGCTTCGTGGGTGGTAAAAGACTGGCTTCGCTTCCTTTGTCGGAATGATGAATCTCGGATTTTTATAGGCTCTGATTGGTCAATTTATTTTAATTCGTCTATCTCCGGCGGGCTTCGTCAAAACAGACGCCTTCAAGCGCGTCACTCTTTGGGAACAAGATTAAGAATTTCTGGTCGACATACCCACGCGGAAGGGTTCAGCATTATACAATTATTTTTATATGTCCAATATCTTACTTATAATTGTACTGATGACATTGTGATTACCCTCATTGTTTATGATTTTTTATGACGATTAATTTGAATCCCCTCATCATATATTTCGGATTCGGGGTTGCTGAGTTCGCACTTGGTATTTATACTTAGTGTCCATTCAGCCATTAATTATTAATAATATATTGTTTTTATTCCATTCTCCATGGTAATAACTTGTTCTTAATCTACTGTACAATTTTCCCTTAAAACTATGCCTTAGTACTAACACTATGTCCGTTTTCATAGATTCAAACTTAAGCTTATGATTATACATTTTTGTTTTTCTTATACTCTATTAATAATAACATTTAATTAAGTTCTAACATGGTATATTTATACATTGATGGGTTTAGTCACTACTGGCAGTGTTCTTTTTCCCTACGTTATTAGTTTAGTGCCTTAATTATAGTTTATTAATTAGGCTTGTCATACTTTTATGGAGTTACCTTGCTATATGTTTGGTACTCTTCATATACTATTCGGATTGTTATCCAAATGATAGTTAAAATAGTCACAATGGTATTGTTATTATTGTGATGCAGTTCATTCTGCATTTGATTCTGTTATAATCTTGGTTTAGTAGCTGTCAACCTTGCTTGCAGCTAGTTGTTACAATAGTTTTGTTGTTATTACATTTATATGGATTATTTAGATAGTTATTTTGGTTGCATTTGTTCATCTGAACAGTATTCTGTCTTACTTCAGGTTGTTAGTTGAGTTACTATCTTTGTATTATAAGTTTATAACATAATTTTGGTTGCATAATGTGTCTTTGCTATTACAAGCATATTGTCATATTTGGATTACATAAATATAGCTTTTATATTTAGTTATTCTATTATCTATCGTGTACAAAACATTCCTTATATTATCTAGTTACTTCCTAGCTCAATACATTTTGGTTTAATATTGTTTTTATTTTGTTTTCATTAAGTTTTATTGAAAACTGGATGCCCAGATTAGGTTATGTTGTAGGCTCAGTAAGCAGTAATGTGTTGCTGCTGGCTGTGTATTTCTACATTAATCTTGTTGACTGGTTTTCATTCAATGTTTGTACATTGGTTATTATTATTGCACCTTTAGTTTACTCTTGTATTGTCTTATTTATTGTTAATTAATGGGTTTTTACTAACATCACTCCCACTGTACAATTGGTCATTCATATTTTGGAACCTAGTCTGCTGTTTATTTTATAACTACACATCATTTAGCTACAACAAACTTATCTTATTCTTATTTAGTTTACTTTTGGCTCTTTATTTACAATATTTAGTCCTTATTGATAATAATGTGTTTTACATAGACAAGGAATGTATTCATTAAATGAGTTGTGGTCAGTGTTGACTTTACCATACAGCTTAGGGATTTATATCATGTAATTAATTAACATTTCTTCTTTCTTCTTAGTACAATAATTATTTTAAAGGTTTATGTTAGTTTGTTATATTTCAATTTCCTTCCCTTTTCTTGTGTCTGCTCTGGATATCTTCCTTCTTCTTTCTTCACTGATCTCTTTCTCACTCTTATTCATTTTATACATGATGTGGTTTTCTCTTGTCTTCTTCACATTGTTTCTTCCTTCTTCTTTCTTGAGGTCGTTATTGTTGTGTTCTTCTCCCTGATTCTTCTTTCTTCTTTTGTTCTCTTGTTCTTCTCCCTGATTCTTCTTCCTTCTTTTGTTTTCTTTTGTCCTTCTCACTGATTCTCCTTTCTTCTTTTGTTTTCTTTTGTCCTTTCTTACTGATCTATTGGGTAAGGTATGTCAGTCGTCTCGTCTTTATTCTTCTTTTCTTCTTTATTGGCGCATTTACTAGTGATTTGTTTTCAATGATGCTTCACTTATTTAAACTTATGGTACTTTCTTCTTCTGTATCCATGGTGGTATTCTAGACCTTTTATGTATTCTTACTAGTGGTGGCTTTTAAATTAATTTTCGGTACGTTGGTGGATGTGGTGTTATATGTACCGTTACAACGTGAAAGGCAGAACAAGGCGTATAAACTTATGAAACACATGAATGAAAACGAGAGAGATGCTGCGGATATTAACGTTATAAAAGAACACCAGTAGAAAGAATACTATGAAAATCTGTGGTATGATGATAATGTTGACGAGGAAACATACATAAAAACTAAAGACAGAACTGTAGATTTAACTGAGATTCAAGAACTTGAAGGAGACCTAAAAAGAACAAAAACCAGGAAAGCAACAAGACGAGACGGAATTAATGCAGAGTTAATAAAATATGGAGGGATCATACTGAAGTTCTGTTTTCTACACTTAATAAGTATGTGCTGGCAGAAATGTACTGCCCAGAAGGTTATAAGGCCAAAAGAACACCGCAAAGTTTATATCACTTTTCAAGAAAAGAAACAGAAATAATGTATCTAATTATAGAGGCATACTGGATAACGCTTCAATGCGGGTTACAAATTATGTAGCTGATTCCTTGATCAACGGCTGGAAACTATTTCCAATAACACATTATTAGGAGTATAATGGGGCTTTAGAAAATGACGTTCACGCATTGACGATATATTTATACTAAAGAAAATGGTTGAAAACATCAGCAATTTGATTTAGGAACTCACATAGCTTGTATAGATTACGAAAAAGCCTTTGATATAGTTAAAAGACCTTTATTATTAAGCATTCTAGATGCCAAAGGTATTCCGAGACACCTCATTCATGCAATTAGCCCTTGACGAGCTGAGCCATCACCTTGCTTAGTATAATTTTAATATATCTACTAATAAAAAAATGTAATGGTTTTAAAGGCCAACATCCCATTAGTGTTGAAGCAAATTTCCCACTTTCAATACCTAGGATGTGATATTACATGTAAATTTGACGAGGTCACTGAGAGAAAGATGAACAGATTTCAGGCAATTTGTGGCACTATTAAAAGAAATTTAGGGAGAAAAATAAGAAAGGAAACTCAAATGAAGTTCTATAAGGTTATGGCAGTCCCCACTCTTGTATACGGTTTCTGAACATGGGTATTATTAAAAAAGATACAAGTCATATACAAGCTGCAGAGATAAATTTCTTGAGATACGTAAAGGGATGTACACGAAACGATAGAATTAGAAACGATGTAATAAAACATGAATTACAAAAAAATATATATATAAATATATATGTGTGTTGTGTGTGTGTGTGTGTGTGTGTGTGTGTGTGTGTGTGTGTGTGTAAACAAAACATATATTTGCATATTTGCCCAGGGCGGTGTGTTTTGTAAGTAATTCGTGTAAAAAAGAATACGACGAACAGTTTTTAACAACTTTGTGCGGTAAAGTGCAGGTTGTGCCCTGTCAAAAGTGTGCACGTGCCCCGAGAGTAAATACAGCGTTTGTGTGTCTGTGTGTGTATGCCAGTTCCGACATGCAAAGTTCTACGAGGGGAGAAACCAACGAATTTTTTGTTTGTCATTAATCAGGTTTTAACAGAATTAAAATTAATTGATTAATACTTTTTTACCTATTACCAAAGACATACTACAATTCTGAAAACAACATTAGATTAAGGACATTTAAAGCAGTTTTTACTTGAAATTGATATGGTGGTATAATGAAGGTATATACGTAACTAACACTCCATAACCAACTATGAAAGTAACGTTTAGAATAATTCAATGAGTTGTGAACTATAAGTAGCACATTCAAAAACGTTCCTCCACGGCAGAGAATGTTTTTACTTCCATGTTCCATAAGGAAATGGAAGTACCGTATGGTAATGGCCAACAAAATCGTGTTCGAGATAATTGCAGATTCTGATTGTACTACCCTCAAAACATGAAAAAAGTCGTTTTTTGAAAAGTGTCTGTGTGTGTCTGTCTGTCTGTCTATCTATCTGTGTCTGTAGATTTTTTTCTATGGCAAACGATAAGAGCCGCAAATTCAAACAGAATCAAATAATTTTTTGCATACAGACCTCAATTGTAGAGTATTCAAGAATTATTGTTTTTGGTGAAGATCGGTTAAGGGAGAGGGGTAGTTTGCCAGCAACGTTTTTTTTATCAAGGGTAATTGTTTTATATGGCAAACGATAACAGCCACAAATTCAAACAGAATCAAATAATGTTTCGCATACAGCCCTTAATTGTAGAGTTTACAAGACCTGTTGTTTTTGGTGAAGATCGGTTAAGGGAAAGGAGTAGTTTACCTGCAACATTTTATGTTTTAACAAGGGTAATGTTTTCTATGACGAACGATAACTGCCATAAATTCAAATAGAATCAAATACTTTTTTGTACACCTCCCTGAATTGTAGAGTACGAAAGGTCTGTTGATTTTTGTGAAGATCGGTTAAGAGAAATGGGTAGTTCACCGGCAACATTTTATGTTTAAAAGGGTAATTTTACTTCCATGATCCTTAAGGAAATGGAAGTATGGTGATGGCAAAAAAAATCGTGTTCGAGATTATTGCAGAATATGATTGTACTACACTCAGAACATGAAAAAAGTCGTTTTTTGAAAAGTGTCTGTGTGTGTCTGTCTGTCTGTCTATCTATCTGTGTCTGTAGATTTTTTTCTATGGCAAACGATAAGAGCCGCAAATTCAAACAGAATCAAATAATTTTTTGCATACAGACCTCAATTGTAGAGTATTCAAGAATTATTGTTTTTGGTGAAGATCGGTTAAGGGAGAGGGGTAGTTTGCCAGCAACGTTTTTTTTATCAAGGGTAATTGTTTTATATGGCAAACGATAACAGCCACAAATTCAAACAGAATCAAATAATGTTTCGCATACAGCCCTTAATTGTAGAGTTTACAAGACCTGTTGTTTTTGGTGAAGATCGGTTAAGGGAAAGGAGTAGTTTACCTGCAACATTTTATGTTTTAACAAGGGTAATGTTTTCTATGACGAACGATAACTGCCATAAATTCAAATAGAATCAAATACTTTTTTGTACACCTCCCTGAATTGTAGAGTACGAAAGGTCTGTTGATTTTTGTGAAGATCGGTTAAGAGAAATGGGTAGTTCACCGGCAACATTTTATGTTTAAAAGGGTAATTTTACTTCCATGTTCCTTAAGGAAATGGAAGTATGGTGATGGCAAAAAAAATCGTGTTCGAGATTATTGCAGAATATGATTGTACTACACTCAGAACATGAAAAAAAGTCATTTTTCGAAAAGTGTCTGTGTGTGTGTCTGTGTGTCTGTGTGTCTGTCTGTGTGTGTGTGTGTGTCTGTCTGTAGATTTTTTTCTATGGCAAACAATAACAGCCGAAAATTCAAACAGAATCAAACAATTTTTTGCATACAGCACTGATTTGTAGAGTACTCGCGACCTATTGTTTTTGGTGAAGATCGATTGAGGGAAAGGGGTAGTTTACCAGCAACGGTTTTTTTTTATCAAGGGTAATTTTGTTTGTTTGGCAAACGATAACAGCCACAAATTCAAACAGAATCAAATAATGTTTCGCATACAGCCCTGAATTGTAGGGTTTTCAAGATCTGTTGATTTTGGTAAAGATCGGTTAAGGGAAAGGGGTAGTTTACCGGCAACGTTTTATGTTTTAACAAGGGTATTTTATATGGCAAACGATAACAGCCGCAAATTAAAACATAATCAAATACGTTTTTGCATACAGCCCTGATTTCTTGAGTACTAATGGCCTATTGTTTTTGGTGAAGATCGTTTAAGGGAAAGGGGTAGTTTACCAGCCACGTTTTTTGTTTTATCAAGGGTATTTTGTATGGCAAACGATAACAGCCGCAAATTCAAACAAAATCATATAATATTTTGCATACAGCCCTGAATTGCAGAGTTCTCAAGATCTATCGTTTTTGGTGAAGATCGGTTAAGGGAAAGGGGTAGTTTACCGGCAACGGTTTTTTATCAAGGGTAATTTTTTTTACTTTTTCTATGGTAAACGATAACAGCCGCAAATTCAAACAGAATCAAATAAGTTTTTGCATACAGCACTGATTTGTAGAGTACTCATGACCTATTGTTTTTAGTGAAGATCGGTTAAGGGAAAGGGGTAGTTTACCGGCAACGTTTTATGTTTTAACAAGGGTATTTTCTATGGCAAACGATAACAGCCGCACATTCTAACAGAATCAAATGATTATTTGCATACAGCCCTAAATTGTAGAGTTCTCAAGACCTATTGTTTTTGGTGAAGATAGGTTAACGGAAAGGGGTAGTTTACCAGCAACGTTTTGTGTTTTTACAAGGGTATTTTCTATGGCAAACGATAACAGCCGCAACTTCTAACAGAATCAAATGATTATTTGCATACAGCCCTAAATTGTAGAGATCTCAAGAGCTATTGTTTTTGGTGAAGATCGGTTAACGGAAAGGGGTAGATTACCTGCAACCTTTTATGTTTTAACAAGGGTATTTTTTCTGTGACGAACGATAACTGCCGTAAATTGAAAGAGAATCAACTAATGTTTTGCATACAGCCCTGAATTGTAGAGTTCTCAAGACCTATTGTTATTGGTGAAGATCGGTTAATGGAATAGGGTAGTTCACCAGCAACGTTTTATGTTTTATCAAGGGTGTTTTCTATGGCAAACGATAACAGCCGCAAATTCAAACAGAATCAAATAATTGTTTGCATACACGCCTGAATTGTAGATTACCCAAGACCTGTCGTTTTTGGTGAAGATCGGTTAAGGGAAAGGGGTAGTTTACCAGCAACGTTTTTTTTTCAAGGGTAATTTTTTTCCATAGTAAACGATAACAGCCGCAAATTCAAACAGAATCAAATGATGTTTTGCATACAGCTTTGTATTGTAGAGTTCTCAATACGTATTGGTGTTGGTGAAGATCGTTTAATGGAAAGGGGTAGTTACCAGCAACATTTTATGTTTTAACAAGAGTAATTTTTTATATGACGAACGGTAACTGCCGTAAATTCAAACAGAATCAACTAGGTTTTTGCATACCTTTTTGAACTAATGAGAACTCAAGGTCTGTTGATTTTGTTGAAGATCGGTTAAGGGAAGGGGTAGTTTATCAGCAACGTTTTATGTTTTAAAAAGGGTAATTTTTTATGAGGAACGATAACTGCCGAAAATTAAATGAGAATAAAATAATTTTTTCCACTCTTTCCGGAGTTGCAGAGAGCTCAAGGTATATTGATTTTGGTGAAGATCAGTTAAGGGAAAGGGGTAGTTTACCTGCAACATTTTATGTTGTAACAAGAGAAATGTTTCCATGACGAACGATAACTGCCGCACATTCAAACAGAATCAAATATTTTTTTGCATGCTTCCCTGAATTGTAGAGGACGGAAGGTCTGTTGATTTTGGAGAAGATCGGTTAAGAGAAAGGGGTAGTTTACCTGAAACATTTTATGATTTAACAAGAGTAAAGTACTTAATTTTTATAAATAAAGTATCCTGATAAGAAGCTCATAGTAATCCACTGTAGGAAACGTAGATGAAATATCTATAAATGAAGAGGTTAGGTGAACGGGGTGGGGGTAGTTTTCTATTATTAAAAATTATAATTGAAGGTGGAGGGCAGACTTTTTTATATGTGTACTACGTTATCGGCAACAAAGAAGTAGTTTTTTGTTAAAATTGCTTCCCGGGCTCTTTAGCCGTAGTTCAATGTTTTCTGCAAAACCAGACTTTTCGGCAGTGCCATCGACTGCCATCATCGGTAAAAATCGAGTGCGAAAACGTGAGGTGGTATACGTTAGTGACCACAGTACTGTGGTTAATGCTGAAGCAATAAGTAGAAAGACGTAGTTTCTATGGAAATATTTCATTTCGAATATGATTTTAAATATAAATCTTAGAACATGGAAGTCATGTATGGTTCTCCATACCGATATTTATTTTTACGACGAACGATAACTGCCGCACATTCAAACAGAATCAAATAATGTTTTGCATGCATCCCTGAATTGCAGAGGACCCAAGACCTATTGATTTCGGTGAAGATCGGTTAAGAGAAAGGGGTAGTTTACCGGCAACGTTTTAGGTGATAACAAGGTTAACTTTTTCTATGACGAACGATAACTGCCGTAAATTCAAACAGAATCGAATAATTTTTACATATTTGGCTGAGTTGTAGAAGACTCAAGGCCTATTGATTTTAGTGAAGATCGGTTACGGGGAAAGGGCTGTTTACCAGAAACATTTTTTGTTGTAACAAGAGTAAATTACTTAATTTTGATAAATAAAGTATCCTGATAAGAAGATCTTAATAATCCACTGTAGAAACGTAGATGAAATATCTATAAATGAAGAGGATAATTGAACGGGGTGAGGGTAATTTTCTATAAATGAAAATTTTAGTTGAAGGGGTGGGGATAATTTTACTTCCATGTCCATAAGGAAATGGAAGTATGGTGATGGCAAAAAAAATTGTGTTCGAGATAATTGCAGATTCTGATTGTACTGCCCTCAAAACATGAAAAAAGGGCATTTTTCGAAAAGTGTGTGTGTGTGTCTGTCTGTCTATCTGTCTGTGTGTCTGTAAATTTTTTTTTTCTAAGGCAAACGATAACAGCCGCAAATTTAAACAGAACCAAATAATGTTTCGCATACAGCCCTGAATTCTAGAGTTCCCAAGACCTATTGGTGAAGAAGGTTTTTGGTGAAGATCGGTTAATTGCAGATTCTGATTGTATTACCCTCAAAACATAAAAAAGTCAGTTTTCGAAAAGTGTGTGTGTGTGTGTGTGTGTGTGTGTGTGTGTGTGTGTGTCTGAAGATTTTTTGGGGGGGAAACGATAACAGCCGCAAATTCAAACAGAATCAAATAATGTTTCGCATACAACCGTGAATTGTAGATTTCTCAAGATCTGTTGTTTTTGGGGAAGATCGGTTAAGAGAAAGGGATAGTTTACCAGCAACGTTTTATGTTTTAACAAGGGTAATGTTTTCTATGACGAATGATAACTGCCGTAAATTCAAACAACAGAATCAAATACTTTTTTGCAAACTTTCCTGAATTATAGGGTACTCAAGGTCTGTTGATTTTAGTGAAGATCGGTTAAGAGAAAAGGGTAGCTTACCAGCAACATTTTATGTTTTAAAAGGGTAATTTTATTACTATGAGGAATGATAACTGCCGCATATTCAAAAAGAATTAAATAATTTTTTGCATACATTCCTAAAGTTTTAAGTACTCAAGATCTGTTGATTTTGGTGAAGACCGGTTAAGGGAAAGGGGTAGTTTACCTGCAACGTTTTATGTTTTAACAAGGGTAATTTTTTCTATGACGAACGACAACTGCCGTAAGTTCAAAGAGAATCAAATAATTTTTTTGCATATGTTCCTGAATTGTAAAGAACCGAAGGCTTATTGATTTTGGTGAAGATCGGTTAAGGGAAAGGGGTAGTTTAGCTGCCACTTTTAATGTTTTAACAAGAGTAATTGTTTCTATGACGAACGATAACTGCCGCAGATTCAAACAGAATCAAATAATGTTATGCATGCATCCCTGAATTGTAGAGGAATCAAGACGTCTTGATGTTGGTGAATATCAGTTAAGGGAAAGGGGTAGTTTACCTGCAACCTTATATGTGATAACAAGGTTAATTTTTTTTTTTTGACGAACGATAACTGTCGTAAATTCAAACATAATCAACTAAGTTTTTGTGTACCTTCCTAAATTGTAGAGTACTCAAGGCCTGTTGATTTTAGTGAAGATCGGTTACGGGGAAAGGGCATTTTACCTGAAACATTTTATGATTTAACAAGAGTAAAGTACTTAATTTTGATAAATAAAGTATCCTGATAAGAAGATCTTAATAATCCACTGTAGAAACGTAGATGAAATATCTATAAATGAAAAGGCTAATTGAACGGTGTTTGGGTAATTTTCTATAAATGAAAATTATAGTTGAATTGGGAGGGGATAATTTTTATATGTGTACTACGTTATCGGCAACAAAGTAGTAGTTTGTTGTTAAAATTCTTTCCCGGCCTGTTTGGCCGTAGTCCAATGTTTTCTGCAAAATCAGACGTTTCGGCAGTGCTGTCGACTGCCATCATCAGTGAAAATCCAGTGCGATAACGTGTGGTGGTATACGTTAGTGACCAGAGTACTGTAGTTATGGCTGAAGCAATAAGTGGAAAGAAGTAGTTTCTATGGAAACATTTCATTTCGTAAATGATTGTATATATAAATCTTAGAACATGGAAGTCATGTATGGTTCTCCATACCGATATTTTATTAATAAAATTTTAATACCAAAACAATTAGATTTTATTTCTGTAACGTTAGTATTATTTTATAAATGAATTGCTATTTATTTTTGAAGCTGAGTCAAAGTCGTCTACCCATGCAGTACAATGTAATCGTATAATTTGTTCAGCATGTATGTTTAGATATTAAGGTTATATGTTTTTTTATGTGTACTGAATAGTAAAGGGTAGGTTACGTTTTTTCAAGGTGTAAACTTATAAATATATATTTAAATTATATAATATAAAAATGTAACTTATATTTTTAAATTTTTATAATTTCAATTTTTAATATTCAAGTAATTCATTTTTCTTTTATATATTAATAAATTGTTGAATGATTATTTTAATATGTTTTAATTAATTATTTCATATCATCAACGTCTCACTCCTCTTATTAAAAATACGTTTATTGTGCAACCACTGTTTTTATATGTATGTGTACATAAGAATGTTATATAATTAATTGTAAAACATAATAAAAATATTTATTATTTTATTAAATTTTATTAATAAAAAAATGCTAAATAATACTTTCAGTACATAACAGAGAAAAATAAAAATATTAAATATATTAATTTCATACACATAGGGAATGTTAATAATAAAATTACAAAATTGTGTAGAAACGAAAATATGAATATTACCTATAACAGTAAAAAAACATATTTTGATAAAATCAAACCTAAAGCAGATAAATTAATTCATAATTTGAATGGAGTATATAAAATTGAATGCCCTGACTGTAACAAATTTTATGTTGGCCAAACTAAAAAAAACCTTTAAAAGAAAGATATATACAACACCGCAATTAATCAAACGGTATCACAAGTGGATGCTTTTAACGCAAATAATAATAAAAATCACAGTATACATTCAGAAGGCATGTTCTAGCAAAATTTTAATTATTAATATATGAAAATACTGTCTATATGTATGCCCTTTTTTCTACTGAAAATTACCAATGCTATTAACAATAAAAATTAATCCAACAGTCTGACAGGTGGATGCTCTTACACAGTTAATAACATGGATCATAATACACATATTTTCACAGGACGTGTTCTAACAAAAATTTCTTCTGTTTCATCACTTCATCATCATAAAATTCACTATCTTTCATTTCTAGACAAATATATACATATATTCAATGTGCATTAATAACAGTAGATAAAAAATAATATTAACACCGTAAATTAATCAGACCGTATAAAAAGTGGATGCTTTTTAACACAGTTAATAATGAATTACAATTATGCATCCATTAGACATGTTCTCACACAATTTGACTCATTATAATTTTGAAAACTATAAGTTTATATGTATGTCCTTTTCTGCTTTTGAAAACTGGTGAAGTGTAATTGTTGTGGAGTTTTAATACATGGAAACTTCCCACCTGTATTTTGAAGAATGCTGATTCCAGTGAGAACCTGTGATGATGCTGGTTAGGAGTGGTGCTGGTAATTGCGAAGTGCGGGGTCATCCTCCTTCTCGGCAGCTGTCCTCCAGGTGTTCTGGAGCATGTGTGTGGCTGACGGCGTTGGGGGAGCTTTCTGGTAGACATCTCTGCCGATGGTGACGGATGTTCATGTCACCATCTCAGCCTTTCCTGGTCTGGGACCACGAGACACTTTAAGAAATTTATTCACGCATAAAGATTAACAGAGAAGTTAGCCCAGCCGCCAGACCACGAAATGCACCGTCAAAGAGTTGAAAATTGAATGAGAACGAGCCACGCGTTCTGTAAATACTGTGCTTCGGAAATACCTGCTACAAATTGTCGATCAGCTGGTCAACCGGCATACTTTGTTGCGTCGCCGCTCACTGCATACAGGACGGTCGCGGCAGCGCGGCAACCTTGATTTACTGATCAAGTGGGCGTTGTCTCCCCAGGGCGGCATTTAAAATTTAAATCATGCCGGACAAATTTCAAGTCCCGGCACAAAATTATATCAGATGATGATAATTAGATCACTATCGAAACATATATTATGTAATTTACAAACTAAACAATATATTCTTGTGAAAAGTTGTATTATTATTTATAATATAAAATATAAAACAAGAAAAATTGAGCATTAATGAATATAAATATTTATTTACGTATTATTATATTTACTAATGTATACAATAATAATTAATGTAAAAATTTAAATACGGGAGTAAACGTAATTACAAAAATTATATTCGTACGTACTAAGAATAATCAAGTAGAACTTTTAGAAGTAAATATATTGAACTAAGAATAAGTAAAGGAATTCTCAAATTTTATACACAAGAATACTTAAAATTCCGCATTAAATTTCAGAAACTGTATTTCCAATAATTTTTAAAAATATTGTGATTTGTTTTCTACCTTTATTAACACCAATATCTACCATCTTCGTTTCCGCTTTACACATTATATCAAGTGCTTCGCCAGCGCGTAAAGTATGCCTTTACTATCGCAACGTAGCCTATGTCAGCGATGAACGAAATATGTTCATTAGGAACCATTTCATTATTTTCTCTTTTATCACAAGAAGATGATGACACTTCTATGCTTTCATCGACTTTACTTGAGTGACTCACAATTTCACCTATATTTCATTAAGTGGCTTCCGTTTTTGGACTGTATACATCCAAAATTCACTGCGGCTCATTTCAAACACGTCTAAAAGATGACAATGTTCTTCTTCGGCTTCGTCGTCTTGAAGTTCGGTAAAGGCACTGATGTTATCTTTATCACGGAAACTACACTTTACAAAACAATGATAAGCAATCTGTGGTATTATTTGTTGTAGATTTGCGATAATTCACGCGATAATAGAATATTTGTCCCGTTATCGAAATTTATCGAGCCATCTAAAGACACCTTGAAGTTTATAAAACCCACTTCTTTAGCATTTCAAATACCTTTCCTTGAATTAACGGCCGCTAAATTGAGATTTTATAAGTTTTTGCTCTGCACAACCGTTCAAATGCAATTTCATCGATTAGCCTACATTTAATATTTTTAGAAACTTCCTTTTATTTGTATGATTCAAGTTACCCGGGCTGTTTAGCCGTGGTCCATGGTTTATTGCCAAACCAAACGTTTCAACAGCTCCAGTGGCTGCCATCATCAGTAATTTTATTTTTATGACGAATGATAACTGCCGCATATTCAAAAAGAATTAAATAATTTTTTGCATACATTCCTAAAGTTTTAAGTACTCAAGATCTATTGATTTTGGTGAAGAACGGTTAAGGTAAAGGGGTAGTTTACCTGCAACGTTTTATGTTTTAACAAGGGTAATTTTTTCTATGACGAACGATAACTGCCGTAAGTTCGAAGAGAATCATATAATTTTTTTGCATACGTTCCTGAATTGTAAAGAACCGAAGGCTTATTGATTTTGGTGAAGATCTGTTAAGGGAAAAAGGTAGTTTAACTGCCACTTTTAATGTTTTAACAAGAGTAATCGTTTCTATGACGAACGATAACTGCCGTAAATTCAAACAACAGAATCAAATACATTTTTGCAAACTTTCCTGAATAATAGGGTACTCAAGGTCTGTTGATTTTAGTGAAGATCTGTTAAGAGAAAAGGGTAGTTTACCAGCAATATTTTATGTTTTAAAAGGGTAATTTTATTTAATGACGAATGATAACTGCCGTAAGTTCAAAGAGAATCAAATAGTTTTTTTGCATATGTTCCTGAATTGTAAAGAACCGAAGGCTTATTGATTTTGGTGAAGATCGGTGAAGGGAAAGGGGTAGTTTAGCTGCCACTTTTAATGTTTTAACAAGAGTAATTTTTTCTATGACGAACGGTAACTGCCGCACATTCATACAGAATCAAATAATGTTTTGCATGCATCCCTGAATTGTAGAGGACTCAAGACGTCTTGATGTTGGTGAATATCAGCTAAGGAAAAGGGGTAGTTTAGCTGCCACTTTTAATGTTTTAACAAGAGTAATTGTTTCTATGACAAACGATAACTGCCGCACATTCAAACAGAATCAAATAATGTTTTGCATGCATCCCTGAATTGTAGAGGACTCAAGACGTCTTGATGTTGGTGAATATCAGCTAAGGGAAAGGGGTAGTTTAGCTGCCACTTTTAATGTTTTAACAAGAGTAATTGTTTCTATGACGAACGATAACTGCCGCACATTCAAACAGAATCAAATAATGTTTTGCATGCATCCCTGAATTGTAGAGGACTCAAGACGTCTTGATGTTGGTGAATATCAGTTAATGAAAAGGGGTAGTTTACCTGCAACCTTATATGTGATAACAAGGTCAATTTTTTTTTTGACGAACGATAACTGTCGTAAATTCAAACATACTCAACTAAGTTTTGCGTACCTTCCTAAATTGTAGGGTACTGAAGGCCTGTTGATTTTAGTGAAGATCGGTTACGGGGAAAGGGCATTTTACCTGAAACATTTTATGATTTAACAAGAGTAAAGTACTTAATTTTGATAAATAAAGTATCCTGATAAGAAGATCTTAATAATCCACTGTAGAAACGTAGATGAAATATCTATAAATGAAAAGGCTAATTGAACGGGGTGGGGGTAATTTTCTATAAATGAAAATTATAGGTGAATTGGGAGGGGATAATTTTTATATGTGTTCTACGTTATCGGCAACAAAGTAGTAGTTTGTTGTTAAAATTCTTTCCCGGCCTGTTTGGCCGTAGTCCAATGTTTCCTGCAAAATCAGACGTTTCGGCAGTGCTGTCGACTGCCATCATCAGTGAAAATCCAGTGCGATAACGTGTGGTGGTTATACGTTAGTGACCAGAGTACTGTAGTTATGGCTGAAGCAATAAGTGGAAAAAAGTAGTTTCTATGGAAACATTTCATTTCGTAAATGATTTTGTATATAAATCTTAGAACATGGAAGTCATGTATTGTTCTCATACCGATATTTTATTAATAAAATTTTAATACCAAAACAATTAAATTTTTTTCTGTAACGTTAGTATCATTTTATACATGAGTTGCTATTTATTTTTGAAGCTGAGTCAAAGTCAGACACCCATGCGGTACAAGGTACTCGTATAATTTGTTCAGCATGTTTGTTTAGATATTAAGGTTATATGTTTTTTTATGTGTACTGAATAGTAAAGGGTAGGTTACGTTTTTTCAAGGTGTAAACTTATAAATATATATTTAAATTATATAATATAAAAATATAACTTATATTTTTAAATTTTTATAATTTCAATTTTTAATATTCAAGTAATTCATTTTTGTTTTATATATTAATAAATTGTTGAATGATTATTTTAATATGTTTTAATTAATTATTTCATATCATCAACGTCTCACTCCTCTTATTAAAAATACGTTTATTGTGCAACCACTGTTTTTATATGTATGTGTACATAAGAATGTTATATAATTAATTGTAAAACATAATATAAATATTTATTATTTTATTAAATTTTATTAATAAAAAAATGCTAAATAATACTTTCAGTACACAACAGAGAAAAATAAAAATATTAAATATATTAATTTCATACACATAGGGAATATTAATAATAAAATTACAAAATTGTGTAGAAACGAAAATATGAAAATTACCTATAACAGTAAAAAACCTTTTTTTGATAAAATCAAACCTAAAGCAGATAAATTAATTCATAATTTGAATGGAGTATATAAAATTGAATGCCCTGACTGTAACAAATTTTATGTTGGCCAAACTAAAAAAAACCTTTAAAAGAAAGATATATACAACACCGCAATTCATATTTAAAATCAAATATATATAAATCAAATTTAGCTGCACACTCAAAAAGAAACAAACACACATTTCCAAATTTAAATAATATCAGTTTATTAAAACACATTTCCAAAGGTTTAAAATAACCTCATGGGAAAATTTAGAAACATTTAAACATAAAAAAACTAATAAATTTATACCAGAACAAATCTAGATTAATATAATAAATGATTATATTTTCAAGATTACTAATTTAATGAAATAATAAATATTTATATTATCTTTTACAATTAATTATATAACTTTATTTTTTGGATACAATGTAAAACATTAAATTTAGTCTATAAAACAGCTGTTTTGAGCAATGATTTTAAAAATTGTTTAATTTAGTAAATTATAACTTCCCCGTTAGGTAAAAATTTAAAACTATACCCTTCGCCTAGATGAAGCGAAAATGTGCTGGAGCCCATAATGACAGGACTTGCAATAAAACACTCATTTAACAGTAACAATCCTTTATTAGTGCTTCATAATCACAACATGTTTTACGACAGTGTGAAAACAATGATTTCTTGTGTTTATTTATAACAGTTACTATCTTTCATTTTATCGAGAAAAATAATATATATATATATATATATATATATTACATTTAATATTTATAATTAAATTTACCTCAAGATGTTATTTTTCTATTTGGAACATGTTTCGAGAGATCCTGTTCTCTCATCTTCAGCCTTCGCGATCTTGTTTCTGGTGAAGTATTTGTGTGTTGGCTGCTGGTTGCTATTAAGGTAGTTTATTGGTCTTTGGTATATTAAAGTTGTATTATTGTGTGTGATTGTGGTATATGTTTTTGTATTTTGTGTATTTTCGATATTGAGTGCTTTGAATATTGTGTCATGTTTTGTATTGATTTGTACTTGTTCTGGTATTAGTTTGTTTTGTGTTTTATGTTTGTATATTTGTAAATTTTCCCAAATGTATATATATTCAATTTGCATGCATAGCAATTACCAATACCATCAACCACTACAATTAATCAAACGGTATCACAAGTGGATGCTTTTAACGCAAATAATAATAAAAATCACAGTATACATTCAGAAGGCATGTTCTAGCAAAATTTTAATTATTAATATATGAAAATACTGTCTATATGTATGCCCTTTTTTCTACTGAAAATTACCAATGCTATTAACAATAAAAATTAATCCAACAGTCTGACAGGTGGATGCTCTTACACAGTTAATAACATGGATCATAATACACATATTTTCACAGGACGTGTTCTAACAAAAATTTCTTCTGTTTCATCACTTCATCATCATAAAATTCACTATCTTTCATTTCTAGACAAATATATACATATATTCAATGTGCATTAATAACAGTAGATAAAAAATAATATTAACACCGTAAATTAATCAGACCGTATAAAAAGTGGATGCTTTTTAACACAGTTAATAATGAATTACAATTATGCATCCATTAGACATGTTCTCACACAATTTGACTCATTATAATTTTGAAAACTATAAGTTTATATGTATGTCCTTTTCTGCTTTTGAAAACTGGTGAAGTGTAATTGTTGTGGAGTTTTAATACATGGAAACTTCCCACCTGTATTTTGAATAATGCTGATTCCAGTGAGAACCTGTGATGATGCTGGTTAGGAGTGGTGCTGGTAATTGCGAAGTGCGGGGTCATCCTCCTTCTCGGCAGCTGTCCTCCAGGTGTTCTGGAGCATGTGTGTGGCTGACGGCGTTGGGGGAGCTTTCTGGTAGACATCTCTGCCGATGGTGACGGATGTTCATGTCACCATCTCAGCCTTTCCTGGTCTGGGACCACGAGACACTTTAAGAAATTTATTCACGCATAAAGATTAACAGAGAAGTTACCCCAGCCGCCAGACCACGAAATGCACCGTCAAAGAGTTGAAAATTGAATGAGAACGAGCCACGCGTTCTGTAAATACTGTGCTTCGGAAATACCTGCTGCAAATTGTCGATCAGCTGGTCAACCGGCATACTTTGTTGCGTCGCCGCTCACTGCATACAGGACGGTCGCGGCAGCGCGGCAACCTTGATTTACTGATCAAGTGGGCGTTGTGTCCCCAGGCGGCATTTCAAATTTAAATCATGCCGGGAAACTTTCAAGTCCCGGCACAAAATTATATCAGATGATGATAATTAGATCACTATCGAAACATATATTATGTAATTTACAAACTAAACAATATATTCTTGTAAAAAGTTGTATTATTATTTATAATATAAAATATAAAACAAGAAAAATTGAGCATTAATGAATATAAATATTTATTTACGTATTATTATATTTACTAATGTATACAATAATAATTAATGTAAAAATTTAAGTACGGGAGTAAACGTAATTACAAAAATTATATTCGTACGTACTAAGAATAATCAAGTAGAACTTTTAGAAGTAAATATATTGAACTAAGAATAAGTAAAGGAATTCTCAAATTTTATACACAAGAATACTTAAAATTCCGCATTAAATTTCAGAAACTGTATTTCCAATAATTTTTAAAAATATTGTGATTTGTTTTCTACCTTTATTAACACCAATATCTACCATCTTCGTTTCCGCTTTACACATTATATCAAGTGCTTCGCCAGCGCGTAAAGTATGCCTTTACTATCGCAACGTAGCCTATGTCAGCGATGAACGAAATATGTTCATTAGGAACCATTTCATTATTTTCTCTTTTATCACAAGAAGATGATGACACTTCTATGCTTTCATCGACTTTACTTGAGTGACTCACAATTTCACCTATATTTCATTAAGTGGCTTCCGTTTTTGGACTGTATACATCCAAAATTCACTGCGGCTCATTTCAAACACGTCTAAAAGATGACAATGTTCTTCTTCGGCTTCGTCGTCTTGAAGTTCGGTAAAGGCACTGATGTTATCTTTATCACGGAAACTACACTTTACAAAACAATGATAAGCAATCTGTGGTATTATTTGTTGTAGATTTGCGATAATTCACGCGATAATAGAATATTTGTCCCGTTATCGAAATTTATCGAGCCATCTAAAGACACCTTGAAGTTTATAAAACCCACTTCTTTAGCATTTCAAATACCTTTCCTTGAATTAACGGCCGCTAAATTGAGATTTTATAAGTTTTTGCTCTGCACAACCGTTCAAATGCAATTTCATCGATTAGCCTACATTTAATATTTTTAGAAACTTCCTTTTATTTGTATGATTCAAGTTACCCGGGCTGTTTAGCCGTGGTCCATGGTTTATTGCCAAACCAAACGTTTCAACAGCTCCAGTGGCTGCCATCATCAGTAATTTTATTTTTATGACGAATGATAACTGCCGCATATTCAAAAAGAATTAAATAATTTTTTGCATACATTCCTAAAGTTTTAAGTACTCAAGATCTATTGATTTTGGTGAAGAACGGTTAAGGTAAAGGGGTAGTTTACCTGCAACGTTTTATGTTTTAACAAGGGTAATTTTTTCTATGACGAACGATAACTGCCGTAAGTTCGAAGAGAATCATATAATTTTTTTGCATACGTTCCTGAATTGTAAAGAACCGAAGGCTTATTGATTTTGGTGAAGATCTGTTAAGGGAAAAAGGTAGTTTAACTGCCACTTTTAATGTTTTAACAAGAGTAATCGTTTCTATGACGAACGATAACTGCCGTAAATTCAAACAACAGAATCAAATACATTTTTGCAAACTTTCCTGAATAATAGGGTACTCAAGGTCTGTTGATTTTAGTGAAGATCTGTTAAGAGAAAAGGGTAGTTTACCAGCAACATTTTATGTTTTAAAAGGGTAATTTTATTTAATGACGAATGATAACTGCCGTAAGTTCAAAGAGAATCAAATAGTTTTTTTGCATATGTTCCTGAATTGTAAAGAACCGAAGGCTTATTGATTTTGGTGAAGATCGGTGAAGGGAAAGGGGTAGTTTAGCTGCCACTTTTAATGTTTTAACAAGAGTAATTTTTTCTATGACGAACGGTAACTGCCGCACATTCATACAGAATCAAATAATGTTTTGCATGCATCCCTGAATTGTAGAGGACTCAAGACGTCTTGATGTTGGTGAATATCAGCTAAGGAAAAGGGGTAGTTTAGCTGCCACTTTTAATGTTTTAACAAGAGTAATTGTTTCTATGACAAACGATAACTGCCGCACATTCAAACAGAATCAAATAATGTTTTGCATGCATCCCTGAATTGTAGAGGACTCAAGACGTCTTGATGTTGGTGAATATCAGCTAAGGGAAAGGGGTAGTTTAGCTGCCACTTTTAATGTTTTAACAAGAGTAATTGTTTCTATGACGAACGATAACTGCCGCACATTCAAACAGAATCAAATAATGTTTTGCATGCATCCCTGAATTGTAGAGGACTCAAGACGTCTTGATGTTGGTGAATATCATTTAATGAAAAGGGGTAGTTTACCTGCAACCTTATATGTGATAACAAGGTCAATTTTTTTTTTTGACGAACGATAACTGTCGTAAATTCAAACATACTCAACTAAGTTTTGCGTACCTTCCTAAATTGTAGGGTACTGAAGGCCTGTTGATTTTAGTGAAGATCGGTTACGGGGAAAGGGCATTTTACCTGAAACATTTTATGATTTAACAAGAGTAAATACTTTAATTTTGATAAATAAAGTATCCTGATAAGAAGATCTTAATAATCCACTGTAGAAACGTAGATGAAATATCTATAAATGAAAAGGCTAATTGAACGGGGTGGGGGTAATTTTCTATAAATGAAAATTATAGGTGAATTGGGAGGGGATAATTTTTATATGTGTTCTACGTTATCGGCAACAAAGTAGTAGTTTGTTGTTAAAATTCTTTCCCGGCCTGTTTGGCCGTAGTCCAATGTTTTCTGCAAAATCAGACGTTTCGGCAGTGCTGTCGACTGCCATCATCAGTGAAAATCCAGTGCGATAACGTGTGGTGGTTATACGTTAGTGACCAGAGTACTGTAGTTATGGCTGAAGCAATAAGTGGAAAAAAGTAGTTTCTATGGAAACATTTCATTTCGTAAATGATTTTGTATATAAATCTTAGAACATGGAAGTCATGTATTGTTCTCATACCGATATTTTATTAATAAAATTTTAATACCAAAACAATTAAATTTTTTTCTGTAACGTTAGTATCATTTTATACATGAGTTGCTATTTATTTTTGAAGCTGAGTCAAAGTCAGACACCCATGCGGTACAAGGTACTCGTATAATTTGTTCAGCATGTTTGTTTAGATATTAAGGTTATATGTTTTTTTATGTGTACTGAATAGCAAAGGGTAGGTTACGTTTTTTCAAGGTGTAAACTTATAAATATATATTTAAATTATATAATATAAAAATATAACTTATATTTTTAAATTTTTATAATTTCAATTTTTAATATTCAAGTAATTCATTTTTGTTTTATATATTAATAAATTGTTGAATGATTATTTTAATATGTTTTAATTAATTATTTCATATCATCAACGTCTCACTCCTCTTATTAAAAATACGTTTATTGTGCAACCACTGTTTTTATATGTATGTGTACATAAGAATGTTATATAATTAATTGTAAAACATAATATAAATATTTATTATTTTATTAAATTTTATTAATAAAAAAATGCTAAATAATACTTTCAGTACACAACAGAGAAAAATAAAAATATTAAATATATTAATTTCATACACATAGGGAATATTAATAATAAAATTACAAAATTGTGTAGAAACGAAAATATGAAAATTACCTATAACAGTAAAAAACCTTTTTTTGATAAAATCAAACCTAAAGCAGATAAATTAATTCATAATTTGAATGGAGTATATAAAATTGAATGCCCTGACTGTAACAAATTTTATGTTGGCCAAACTAAAAAAAACCTTTAAAAGAAAGATATATACAACACCGCAATTCATATTTAAAATCAAATATATATAAATCAAATTTAGCTGCACACTCAAAAAGAAACAAACACACATTTCCAAATTTAAATAATATCAGTTTATTAAAACACATTTCCAAAGGTTTAAAATAACCTCATGGGAAAATTTAGAAACATTTAAACATAAAAAAACTAATAAATTTATACCAGAACAAATCTAGATTAATATAATAAATGATTATATTTTCAAGATTACTAATTTAATGAAATAATAAATATTTATATTATCTTTTACAATTAATTATATAACTTTATTTTTTGGATACAATGTAAAACATTAAATTTAGTCTATAAAACAGCTGTTTTGAGCAATGATTTTAAAAATTGTTTAATTTAGTAAATTATAACTTCCCCGTTAGGTAAAAATTTAAAACTATACCCTTCGCCTAGATGAAGCGAAAATGTGCTGGAGCCCATAATGACAGGACTTGCAATAAAACACTCATTTAACAGTAACAATCCTTTATTAGTGCTTCATAATCACAACATGTTTTACGACAGTGTGAAAACAATGATTTCTTGTGTTTATTTATAACAGTTACTATCTTTCATTTTATCGAGAAAAATAATATATATATATATATTACATTTAATATTTATAATTAAATTTACCTCAAGATGTTATTTTTCTATTTGGAACATGTTTCGAGAGATCCTGTTCTCTCATCTTCAGCCTTCGCGATCTTGTTTCTGGTGAAGTATTTGTGTGTTGGCTGCTGGTTGCTATTAAGGTAGTTTATTGGTCTTTGGTATATTAAAGTTGTATTATTGTGTGTGATTGTGGTATATGTTTTTGTATTTTGTGTATTTTCGATATTGAGTGCTTTGAATATTGTGTCATGTTTTGTATTGATTTGTACTTGTTCTGGTATTAGTTTGTTTTGTGTTTTATGTTTGTATATTTGTAAATTTTCCCAAATGTATATATATTCAATTTGCATGCATAGCAATTACCAATACCATCAACCACTACAATTAATCAAACGGTATCACAAGTGGATGCTTTTAACGCAAATAATAATAAAAATCACAGTATACATTCAGAAGGCATGTTCTAGCAAAATTTTAATTATTAATATATGAAAATACTGTCTATATGTATGCCCTTTTTTCTACTGAAAATTACCAATGCTATTAACAATAAAAATTAATCCAACAGTCTGACAGGTGGATGCTCTTACACAGTTAATAACATGGATCATAATACACATATTTTCACAGGACGTGTTCTAACAAAAATTTCTTCTGTTTCATCACTTCATCATCATAAAATTCACTATCTTTCATTTCTAGACAAATATATACATATATTCAATGTGCATTAATAACAGTAGATAAAAAATAATATTAACACCGTAAATTAATCAGACCGTATAAAAAGTGGATGCTTTTTAACACAGTTAATAATGAATTACAATTATGCATCCATTAGACATGTTCTCACACAATTTGACTCATTATAATTTTGAAAACTATAAGTTTATATGTATGTCCTTTTCTGCTTTTGAAAACTGGTGAAGTGTAATTGTTGTGGAGTTTTAATACATGGAAACTTCCCACCTGTATTTTGAAGAATGCTGATTCCAGTGAGAACCTGTGATGATGCTGGTTAGGAGTGGTGCTGGTAATTGCGAAGTGCGGGGTCATCCTCCTTCTCGGCAGCTGTCCTCCAGGTGTTCTGGAGCATGTGTGTGGCTGACGGCGTTGGGGGAGCTTTCTGGTAGACATCTCTGCCGATGGTGACGGATGTTCATGTCACCATCTCAGCCTTTCCTGGTCTGGGACCACGAGACACTTTAAGAAATTTATTCACGCATAAAGATTAACAGAGAAGTTAGCCCAGCCGCCAGACCACGAAATGCACCGTCAAAGAGTTGAAAATTGAATGAGAACGAGCCACGCGTTCTGTAAATACTGTGCTTCGGAAATACCTGCTACAAATTGTCGATCAGCTGGTCAACCGGCATACTTTGTTGCGTCGCCGCTCACTGCATACAGGACGGTCGCGGCAGCGCGGCAACCTTGATTTACTGATCAAGTGGGCGTTGTCTCCCCAGGGCGGCATTTAAAATTTAAATCATGCCGGACAAATTTGAAGTCCCGGCACAAAATTATATCAGATGATGATAATTAGATCACTATCGAAACATATATTATGTAATTTACAAACTAAACAATATATTCTTGTGAAAAGTTGTATTATTATTTATAATATAAAATATAAAACAAGAAAAATTGAGCATTAATGAATATAAATATTTATTTACGTATTATTATATTTACTAATGTATACAATAATAATTAATGTAAAAATTTAAATACGGGAGTAAACGTAATTACAAAAATTATATTCGTACGTACTAAGAATAATCAAGTAGAACTTTTAGAAGTAAATATATTGAACTAAGAATAAGTAAAGGAATTCTCAAATTTTATACACAAGAATACTTAAAATTCCGCATTAAATTTCAGAAACTGTATTTCCAATAATTTTTAAAAATATTGTGATTTGTTTTCTACCTTTATTAACACCAATATCTACCATCTTCGTTTCCGCTTTACACATTATATCAAGTGCTTCGCCAGCGCGTAAAGTATGCCTTTACTATCGCAACGTAGCCTATGTCAGCGATGAACGAAATATGTTCATTAGGAACCATTTCATTATTTTCTCTTTTATCACAAGAAGATGATGACACTTCTATGCTTTCATCGACTTTACTTGAGTGACTCACAATTTCACCTATATTTCATTAAGTGGCTTCCGTTTTTGGACTGTATACATCCAAAATTCACTGCGGCTCATTTCAAACACGTCTAAAAGATGACAATGTTCTTCTTCGGCTTCGTCGTCTTGAAGTTCGGTAAAGGCACTGATGTTATCTTTATCACGGAAACTACACTTTACAAAACAATGATAAGCAATCTGTGGTATTATTTGTTGTAGATTTGCGATAATTCACGCGATAATAGAATATTTGTCCCGTTATCGAAATTTATCGAGCCATCTAAAGACACCTTGAAGTTTATAAAACCCACTTCTTTAGCATTTCAAATACCTTTCCTTGAATTAACGGCCGCTAAATTGAGATTTTATAAGTTTTTGCTCTGCACAACCGTTCAAATGCAATTTCATCGATTAGCCTACATTTAATATTTTTAGAAACTTCCTTTTATTTGTATGATTCAAGTTACCCGGGCTGTTTAGCCGTGGTCCATGGTTTATTGCCAAACCAAACGTTTCAACAGCTCCAGTGGCTGCCATCATCAGTAATTTTATTTTTATGACGAATGATAACTGCCGCATATTCAAAAAGAATTAAATAATTTTTTGCATACATTCCTAAAGTTTTAAGTACTCAAGATCTATTGATTTTGGTGAAGAACGGTTAAGGTAAAGGGGTAGTTTACCTGCAACGTTTTATGTTTTAACAAGGGTAATTTTTTCTATGACGAACGATAACTGCCGTAAGTTCGAAGAGAATCATATAATTTTTTTGCATACGTTCCTGAATTGTAAAGAACCGAAGGCTTATTGATTTTGGTGAAGATCTGTTAAGGGAAAAAGGTAGTTTAACTGCCACTTTTAATGTTTTAACAAGAGTAATCGTTTCTATGACGAACGATAACTGCCGTAAATTCAAACAACAGAATCAAATACATTTTTGCAAACTTTCCTGAATAATAGGGTACTCAAGGTCTGTTGATTTTAGTGAAGATCTGTTAAGAGAAAAGGGTAGTTTACCAGCAATATTTTATGTTTTAAAAGGGTAATTTTATTTAATGACGAATGATAACTGCCGTAAGTTCAAAGAGAATCAAATAGTTTTTTTGCATATGTTCCTGAATTGTAAAGAACCGAAGGCTTATTGATTTTGGTGAAGATCGGTGAAGGGAAAGGGGTAGTTTAGCTGCCACTTTTAATGTTTTAACAAGAGTAATTTTTTCTATGACGAACGGTAACTGCCGCACATTCATACAGAATCAAATAATGTTTTGCATGCATCCCTGAATTGTAGAGGACTCAAGACGTCTTGATGTTGGTGAATATCAGCTAAGGAAAAGGGGTAGTTTAGCTGCCACTTTTAATGTTTTAACAAGAGTAATTGTTTCTATGACAAACGATAACTGCCGCACATTCAAACAGAATCAAATAATGTTTTGCATGCATCCCTGAATTGTAGAGGACTCAAGACGTCTTGATGTTGGTGAATATCAGCTAAGGGAAAGGGGTAGTTTAGCTGCCACTTTTAATGTTTTAACAAGAGTAATTGTTTCTATGACGAACGATAACTGCCGCACATTCAAACAGAATCAAATAATGTTTTGCATGCATCCCTGAATTGTAGAGGACTCAAGACGTCTTGATGTTGGTGAATATCAGTTAATGAAAAGGGGTAGTTTACCTGCAACCTTATATGTGATAACAAGGTCAATTTTTTTTTGACGAACGATAACTGTCGTAAATTCAAACATACTCAACTAAGTTTTGCGTACCTTCCTAAATTGTAGGGTACTGAAGGCCTGTTGATTTTAGTGAAGATCGGTTACGGGGAAAGGGCATTTTACCTGAAACATTTTATGATTTAACAAGAGTAAAGTACTTAATTTTGATAAATAAAGTATCCTGATAAGAAGATCTTAATAATCCACTGTAGAAACGTAGATGAAATATCTATAAATGAAAAGGCTAATTGAACGGGGTGGGGGTAATTTTCTATAAATGAAAATTATAGGTGAATTGGGAGGGGATAATTTTTATATGTGTTCTACGTTATCGGCAACAAAGTAGTAGTTTGTTGTTAAAATTCTTTCCCGGCCTGTTTGGCCGTAGTCCAATGTTTCCTGCAAAATCAGACGTTTCGGCAGTGCTGTCGACTGCCATCATCAGTGAAAATCCAGTGCGATAACGTGTGGTGGTTATACGTTAGTGACCAGAGTACTGTAGTTATGGCTGAAGCAATAAGTGGAAAAAAGTAGTTTCTATGGAAACATTTCATTTCGTAAATGATTTTGTATATAAATCTTAGAACATGGAAGTCATGTATTGTTCTCATACCGATATTTTATTAATAAAATTTTAATACCAAAACAATTAAATTTTTTTCTGTAACGTTAGTATCATTTTATACATGAGTTGCTATTTATTTTTGAAGCTGAGTCAAAGTCAGACACCCATGCGGTACAAGGTACTCGTATAATTTGTTCAGCATGTTTGTTTAGATATTAAGGTTATATGTTTTTTTATGTGTACTGAATAGTAAAGGGTAGGTTACGTTTTTTCAAGGTGTAAACTTATAAATATATATTTAAATTATATAATATAAAAATATAACTTATATTTTTAAATTTTTATAATTTCAATTTTTAATATTCAAGTAATTCATTTTTGTTTTATATATTAATAAATTGTTGAATGATTATTTTAATATGTTTTAATTAATTATTTCATATCATCAACGTCTCACTCCTCTTATTAAAAATACGTTTATTGTGCAACCACTGTTTTTATATGTATGTGTACATAAGAATGTTATATAATTAATTGTAAAACATAATATAAATATTTATTATTTTATTAAATTTTATTAATAAAAAAATGCTAAATAATACTTTCAGTACACAACAGAGAAAAATAAAAATATTAAATATATTAATTTCATACACATAGGGAATATTAATAATAAAATTACAAAATTGTGTAGAAACGAAAATATGAAAATTACCTATAACAGTAAAAAACCTTTTTTTGATAAAATCAAACCTAAAGCAGATAAATTAATTCATAATTTGAATGGAGTATATAAAATTGAATGCCCTGACTGTAACAAATTTTATGTTGGCCAAACTAAAAAAAACCTTTAAAAGAAAGATATATACAACACCGCAATTCATATTTAAAATCAAATATATATAAATCAAATTTAGCTGCACACTCAAAAAGAAACAAACACACATTTCCAAATTTAAATAATATCAGTTTATTAAAACACATTTCCAAAGGTTTAAAATAACCTCATGGGAAAATTTAGAAACATTTAAACATAAAAAAACTAATAAATTTATACCAGAACAAATCTAGATTAATATAATAAATGATTATATTTTCAAGATTACTAATTTAATGAAATAATAAATATTTATATTATCTTTTACAATTAATTATATAACTTTATTTTTTGGATACAATGTAAAACATTAAATTTAGTCTATAAAACAGCTGTTTTGAGCAATGATTTTAAAAATTGTTTAATTTAGTAAATTATAACTTCCCCGTTAGGTAAAAATTTAAAACTATACCCTTCGCCTAGATGAAGCGAAAATGTGCTGGAGCCCATAATGACAGGACTTGCAATAAAACACTCATTTAACAGTAACAATCCTTTATTAGTGCTTCATAATCACAACATGTTTTACGACAGTGTGAAAACAATGATTTCTTGTGTTTATTTATAACAGTTACTATCTTTCATTTTATCGAGAAAAATAATATATATATATATATATATATTACATTTAATATTTATAATTAAATTTACCTCAAGATGTTATTTTTCTATTTGGAACATGTTTCGAGAGATCCTGTTCTCTCATCTTCAGCCTTCGCGATCTTGTTTCTGGTGAAGTATTTGTGTGTTGGCTGCTGGTTGCTATTAAGGTAGTTTATTGGTCTTTGGTATATTAAAGTTGTATTATTGTGTGTGATTGTGGTATATGTTTTTGTATTTTGTGTATTTTCGATATTGAGTGCTTTGAATATTGTGTCATGTTTTGTATTGATTTGTACTTGTTCTGGTATTAGTTTGTTTTGTGTTTTATGTTTGTATATTTGTAAATTTTCCCAAATGTATATATATTCAATTTGCATGCATAGCAATTACCAATACCATCAACCACTACAATTAATCAAACGGTATCACAAGTGGATGCTTTTAACGCAAATAATAATAAAAATCACAGTATACATTCAGAAGGCATGTTCTAGCAAAATTTTAATTATTAATATATGAAAATACTGTCTATATGTATGCCCTTTTTTCTACTGAAAATTACCAATGCTATTAACAATAAAAATTAATCCAACAGTCTGACAGGTGGATGCTCTTACACAGTTAATAACATGGATCATAATACACATATTTTCACAGGACGTGTTCTAACAAAAATTTCTTCTGTTTCATCACTTCATCATCATAAAATTCACTATCTTTCATTTCTAGACAAATATATACATATATTCAATGTGCATTAATAACAGTAGATAAAAAATAATATTAACACCGTAAATTAATCAGACCGTATAAAAAGTGGATGCTTTTTAACACAGTTAATAATGAATTACAATTATGCATCCATTAGACATGTTCTCACACAATTTGACTCATTATAATTTTGAAAACTATAAGTTTATATGTATGTCCTTTTCTGCTTTTGAAAACTGGTGAAGTGTAATTGTTGTGGAGTTTTAATACATGGAAACTTCCCACCTGTATTTTGAATAATGCTGATTCCAGTGAGAACCTGTGATGATGCTGGTTAGGAGTGGTGCTGGTAATTGCGAAGTGCGGGGTCATCCTCCTTCTCGGCAGCTGTCCTCCAGGTGTTCTGGAGCATGTGTGTGGCTGACGGCGTTGGGGGAGCTTTCTGGTAGACATCTCTGCCGATGGTGACGGATGTTCATGTCACCATCTCAGCCTTTCCTGGTCTGGGACCACGAGACACTTTAAGAAATTTATTCACGCATAAAGATTAACAGAGAAGTTAGCCCAGCCGCCAGACCACGAAATGCACCGTCAAAGAGTTGAAAATTGAATGAGAACGAGCCACGCGTTCTGTAAATACTGTGCTTCGGAAATACCTGCTGCAAATTGTCGATCAGCTGGTCAACCGGCATACTTTGTTGCGTCGCCGCTCACTGCATACAGGACGGTCGCGGCAGCGCGGCAACCTTGATTTACTGATCAAGTGGGCGTTGTGTCCCCAGGCGGCATTTCAAATTTAAATCATGCCGGGAAACTTTCAAGTCCCGGCACAAAATTATATCAGATGATGATAATTAGATCACTATCGAAACATATATTATGTAATTTACAAACTAAACAATATATTCTTGTAAAAAGTTGTATTATTATTTATAATATAAAATATAAAACAAGAAAAATTGAGCATTAATGAATATAAATATTTATTTACGTATTATTATATTTACTAATGTATACAATAATAATTAATGTAAAAATTTAAGTACGGGAGTAAACGTAATTACAAAAATTATATTCGTACGTACTAAGAATAATCAAGTAGAACTTTTAGAAGTAAATATATTGAACTAAGAATAAGTAAAGGAATTCTCAAATTTTATACACAAGAATACTTAAAATTCCGCATTAAATTTCAGAAACTGTATTTCCAATAATTTTTAAAAATATTGTGATTTGTTTTCTACCTTTATTAACACCAATATCTACCATCTTCGTTTCCGCTTTACACATTATATCAAGTGCTTCGCCAGCGCGTAAAGTATGCCTTTACTATCGCAACGTAGCCTATGTCAGCGATGAACGAAATATGTTCATTAGGAACCATTTCATTATTTTCTCTTTTATCACAAGAAGATGATGACACTTCTATGCTTTCATCGACTTTACTTGAGTGACTCACAATTTCACCTATATTTCATTAAGTGGCTTCCGTTTTTGGACTGTATACATCCAAAATTCACTGCGGCTCATTTCAAACACGTCTAAAAGATGACAATGTTCTTCTTCGGCTTCGTCGTCTTGAAGTTCGGTAAAGGCACTGATGTTATCTTTATCACGGAAACTACACTTTACAAAACAATGATAAGCAATCTGTGGTATTATTTGTTGTAGATTTGCGATAATTCACGCGATAATAGAATATTTGTCCCGTTATCGAAATTTATCGAGCCATCTAAAGACACCTTGAAGTTTATAAAACCCACTTCTTTAGCATTTCAAATACCTTTCCTTGAATTAACGGCCGCTAAATTGAGATTTTATAAGTTTTTGCTCTGCACAACCGTTCAAATGCAATTTCATCGATTAGCCTACATTTAATATTTTTAGAAACTTCCTTTTATTTGTATGATTCAAGTTACCCGGGCTGTTTAGCCGTGGTCCATGGTTTATTGCCAAACCAAACGTTTCAACAGCTCCAGTGGCTGCCATCATCAGTAATTTTATTTTTATGACGAATGATAACTGCCGCATATTCAAAAAGAATTAAATAATTTTTTGCATACATTCCTAAAGTTTTAAGTACTCAAGATCTATTGATTTTGGTGAAGAACGGTTAAGGTAAAGGGGTAGTTTACCTGCAACGTTTTATGTTTTAACAAGGGTAATTTTTTCTATGACGAACGATAACTGCCGTAAGTTCGAAGAGAATCATATAATTTTTTTGCATACGTTCCTGAATTGTAAAGAACCGAAGGCTTATTGATTTTGGTGAAGATCTGTTAAGGGAAAAAGGTAGTTTAACTGCCACTTTTAATGTTTTAACAAGAGTAATCGTTTCTATGACGAACGATAACTGCCGTAAATTCAAACAACAGAATCAAATACATTTTTGCAAACTTTCCTGAATAATAGGGTACTCAAGGTCTGTTGATTTTAGTGAAGATCTGTTAAGAGAAAAGGGTAGTTTACCAGCAACATTTTATGTTTTAAAAGGGTAATTTTATTTAATGACGAATGATAACTGCCGTAAGTTCAAAGAGAATCAAATAGTTTTTTTGCATATGTTCCTGAATTGTAAAGAACCGAAGGCTTATTGATTTTGGTGAAGATCGGTGAAGGGAAAGGGGTAGTTTAGCTGCCACTTTTAATGTTTTAACAAGAGTAATTTTTTCTATGACGAACGGTAACTGCCGCACATTCATACAGAATCAAATAATGTTTTGCATGCATCCCTGAATTGTAGAGGACTCAAGACGTCTTGATGTTGGTGAATATCAGCTAAGGAAAAGGGGTAGTTTAGCTGCCACTTTTAATGTTTTAACAAGAGTAATTGTTTCTATGACAAACGATAACTGCCGCACATTCAAACAGAATCAAATAATGTTTTGCATGCATCCCTGAATTGTAGAGGACTCAAGACGTCTTGATGTTGGTGAATATCAGCTAAGGGAAAGGGGTAGTTTAGCTGCCACTTTTAATGTTTTAACAAGAGTAATTGTTTCTATGACGAACGATAACTGCCGCACATTCAAACAGAATCAAATAATGTTTTGCATGCATCCCTGAATTGTAGAGGACTCAAGACGTCTTGATGTTGGTGAATATCATTTAATGAAAAGGGGTAGTTTACCTGCAACCTTATATGTGATAACAAGGTCAATTTTTTTTTTTGACGAACGATAACTGTCGTAAATTCAAACATACTCAACTAAGTTTTGCGTACCTTCCTAAATTGTAGGGTACTGAAGGCCTGTTGATTTTAGTGAAGATCGGTTACGGGGAAAGGGCATTTTACCTGAAACATTTTATGATTTAACAAGAGTAAAGTACTTAATTTTGATAAATAAAGTATCCTGATAAGAAGATCTTAATAATCCACTGTAGAAACGTAGATGAAATATCTATAAATGAAAAGGCTAATTGAACGGGGTGGGGGTAATTTTCTATAAATGAAAATTATAGGTGAATTGGGAGGGGATAATTTTTATATGTGTTCTACGTTATCGGCAACAAAGTAGTAGTTTGTTGTTAAAATTCTTTCCCGGCCTGTTTGGCCGTAGTCCAATGTTTTCTGCAAAATCAGACGTTTCGGCAGTGCTGTCGACTGCCATCATCAGTGAAAATCCAGTGCGATAACGTGTGGTGGTTATACGTTAGTGACCAGAGTACTGTAGTTATGGCTGAAGCAATAAGTGGAAAAAAGTAGTTTCTATGGAAACATTTCATTTCGTAAATGATTTTGTATATAAATCTTAGAACATGGAAGTCATGTATTGTTCTCATACCGATATTTTATTAATAAAATTTTAATACCAAAACAATTAAATTTTTTTCTGTAACGTTAGTATCATTTTATACATGAGTTGCTATTTATTTTTGAAGCTGAGTCAAAGTCAGACACCCATGCGGTACAAGGTACTCGTATAATTTGTTCAGCATGTTTGTTTAGATATTAAGGTTATATGTTTTTTTATGTGTACTGAATAGCAAAGGGTAGGTTACGTTTTTTCAAGGTGTAAACTTATAAATATATATTTAAATTATATAATATAAAAATATAACTTATATTTTTAAATTTTTATAATTTCAATTTTTAATATTCAAGTAATTCATTTTTGTTTTATATATTAATAAATTGTTGAATGATTATTTTAATATGTTTTAATTAATTATTTCATATCATCAACGTCTCACTCCTCTTATTAAAAATACGTTTATTGTGCAACCACTGTTTTTATATGTATGTGTACATAAGAATGTTATATAATTAATTGTAAAACATAATATAAATATTTATTATTTTATTAAATTTTATTAATAAAAAAATGCTAAATAATACTTTCAGTACACAACAGAGAAAAATAAAAATATTAAATATATTAATTTCATACACATAGGGAATATTAATAATAAAATTACAAAATTGTGTAGAAACGAAAATATGAAAATTACCTATAACAGTAAAAAACCTTTTTTTGATAAAATCAAACCTAAAGCAGATAAATTAATTCATAATTTGAATGGAGTATATAAAATTGAATGCCCTGACTGTAACAAATTTTATGTTGGCCAAACTAAAAAAAACCTTTAAAAGAAAGATATATACAACACCGCAATTCATATTTAAAATCAAATATATATAAATCAAATTTAGCTGCACACTCAAAAAGAAACAAACACACATTTCCAAATTTAAATAATATCAGTTTATTAAAACACATTTCCAAAGGTTTAAAATAACCTCATGGGAAAATTTAGAAACATTTAAACATAAAAAAACTAATAAATTTATACCAGAACAAATCTAGATTAATATAATAAATGATTATATTTTCAAGATTACTAATTTAAAGAAATAATAAATATTTATATTATCTTTTACAATTAATTATATAACTTTATTTTTTGGATACAATGTAAAACATTAAATTTAGTCTATAAAACAGCTGTTTTGAGCAATGATTTTAAAAATTGTTTAATTTAGTAAATTATAACTTCCCCGTTAGGTAAAAATTTAAAACTATACCCTTCGCCTAGATGAAGCGAAAATGTGCTGGAGCCCATAATGACAGGACTTGCAATAAAACACTCATTTAACAGTAACAATCCTTTATTAGTGCTTCATAATCACAACATGTTTTACGACAGTGTGAAAACAATGATTTCTTGTGTTTATTTATAACAGTTACTATCTTTCATTTTATCGAGAAAAATAATATATATATATATATTACATTTAATATTTATAATTAAATTTACCTCAAGATGTTATTTTTCTATTTGGAACATGTTTCGAGAGATCCTGTTCTCTCATCTTCAGCCTTCGCGATCTTGTTTCTGGTGAAGTATTTGTGTGTTGGCTGCTGGTTGCTATTAAGGTAGTTTATTGGTCTTTGGTATATTAAAGTTGTATTATTGTGTGTGATTGTGGTATATGTTTTTGTATTTTGTGTATTTTCGATATTGAGTGCTTTGAATATTGTGTCATGTTTTGTATTGATTTGTACTTGTTCTGGTATTAGTTTGTTTTGTGTTTTATGTTTGTATATTTGTAAATTTTCCCAAATGTATATATATTCAATTTGCATGCATAGCAATTACCAATACCATCAACCACTACAATTAATCAAACGGTATCACAAGTGGATGCTTTTAACGCAAATAATAATAAAAATCACAGTATACATTCAGAAGGCATGTTCTAGCAAAATTTTAATTATTAATATATGAAAATACTGTCTATATGTATGCCCTTTTTTCTACTGAAAATTACCAATGCTATTAACAATAAAAATTAATCCAACAGTCTGACAGGTGGATGCTCTTACACAGTTAATAACATGGATCATAATACACATATTTTCACAGGACGTGTTCTAACAAAAATTTCTTCTGTTTCATCACTTCATCATCATAAAATTCACTATCTTTCATTTCTAGACAAATATATACATATATTCAATGTGCATTAATAACAGTAGATAAAAAATAATATTAACACCGTAAATTAATCAGACCGTATAAAAAGTGGATGCTTTTTAACACAGTTAATAATGAATTACAATTATGCATCCATTAGACATGTTCTCACACAATTTGACTCATTATAATTTTGAAAACTATAAGTTTATATGTATGTCCTTTTCTGCTTTTGAAAACTGGTGAAGTGTAATTGTTGTGGAGTTTTAATACATGGAAACTTCCCACCTGTATTTTGAAGAATGCTGATTCCAGTGAGAACCTGTGATGATGCTGGTTAGGAGTGGTGCTGGTAATTGCGAAGTGCGGGGTCATCCTCCTTCTCGGCAGCTGTCCTCCAGGTGTTCTGGAGCATGTGTGTGGCTGACGGCGTTGGGGGAGCTTTCTGGTAGACATCTCTGCCGATGGTGACGGATGTTCATGTCACCATCTCAGCCTTTCCTGGTCTGGGACCACGAGACACTTTAAGAAATTTATTCACGCATAAAGATTAACAGAGAAGTTAGCCCAGCCGCCAGACCACGAAATGCACCGTCAAAGAGTTGAAAATTGAATGAGAACGAGCCACGCGTTCTGTAAATACTGTGCTTCGGAAATACCTGCTGCAAATTGTCGATCAGCTGGTCAACCGGCATACTTTGTTGCGTCGCCGCTCACTGCATACAGGACGGTCGCGGCAGCGCGGCAACCTTGATTTACTGATCAAGTGGGCGTTGTGTCCCCAGGCGGCATTTCAAATTTAAATCATGCCGGGAAACTTTCAAGTCCCGGCACAAAATTATATCAGATGATGATAATTAGATCACTATCGAAACATATATTATGTAATTTACAAACTAAACAATATATTCTTGTAAAAAGTTGTATTATTATTTATAATATAAAATATAAAACAAGAAAAATTGAGCATTAATGAATATAAATATTTATTTACGTATTATTATATTTACTAATGTATACAATAATAATTAATGTAAAAATTTAAATACGGGAGTAAACGTAATTACAAAAATTATATTCGTACGTACTAAGAATAATCAAGTAGAACTTTTAGAAGTAAATATATTGAACTAAGAATAAGTAAAGGAATTCTCAAATTTTATACACAAGAATACTTAAAATTCCGCATTAAATTTCAGAAACTGTATTTCCAATAATTTTTAAAAATATTGTGATTTGTTTTCTACCTTTATTAACACCAATATCTACCATCTTCGTTTCCGCTTTACACATTATATCAAGTGCTTCGCCAGCGCGTAAAGTATGCCTTTACTATCGCAACGTAGCCTATGTCAGCGATGAACGAAATATGTTCATTAGGAACCATTTCATTATTTTCTCTTTTATCACAAGAAGATGATGACACTTCTATGCTTTCATCGACTTTACTTGAGTGACTCACAATTTCACCTATATTTCATTAAGTGGCTTCCGTTTTTGGACTGTATACATCCAAAATTCACTGCGGCTCATTTCAAACACGTCTAAAAGATGACAATGTTCTTCTTCGGCTTCGTCGTCTTGAAGTTCGGTAAAGGCACTGATGTTATCTTTATCACGGAAACTACACTTTACAAAACAATGATAAGCAATCTGTGGTATTATTTGTTGTAGATTTGCGATAATTCACGCGATAATAGAATATTTGTCCCGTTATCGAAATTTATCGAGCCATCTAAAGACACCTTGAAGTTTATAAAACCCACTTCTTTAGCATTTCAAATACCTTTCCTTGAATTAACGGCCGCTAAATTGAGATTTTATAAGTTTTTGCTCTGCACAACCGTTCAAATGCAATTTCATCGATTAGCCTACATTTAATATTTTTAGAAACTTCCTTTTATTTGTATGATTCAAGTTACCCGGGCTGTTTAGCCGTGGTCCATGGTTTATTGCCAAACCAAACGTTTCAACAGCTCCAGTGGCTGCCATCATCAGTAATTTTATTTTTATGACGAATGATAACTGCCGCATATTCAAAAAGAATTAAATAATTTTTTGCATACATTCCTAAAGTTTTAAGTACTCAAGATCTATTGATTTTGGTGAAGAACGGTTAAGGTAAAGGGGTAGTTTACCTGCAACGTTTTATGTTTTAACAAGGGTAATTTTTTCTATGACGAACGATAACTGCCGTAAGTTCGAAGGGAATCATATAATTTTTTTGCATACGTTCCTGAATTGTAAAGAACCGAAGGCTTATTGATTTTGGTGAAGATCTGTTAAGGGAAAAAGGTAGTTTAACTGCCACTTTTAATGTTTTAACAAGAGTAATCGTTTCTATGACGAACGATAACTGCCGTAAATTCAAACAACAGAATCAAATACATTTTTGCAAACTTTCCTGAATAATAGGGTACTCAAGGTCTGTTGATTTTAGTGAAGATCTGTTAAGAGAAAAGGGTAGTTTACCAGCAACATTTTATGTTTTAAAAGGGTAATTTTATTTAATGACGAATGATAACTGCCGTAAGTTCAAAGAGAATCAAATAGTTTTTTTGCATATGTTCCTGAATTGTAAAGAACCGAAGGCTTATTGATTTTGGTGAAGATCGGTGAAGGGAAAGGGGTAGTTTAGCTGCCACTTTTAATGTTTTAACAAGAGTAATTTTTTCTATGACGAACGGTAACTGCCGCACATTCATACAGAATCAAATAATGTTTTGCATGCATCCCTGAATTGTAGAGGACTCAAGACGTCTTGATGTTGGTGAATATCAGCTAAGGAAAAGGGGTAGTTTAGCTGCCACTTTTAATGTTTTAACAAGAGTAATTGTTTCTATGACAAACGATAACTGCCGCACATTCAAACAGAATCAAATAATGTTTTGCATGCATCCCTGAATTGTAGAGGACTCAAGACGTCTTGATGTTGGTGAATATCAGCTAAGGGAAAGGGGTAGTTTAGCTGCCACTTTTAATGTTTTAACAAGAGTAATTGTTTCTATGACGAACGATAACTGCCGCACATTCAAACAGAATCAAATAATGTTTTGCATGCATCCCTGAATTGTAGAGGACTCAAGACGTCTTGATGTTGGTGAATATCATTTAATGAAAAGGGGTAGTTTACCTGCAACCTTATATGTGATAACAAGGTCAATTTTTTTTTTTGACGAACGATAACTGTCGTAAATTCAAACATACTCAACTAAGTTTTGCGTACCTTCCTAAATTGTAGGGTACTGAAGGCCTGTTGATTTTAGTGAAGATCGGTTACGGGGAAAGGGCATTTTACCTGAAACATTTTATGATTTAACAAGAGTAAAGTACTTAATTTTGATAAATAAAGTATCCTGATAAGAAGATCTTAATAATCCACTGTAGAAACGTAGATGAAATATCTATAAATGAAAAGGCTAATTGAACGGGGTGGGGGTAATTTTCTATAAATGAAAATTATAGGTGAATTGGGAGGGGATAATTTTTATATGTGTTCTACGTTATCGGCAACAAAGTAGTAGTTTGTTGTTAAAATTCTTTCCCGGCCTGTTTGGCCGTAGTCCAATGTTTTCTGCAAAATCAGACGTTTCGGCAGTGCTGTCGACTGCCATCATCAGTGAAAATCCAGTGCGATAACGTGTGGTGGTTATACGTTAGTGACCAGAGTACTGTAGTTATGGCTGAAGCAATAAGTGGAAAAAAGTAGTTTCTATGGAAACATTTCATTTCGTAAATGATTTTGTATATAAATCTTAGAACATGGAAGTCATGTATTGTTCTCATACCGATATTTTATTAATAAAATTTTAATACCAAAACAATTAAATTTTTTTCTGTAACGTTAGTATCATTTTATACATGAGTTGCTATTTATTTTTGAAGCTGAGTCAAAGTCAGACACCCATGCGGTACAAGGTACTCGTATAATTTGTTCAGCATGTTTGTTTAGATATTAAGGTTATATGTTTTTTTATGTGTACTGAATAGCAAAGGGTAGGTTACGTTTTTTCAAGGTGTAAACTTATAAATATATATTTAAATTATATAATATAAAAATATAACCTATATTTTTAAATTTTTATAATTTCAATTTTTAATATTCAAGTAATTCATTTTTGTTTTATATATTAATAAATTGTTGAATGATTATTTTAATATGTTTTAATTAATTATTTCATATCATCAACGTCTCACTCCTCTTATTAAAAATACGTTTATTGTGCAACCACTGTTTTTATATGTATGTGTACATAAGAATGTTATATAATTAATTGTAAAACATAATATAAATATTTATTATTTTATTAAATTTTATTAATAAAAAAATGCTAAATAATACTTTCAGTACACAACAGAGAAAAATAAAAATATTAAATATATTAATTTCATACACATAGGGAATATTAATAATAAAATTACAAAATTGTGTAGAAACGAAAATATGAAAATTACCTATAACAGTAAAAAACCTTTTTTTGATAAAATCAAACCTAAAGCAGATAAATTAATTCATAATTTGAATGGAGTATATAAAATTGAATGCCCTGACTGTAACAAATTTTATGTTGGCCAAACTAAAAAAAACCTTTAAAAGAAAGATATATACAACACCGCAATTCATATTTAAAATCAAATATATATAAATCAAATTTAGCTGCACACTCAAAAAGAAACAAACACACATTTCCAAATTTAAATAATATCAGTTTATTAAAACACATTTCCAAAGGTTTAAAATAACCTCATGGGAAAATTTAGAAACATTTAAACATAAAAAAACTAATAAATTTATACCAGAACAAATCTAGATTAATATAATAAATGATTATATTTTCAAGATTACTAATTTAAAGAAATAATAAATATTTATATTATCTTTTACAATTAATTATATAACTTTATTTTTTGGATACAATGTAAAACATTAAATTTAGTCTATAAAACAGCTGTTTTGAGCAATGATTTTAAAAATTGTTTAATTTAGTAAATTATAACTTCCCCGTTAGGTAAAAATTTAAAACTATACCCTTCGCCTAGATGAAGCGAAAATGTGCTGGAGCCCATAATGACAGGACTTGCAATAAAACACTCATTTAACAGTAACAATCCTTTATTAGTGCTTCATAATCACAACATGTTTTACGACAGTGTGAAAACAATGATTTCTTGTGTTTATTTATATCAGTTACTATCTTTCATTTTATCGAGAAAAATAATATATATATATATATATATTACATTTAATATTTATAATTAAATTTACCTCAAGATGTTATTTTTCTATTTGGAACATGTTTCGAGAGATCCTGTTCTCTCATCTTCAGCCTTCGCGATCTTGTTTCTGGTGAAGTATTTGTGTGTTGGCTGCTGGTTGCTATTAAGGTAGTTTATTGGTCTTTGGTATATTAAAGTTGTATTATTGTGTGTGATTGTGGTATATGTTTTTGTATTTTGTGTATTTTCGATATTGAGTGCTTTGAATATTGTGTCATGTTTTGTATTGATTTGTACTTGTTCTGGTATTAGTTTGTTTTGTGTTTTATGTTTGTATATTTGTAAATTTTCCCAAATGTATATATATTCAATTTGCATGCATAGCAATTACCAATACCATCAACCACTACAATTAATCAAACGGTATCACAAGTGGATGCTTTTAACGCAAATAATAATAAAAATCACAGTATACATTCAGAAGGCATGTTCTAGCAAAATTTTAATTATTAATATATGAAAATACTGTCTATATGTATGCCCTTTTTTCTACTGAAAATTACCAATGCTATTAACAATAAAAATTAATCCAACAGTCTGACAGGTGGATGCTCTTACACAGTTAATAACATGGATCATAATACACATATTTTCACAGGACGTGTTCTAACAAAAATTTCTTCTGTTTCATCACTTCATCATCATAAAATTCACTATCTTTCATTTCTAGACAAATATATACATATATTCAATGTGCATTAATAACAGTAGATAAAAAATAATATTAACACCGTAAATTAATCAGACCGTATAAAAAGTGGATGCTTTTTAACACAGTTAATAATGAATTACAATTATGCATTCATTAGACATGTTCTCACACAATTTGACTCATTATAATTTCGAAACTATAAGTTTATATGTTTGTCCTTTTCTGCTTTTGAAAACTGGTGAAGTGTAATTGTTGTGGAGTTTTAATACATGGAAACTTCCCACCTGTATTTTGAAGAATGCTGATTCCAGTGAGAACCTGTGATGATGCTGGTTAGGAGTGGTGCTGGTAATTGCGAAGTGCGGGGTTATCCTCCTTCTCGGCAGCTGTCCTCCTGGTGTTCTGGAGCATGTGTGTGGCTGACGGCGTTGGGGGAGCTTTCTGGTAGACATCTCTGCCGATGGTGACGGATGTTCATGTCACCATCTCAGCCTTTCCTGGTCTGGGACCACGAGACACTTTAAGAAATTTATTCACGCATAAAGATTAACAGAGAAGTTAGCCCAGCCGCCAGACCACGAAATGCACCGTCAAAGAGTTGAAAATGGAATGAGAACGAGCCACGCGTTCTGTAAATACTGTGCTTCGGAAATACCTGCTGCAAATTGTCGATCAGCTGGTCAACCGGCATACTTTGTTGCGTCGCCGCTCACTGCATACAGGACGGTCGCGGCAGCGCGGCAACCTTGATTTACTGATCAAGTGGGCGTTGTGTCCCCAGGCGGCATTTCAAATTTAAATCATGCCGGGAAACTTTCAAGTCCCGGCACAAAATTATATCAGATGATGATAATTAGATCACTATCAAAACATATATTATGTAATTTACAAACTAAACAATATATTCTTGTAAAAAGTTGTATTATTATTTATAATATAAAATATATAACAAGAAAAATTGAGCATTAATGAATATAAATATTTATTTACGTATTATTATATTTACTAATGTATACAATAATAATTAATGTAAAAATTTAAATACGGGAGTAAACGTAATTACAAAAATTATATTCGTACGAACTAAGAATAATCAAGTAGAACTTGTAGAAGTAAAGATATTGAACTAAGAATAAGTAAAGGAATTCTCAAATTTTATACACAAGAATACTTAAAATTCCGCATTAAATTTCAGAACCTGTATTTCCAATAATTTTTAAAAATATTGTGATTTGTTTTCTACCTTTATTAACACCAATATCTACCATCTTCGTTTCCTCTTTACACATTATATCAAGTGCTTCCCCAGCGCGTAAAGTATGCCTTTACTTTCGCAACATAGTCTATGTCACCGATGAACGAAATATGTTCATTAGGAACCATTTCATTATTTTCTCTTATATCACAAGAAGATGATGACACTTCTATGCTTTCATGGGCTTTACTTGAGTAACTCACAATTTCATCTATATTTCATTAAGTGGCTTCCGTTTATGGACTGTATACATCCAAAATTCACTGCGGCTCACTTCAAACACGTCTAAAAGATGACAATGTTCTTCTTCGGCTTCGTCGTCTTGAAGTTCGGTAAAGGCACTGATGTTATCTTTATCACGGAAACTACACTTTACAAAACATTGGTAAACAATCTGTGGTATTATTTGTTGTAGAGATGCGATAATTCACGCGATAATAGGATATTTGTCCCGTTATCGAAATTTATCGAGCCATCTAAAGACACCTTGAAGTTTATAAAACCCACTTCTTTAGCAATTTCAAATACCTTTCCTTGAATTAACGGCCGCTAAATTGAGATTTTATAAGTTTTTCCTCTGCACAACCGTTCAAATGCAATTTCATCGATTAGCCTACATTTAATATTTTTAGAAACTTCATTTTGTTTGTATGATTCAAGTTATCCGGGCTGTTTAGCCGTGGTCCATGGTTTATTGCCAAACCAAACGTTTCAACAGCTCCAGTGGCTGCCATCATCAGTGGAATTAAAAAAAAAACCTGAACGTAGGGTGTTCACTTCAGGCCCACAGTACTGTGGTAAAGGTTCCTTTTTGTTTCTTGATCTCTATTTTCCAACCAACAGTTTAACAGTTCTTTTTATGACTTTAAAATTTCGCTTACTTATGTTTTAATTAGGCTAATTTGGTGCTGTATCTCGAACAGTTAAAGTTGTTTTTCCACACTCTTTAATAATTTCAACCTTTTCTTTTAACGTAAACGCTTGCGTTACTCAGATATTTTTGAAACTACTGTACTGTAACAAAATACATCCAAACTATTTACTGTTATTGAATAGGGGTGAACAACGTGTTACTGCCTCGGTCTGAATATTGTAACGATAATCTAAGTGGTTTCTTCGTTATCGGGTTACTTATGATTGAGATGTAGCCTCACCTCGGGTTCGTCTATTTGTAACCAGAGAATATTTCGTTACGTACAATGTTATTATGGACAGGTTACTTGTATTTATTCGTGTGCACTTGTATTACACCACCCGTAGGAAGTGTGAACTTGTAATATATATAAATAATGTATCGACAAACTCGAACTGGAGTCGTCGATGTGTAATTGTGAATGTATTATGTTGAACGGCGAATGATTTTGTAAATTGCCGCTTACTCCCACTACGCAGCTTCTTTTCCGTGACGTCACTCACCGATGCCAACTATCGGGTCAGCTACAACCTGTGAATTCTATTTACTAAATGTAACGGCAATAATAACGACACACAGTTACTATCAAACATATATCCTTGTGGAATCTTTTATTCGAAAACAACACTGGTTAATGGTTTAATAAATTTAAACAGAATAATCGCAATTGAATTACAAATTATAAATATTCTCTTTACCAGTTGGCAGCAGTAGTAGCCAAACGTTCAGTATTTCTTGAGATCAAAACCATGCTTTTTGTTAATGTTTTTAAATAAAATATATCAATTATCTCAGGGCGTATATGGTTCGGGGATTATAAATTAAACAAAATATTACACTATTAATCAAAATACAAGTTTACAATTATGGGATATTACAACGTTAGAGTGATAGGTGCACACAGAAATCGTATAGTGGTTACCAGTTTTTAAAAAAGGTTATGTTCAAATCAGGCTTTGATAGTTATCGTGTAAATTAATAGTTTTCGTTGTGTTTAAAAAGGTGTTAGTCTTATATGGTGTTATTAGTGATTGTTTTTTAGTGTTTGTACCGACTACGTATGGTGTCGGTAGTTTAGTTGATTATTACTTAAAATTCGTGTATCCAAATGTGTGTGTTGAAATACAAAATAATGAGATGTCAGATCACCAAATCCTTTTCTTGTACTCTTCTTGATTGAAAATAGGGCCCACGTACACGTCAGATCTTCTTCTCGTCCATCGTCCACTTCAAATTTTCTTCCTGGTTGTTATTTCTTCTAATTCGTCTAATGGGTAGCCTTCTGTTATTGCAAAGAGTTCGTGTAGTGTACCTCTAACTGTATTTATTTAGTTGTATAGTTTTTTCACACTTTATAACACAAAATGTAAGACGATTTAAAAACGCGTCTATCTGCTAAGATCGTTGTCAAAGAAGTCTCCTTTTATTTATCCGAAATTTCTGGTTGCTAAGGGTAAACTTGGAACCTGGTTGGTCAATTCGGACAGACATTGTCATATACTTTTATTATTTCAGAATCTAAATTTCGTTCAAAATCTTTAATTTAACATAACTTTTCTATACTGAATGGGAGTTTAAAACCATTATCAGCATTATTTTGATCTTCACATTTGTTATATTTAGACACCAAACATGCCTATTTTTGCTTAAGAACTATGGATGTTACAATTTTATTATTTGGAATTTTCTTAAATAACTTGATATGTGTTATTTTGTTTCTACATTCCTTGTACACGTTATTACCTATAAATACATCTACCTTTTCACATTTGCTTTACAAAATTTCTAATATAATTGTTCAAAATTTACTAAAGTTGGTTTCACCTGGCCTATGTAATAGTATTACCTTCATCACCATGTTTTAACATCTTTAACAATTAAATTAATTTCTAACATTCATCAAATTGGTTAACATATAACGTTATTATAACAACACAAAATATATATTATTCTAATAGTTAAATTCATGTTCACATGGCTATGATTATACCAATTCCATGCACAAATAGCTGTTTTCTACTCAAACTGTATAGGTGTTTGACACTTAATAAAACATCTTTGTATAGTCCATTCTGCTTGGTTAATTAATTTACCATGGTTTGACATCAGCTCTATTGTTACATTTGTTAACACAAAATAAAAAAATTGAATTAATATCATAAAATTGACATTCCTTTAAACTAACTGTACCCCTGGTACATACAAAAAACACAACACAAATACTATTATATAAAACACTGTGCTATAACATAAAACATGCACATTTTACAAAACAAATCCTATACTAATTAGTTAGTCCTTTGTCAGCTAATTTACTAATTGTTCTGACACTGTCTATGTCATATTTACTATTTATATTGGTTTCAACATCCGTATACTTACTGATGTTTGACTTACAAAAATTACAATAAATTGAACACTGTTGCTCTACCTCACCACACAGTTCTAATAATCTTGTTACATTTACTGTTTATCTAGGTTATACTCTTGTTATAAATGTTATTGTGACCATGTTATAATTTGTTGTTTACTGGACAACCCTATGAACTCTATATGTGACAATTATTGGTATGTTTCATGTATCTATAACCAGGTGTATTTATATTTTTGTTACATCAATTAACTTAATTATTTACTAATATTTTTCTTACATAATATTATATGTTTGGGTCTATTATCCCTCACTTTGTATTTTGATTGTCTGGATTTAATGATACATCAACTGAAACCATTTGTTCCTTTATAGTCCTGGTTCATAAACTGTTTGTCTTTATAATTCTTTGTTTGGTCAATACTGAAAATTCATGTCATAGTTGGGGTTTGAAGATATCTGCATCACTTAGCCTAAATCATTAATTTGGGTACGGTCAGTTGTCTTATTAGTCAGTCTAAAATTGTTAGTCGTTCTTCTTCACTATCATCTTTGAAGATATTGTTCTTCTTGTTAGCTTCTTAATCAAAGTCTTCATTAAATCAGGTAAGATATTATGTTGTTCCAAATGTCATGTTACATATTACCCTGCCACCAAATTTGATCATTTTAATAAAATATTGTTTTTGTTGAAATTATCAATTACCTTCTTTTTCATATTATCATTTGTTATTCTTATTATGATCTGGTATACTTGTCTTTAATTATAAGTGTTCTATCCCTGGAACATGTTACTTCCCTAACAAATTAATCACCATATATTCTGGAATCAGTCGGGGGGCTCTCTTGACCTAATACCCCGCTGTCCTTACAATACATAATACATAAATAATATCGATTGCTGGAGCTATCTCGTCAGTCAATCACATTTAATAATCACTAGTCTATTCACGACTAAAATAAATAAAATAATATAATATATTCTTGGGATTGTTCACTCAGTCTAACTTCTCAGATCTAAATATTTCTTTCCATTGATTCTTTCAGATGTTTATTTTCTTGTGGCGATATTAATAACATTTTTTATTTTTAATTGGTACTATCTTCCTTCCTTCCTTATCAGTACTGCTTAATCTTCATTCTTCATTCACTATCTTCATTTAAATTAAAACATAACAAGCATTTGCATCTTCAGTTGTTGTTGATTCTCTCACAATCATGATAGGTTATTTGCAATAAATTCGTTTCTAGTCTTGTCTCATTTTCATCGTCGATTGTCTATATTTGCCCTTTCTTATTCATTTTATATCACTATAGTTTCTTCTAATTTATGGATGTTGCATCTTTCTTTTATATTCCAATAATAAGTTCATAACTGTGTTTAATAAGAGGTGCTTATTTTGTTTAGAATTTGGAAATTTATTCCCAGTTGTTTATCTGCTTGATTCATCATAACATTATCAAACTGTACTGTAATTGGTCCTTACTATTTATCTAAATTCTGAAATATTCAACCTTGTTTATTGGGCTTCATTTAAAATTATATTCTGAATTATCATAGTTGGTAAGATGAGCTTACTACATTTTTCCAATTTCGTGGTATTGTAATAATAAATTCTTCAGTTTCATATTAATTCTCATAAATAATTTGTTGTAAGTTGTTCTTACTATTTGTTTGGAATTTTGTTGTTTTTATAATAATAAATTCTTCAATTCCAAATTAATTCTCATAAATCATTAGTTGTAAGTTGTTCTTACTATATTTTTAGAATTTGGTGGTTTTTCAACTTTGTTTATTAGGTTCATAATACATTTTTAAGGAAACTTGGTTGTATGTCCCCTTAATCTTTTTTGTTTCCACATCACTAATGACATAAGTATTATTGTTATTGTTTTTTATAACAACATATGGTCCATTATACAGTAATAATAGCTTTTTTGCTATTCCTTCCTTAGAACTTGGCAATTCGCGGTTTTTTAACAATACCTTGTCTCCAATCTTGTACTGGATCACCTTCTCCTGAATTATTTTGTATTTTTTCCTTCTTTTCTCCACTTGTTCATTCAGTTTGCTGTGGAATCTCACGTTGTCGAACTGGTAAGCTGGATTGTTTGGGAAATTGATTATTTCACTAATTTCTCGGGGTGGTAGTCTTTCATGCATTATGGTATATGGAGTATCTTGTATTGCTTCATGGTAAGCTAAGTTGATAAAGCTCTCAGTTTGTGTAATGTAGTCACTCCACTTCTGGTGTTTATCAAAACAATATGTCCTGAGTATACGGCCGACCTCCCTCAGTACTCTTTCCGCCGGGTTGCTATTTGGGTGATAGACAGATGTTTTATATGTCTTGACACCTAAGTCTAACAAAGTCTCCTTCCATACCCTTCCTCGAAACTGAGTTCCGTGATCGGTAATAATTGATCGTGGAGCTCCTAACTCTGGTATGTATTGTTGGATCACTATTTGCAAAATCTTTTTTGTAGTTGCCCGATTAATGGGATATAGTTTTGTAAACTTGGAGTAATGGTCGAACATGATTATAATAAACTTATACTGTTTTCTCCCTCCACTACGAGGTAACGGACCACACACATCTAAAAATACTCTCTCTAATTTACCAGTTGATGTAATAGGTTGCATAATTCCTTCTGTTTTTTCATTATTGCATTTTGCCAATTGACAGATGTGACACTGCCGAATACATTCTCTAACTCTTCTGTTGATATTCTTAATGTAAGTGTGTTCCTCAAGTGCCTTCATTACTTTTAAAGCACCCATATGCCCATATCGGCTATGGTAGTCCAATATTAATTCTGTTTCTAAAGTTTTAGGTATTACCACCTTCCATGAGCCTTGGTTATTATTTGGTTTGTAAAATAATATGTCTTCATGTAGACAGTAATATCCAGTGATTTTTTCATCCTGTTGGATCAGTCTTTGTCTAAAATTGTTGATTTTGGTATCCTCGGTTTGTTGTTGCGCAATGGATTTCATGATGTTTTCCAAATCTGACTTGTTTTTTATTATAGTGTATACCTTGATGACTGTTTCTTTTTCCCCTTCAAAAGTTTGTTGTTCTATGTTAATCCGGGACAATATATCTGCAGCAATATTCTGTTTTCCTGGAACATACTCCCAATTTATATGGTACTCCTGTAGTGCGAGTATCCACCTTGTCAATCTCCCATGGTTGATCTTGCAATTTTTTAGGAAAGATATTGACTTATGATCGCTCCTCACAGTTATCGGGTATCCAAGAATGTAGGTTCTGAATTTCCCACAAGCGAATACAACGCTTAATAACTCCTTTTCTGTTACACTATAATTGCGTTCACATCCATTAAGTATTCTGCTTGCAAAACTCACCACCTGATGTTCTCCCTCACTATCTTCTTGATATAATACAGATCCTAAACTTATATCACTGGCATCACAGTTCATGAAGAAAGGTTGATTGAAATTAGGATGTTTTAATACAACTGAACTTAGGAAATTGTGCTTGATCGTTTGGAGTAAATTGTCTTGTTCCTGTCCCCAGGACCATTTGTTTTTAGAGGATAATTGTGGGGAAAACTTTGCTGTCATTTCAGAATAATTTCTCTGAAACTTCCTATAATAATTGCAAAGTCCCAGAAATGATTGAAGTTGCTTTTTATTTTTAGGACTTGGGAACTTCTGGATAGCTTCAATTTTTTCATTGGATGGTGTTATTCCTTGTCTTGTTAGGTTAAAACCCAGGAATTGGACTTCACTGGCGATAAGCTTAGATTTTTGAAGTTTTAGTGTAACGTTATTGTCTGATAGTTTTTGTAATACTTGTCCTACTCTGTCACAATGGTCTTCCCAATTCACTGAAGTAATCAACAAGTCATCAACATAGACTGTGGTATATGGAATAGTATCTGGACCCAACACCTGGTCCATACATCTTACGAATACAGCTACTGAATTTACCAGTCCAAACGGTAGTCTCTTGAACTGATAGTTCCTTCCTTCGAAAATAAAGGCGACGTATTTTCGACTATCTGGGTGTAGCTCCACCTGCCAATACCCACAAACCGTATCCCAGGTGCTAATAAACTGTATGCCATTGAACTTTTTCAGTATCTCCTCAATCTCTCCAGGAGATGTTCTGTCGTTAACTATGATCTTATTAATCTCTCTAGCATCTAAGCAGAGTCGTACTTTGCCATCTTTCTTTGGAACTGCTATTAACGGACTGGTATATGGGGAACAGCTATATTCAATAATGTCTTCTGCTATCATTTTGTCTAGTTCAGTCCTCACTGCTTCTTTTAATGCATAAGCAACGGGATATGATTTTTTATTAAAATTGACAGGCTCCTTGAATTGTAATGTAAATTGATAATCCTTTACCTTGCCAGGTACATCAGAAAAAACATACCGGTATTTATTATATATTGAAATTAACTTCTCTATTTGTGGTGTGGTTAGATTACATTCATTTTGTTCTGACCGAAATTGTCGGATCTCTTCTAATTTTTCCAACCATAAACTATCTTCACACCCAAAGTATTCCCTTCTTACATTCCATGACTCATCTTGGTTATTATTGAATTTTCTTATACTATTGCATGAAGGTACATTTTTGTTTTCTACCAATTTTGCTGTCCACTCTATATTATCCACCTTTAATGACACTATGGCTTGTCTCATGTCAATTATTGCTGAATATTTTCTCAAAATATCACAGCCTATTAGTAGATTAAATGGTAGATTACTAGCTATTAGAAAAATCATAGGTATAGCTACATTTCTGCTGGTCACTGTTAATGATACCTGTTTTCTTATTGACTTGTTTTGCCTTCCAGTGGCTCCGATTAAAATTATATTTTGAATTGGTAAAGTTGGTAAGATGGCCTTACTATATTTTTGAATTTTGAGGTATTCATTGTTGTCGATTAACGACACGTTTGCGCCCGTATCTATCATACATCTTGTCTCCAGTCCATTCACTTGGGCGATGATATAAACAATCTCACTATTTGAATTATTTTGTGTTATCGAGTCTTCGTTCAGCAGTTCTTCTCTAACATTCTTCAGGAAATGATTTTGTACTATTGTCAACGTATCGTCAGTCGTTTTGTCTCGTCCTAGTAAGTACCCAAATTGCCGGTTCAGTGATGGGACCTGGTGGATTTTCACTGCCGCAGTTCGTTTAAATCAGGGCTGATCTCCTCAGTCCTGTTGTCTGATTGATTGGGTCTGTCTCTGTTCTGCGCCTCTTGTACCTCAATGGCGTTATTATTGAACGTCACTGAGTTTCGATTATTTCTGTTGTCGTCGCAGCTTCTACTTCGCCGATGTTCATCGCGGTAGTGCTGGTTACTCTCCTCCTGAAAACTTCTTCCACGATTTCCATTATAGTTTGCTCGTCCCTGGTACCAACGTCTTCCCACATCCCTATCGTCAACGCTTACATAATTCACTTGTCTTCTATATGTTTGATTTTTACTGTTATTATTGCCGTTATTATTATGCCTGTATCGGTTATCATAGTTGTTGTTATAACCCCGGTTGTTCTGGTACTGGTGGTCTCGTTCATTGGCACGCTGGTATCCATTATTGTTATTATTTGTAGGAGGGCTTCGGTAATAGTGGTTGTTGTTATTGTTGTTGTTATTTGCGTTATTTCGTGAATAGTTATTGGTGTTATTCTGGTTTTGGTAACCGCGCTGATATTGGTTACCGTTGTTGTTATAACTATTGTTTGGTCGTCGTCCATTATTTTCATATGGGGCGTCGCGGCGACCATTATTTCTATTTATCTCATCGTTCCTTCGTCTATACTGGAGGAAGTTCTTCTCCTGTTCCATCTCTGCCAATAATTTTGACATCTCCTCGATGGTTTGTATGCGTCCATTTGTCCGGCCTCTTGTAATTTCGCCACCATAGTGGTAGGCCAATAGCCGCACTAAACATTCCGTAGGGATTGCCGGCTCTAAATGTCTGGCTATATTTATTTTGCCAAGGAAATATGCGGTTGGAGTTTGCTTGCCGTGCAGGTCATATCTGCCCAATCCTATGTCACTTCTTATCATGTGTTGTGTGGCATCGGACCAATATTTGGATTTGAACTGTTTCTTAAATTCCTGGAAGTTCTGTATACTCGGCCGCATCGCCGTCCACCAATTGTCATATACCTTTCGGAACATCTCGTCCAACATGCTCCTTATCACAAACCATCTGTCTTCCCCGGTTTTGGCTATCTTCTCTTCGACTCGTTCTAAAAATAGCATGGGGTTTCTTCTATAGTTTTGAAAATCGATCACCTCTCGATTTTCCTCGCATGTTGTATGGGCACCGGTACACTGTCTGTTTTTTAAGGAATTGATTTCGTCTCTATGAGCAGTTGTTTGGTCTTGTACTCGATTGAGACTATTACTCATATCTTCCAACCTCTCTCCCATCACTGCTTGGTTGGTTCTGATATTTTCAACTCGTCCATTCGTTTCTTCCCGGACGCTCAGTATCTCTTGGTTCATCCGCTCACACTTTTCCGTGGTCTCGGATTCCACCCTTTTAATTTCAGTCACCGGTTCTTCCAGCTTCTTGTCCCATTCTTCCTGCAATTGCCGGTTATTAGTTTCCATCTTGTTATTCCACTCTTCTTTTAATGACTCTCTGTGTTCATCTAGTTTTTTCATGGTCTCCTGGTAATTTCCCTTCAACTCTTCCCTCAATGCTCTATTATTTTCGTCTATTTTCTCTTCCATTTTACTGCTATTCTCCTTCAATTCTCGGCTCAATTCCTCCTTGGTTTGTTTATTATCACTCTTTATTTCCTCCATCTTCTTACTCAAGTCTTCCTTCAATTTCTCTAAGTTCTTATTACTGTTCTCTATGGACTGTTTATTGTCCTGTTTTAATTCTTCCTTCAATTTCTTACTATTCTCCTCCATCTTCTTACCCAAATCTTCCTTCAATAATTCTAAGTTCTTATTATTCTGTTTTAAATATTCCATAATGCTCTTCAGGTCAACGCTCTCTGTGACTTTGTCCGGTTCTTGTTTATCTCCTTGATCCTCTCTTATTGTTACTTCTACTTCTTCGACCGGTATTGCTTCTTTGTCTTCCATATCTAACTCGTCTACCTTCTCGGCTTCGACCGCTCGTTTTCGCGATGTCTCTCACTTCCTCATCTTGTTTATTCTGGTTTATTTGTCTATTAATAATAATTTAATTTATATTAAATTACACGCCTCACACGTTGGTGCGCCAATTCTGTAACGATAATCTAAGTGGTTTCTTCGTTATCGGGTTACTTATGATTGAGATGTAGCCTCACCTCGGGTTCGTCTATTTGTAACCAGAGAATATTTCGTTACGTACAATGTTATTATGGACAGGTTACTTGTATTTATTCGTGTGCACTTGTATTACACCACCCGTAGGAAGTGTGAACTTGTAATATATATAAATAATGTATCGACAAACTCGCACTGGAGTCGTCGATGTGTAATTGTGAATGTATTATGTTGAACGGCGAATGATTTTGTAAATTGCCGCTTACTCCCACTACGCAGCTTCTTTTCCGTGACGTCACTCACCGATGCCAACTATCGGGTCAGCTACAACCTGTGAATTCTATTTACTAAATGTAACGGCAATAATAACGACACACAGTTACTATCAAACATATATCCTTGTGGAATCTTTTATTCGAAAACAACACTGGTTAATGGTTTAATAAATTTAAACAGAATAATCGCAATTGAATTACAAATTATAAATATTCTCTTTACCAGTTGGCAGCAGTAGTAGCCAAACGTTCAGTATTTCTTGAGACCAAAACCATGCTTTTTGTTAATGTTTTTAAATAAAATATATCAATTATCTCAGGGCGTATATAGTTCGGGGATTATAAATTAAACAAAATATTACACTATTAATCAAAATACAAGTTTACAATTATGGGATATTACAACGTTAGAGTGATAGGTGCACACAGAAATCGTATAGTGGTTACCAGTTTTTAAAAAAGGTTATGTTTAAATCAGGCTTTGATAGTTATCGTGTAAATTAATAGTTCTCGTTGTGTTTAAAAAGGTGTTAGTCTTATATGGTGTTATTAGTGATTGTTTTTTAGTGTTTGTGTTATATGGTGTCGGTAGTTTAGTTGATTATTACTTAAAATTCGTGTATCCAAATGTGTGTGTTGAAATACAAAATAATGAGATGTCAGATCACCAAATCCTTTTCTTGTACTCTTCTTGATTGAACATAGGGCCCACGTACACGTCAGATCTTCTTCTCGTCCCTCGTCCACTTCAAATTTTCTTCCTGGTTGTTATTTCTTCTAATTCGTCTAATGGGTAGCCTTCTGTTATTGCAAAGAGTTCGTGTAGTGTACCTCTAACTGTATTTATTTAGTTGTATAGTTTTTTCACACTTTATAACACAAAATGTAAGACGATTTAAAAACGCGTCTATCTGCTAAGATCGTTGTCAAAGAAGTCTCCTTTTATTTATCCGAAATTTCTGGTTGCTAAGGGTAAACTTGGAACCTGGTTGGTCAATTCGGACAGACATTGTCATATACTTTTATTATTTCAGAATCTAAATTTCGTTCAAAATCTTTAATTTAACATAACTTTTCTATACTGAATGGGAGTTTAAAACCATTATCAGCATTATTGTGATCTTCACATTTGTTATATTTAGACACCAAACATGCCTATTTTTGCTTAAGAACTATAGATGTTACAATTATATTATTTGGAATTTTCTTAAATAACTTGATTTGTGTTATTTTGTTTCTTCATTCCTTGTACACGTTATTACCTATAAATACATCTACCTTTTTACATTTGCTTTACAAAATTTCTAATATAATTGTTCAAAATTTACTAAAGTTGGTTTCACCTGGCCTATGTAATAGTATTACCTTCATCACCATGTTTTAACATCTTTAACAATTAAATTAATTTCTAACATTCATCAAATTGGTTAACATATAACGTTATTTTAACAACACAAAATATATATTATTCTAATAGTTAAATTCATGTTCACATGGCTATGATTATACCAATTCCATGCACAAATAGCTGTTTTCTACTCAAACTGTATAGGTGTTTGACACTTAATAAAACATCTTTGTATAGTCCATTCTGCTTGGTTAATTAATTTACCATGGTTTGACATCAGCTCTATTGTTACATTTGTTAACACAACATAAAAAAATTGAATTAGTATCATAAAATTGACATTCCTTTAAACTAACTGTACTCCTGGTACATACAAAAAACACAACACAAATACTATTATATAAAACACTGTGCTATAACATAAAACATGCACATTTTACAAAACAAATCCTATACTAATTAGTTAGTCCTTTGTCAGCTAATTTACTAATTGTTCTGACACTGTCTATGTCATATTTACTATTTATATTGGTTTCAACATCCGTATACTTACTGATGTTTGACTTACAAAAATTACAATAAATTGAACACTGTTGCTCTACCTCACCACACAGTTCTAATAATCTTGTTACATTTACTGTTTATCTAGGTTATACTCTTGTTATAAATGTTATTGTGACCATGTTATAATTTGTTGTTTACTGGACAACCCTATGAACTCTATATGTGACAATTATTGGTATGTTTCATGTATCTATAACCAGGTGTATTTATATTTTTGTTACATCAATTAACTTAATTATTTACTAATATTTTTCTTACATAATATTATATGTTTGGGTCTATTATCCCTCACTTTGTATTTTGATTGTCTGGATTTAATGATACATCAACTGAAACCATTTGTTCCTTTATAGTCCTGGTTCATAAACTGTTTGTCTTTATAATTCTTTGTTTGGTCAATACTGAAAATTCATGTCATAGTTGGGGTTTGAAGATATCTGCATCACTTAGCCTAAATCATTAATTTGGGTACGGTCAGTTGTCTTATTAGTCAGTCTAAAATTGTTAGTCGTTCTTCTTCACTATCATCTTTGAAGATATTGTTCTTCTTGTTAGCTTCTTAATCAAAGTCTTCATTAAATCAGGTAAGATATTATGTTGTTCCAAATGTCATGTTACATATTACCCTGCCACCAAATTTGATCATTTTAATAAAATATTGTTTTTGTTGAAATTATCAATTACCTTCTTTTTCATATTATCATTTGTTATTCTTATTATGATCTGGTATACTTGTCTTTAATTATAAGTGTTCTATCCCTGGAACATGTTACTTCCCTAACAAATTAATCACCATATATTCTGGAATCAGTCGGGGGGCTCTCTTGACCTAATACCCCGCTGTCCTTACAATACATAATACATAAATAATATCGATTGCTGGAGCTATCTCGTCAGTCAATCACATTTAATAATCACTAGTCTATTCACGACTAAAATAAATAAAATAATATAATATATTCTTGGGATTGTTCACTCAGTCTAACTTCTCAGATCTAAATATTTCTTTCCATTGATTCTTTCAGATGTTTATTTTCTTGTGGCGATATTAATAACATTTTTTATTTTTAATTGGTACTATCTTCCTTCCTTCCCTATCAGTACTGCTTAATCTTCATTCTTCATTCACTATCTTCATTTAAATTAAAACATAACAAGTATTTGCATCTTCAGTTGTTGTTGATTCTCTCACAATCATGATAGGTTATTTGCAATAAATTCGTTTCTAGTCTTGTCTCATTTTCATCGTCGATTGTCTATATTTGCCCTTTCTTATTCATTTTATATCACTATAGTTTCTTCTAATTTATGGATGTTGCATCTTTCTTTTATATTCCAATAATAAGTTCATAACTGTGTTTAATAAGAGGTGCTTATTTTGTTTAGAATTTGGAAATTTATTCCCAGTTGTTTATCTGCTTGATTCATCATAACATTATCAAACTGTACTGTAATTGGTCCTTACTATTTATCTAAATTCTGAAATATTCAACCTTGTTTATTGGGCTTCATTTAAAATTATATTCTGAATTATCATAGTTGGTAAGATGAGCTTACTACATTTTTCCAATTTCGTGGTATTGTAATAATAAATTCTTCAGTTTCATATTAATTCTCATAAATAATTTGTTGTAAGTTGTTCTTACTATTTGTTTGGAATTTTGTTGTTTTTATAATAATAAATTCTTCAATTCCAAATTAATTCTCATAAATCATTAGTTGTAAGTTGTTCTTACTATATTTTTAGAATTTGGTGGTTTTTCAACTTTGTTTATTAGGTTCATAATACATTTTTAAGGAAACTTGGTTGTATGTCCCCTTAATCTTTTTTGTTTCCACATCACTAATGACATAAGTATTATTGTTATTGTTTTTTATAACAACATATGGTCCATTATACAGTAATAATAGCTGTTTTGCTATTCCTTCCTTAGAACTTGGCAATTCGCGGTTTTTTAACAATACCTTGTCTCCAATCTTGTACTGGATCACCTTCTCCTGAATTATTTTGTATTTTTTCCTTCTTTTCTCCACTTGTTCATTCAGTTTGCTGTGGAATCTCACGTTGTCGAACTGGTAAGCTGGGTTGTTTGGGAAATTGATTATTTCACTAATTTCTCGGGGTGGTAGTCTTTCATGCATTATGGTATATGGAGTATCTTGTATTGCTTCATGGTAAGCTAAGTTGATAAAGCTCTCAGTTTGTGTAATGTAGTCACTCCACTTCTGGTGTTTATCAAAACAATATGTCCTGAGTATACGGCCGACCTCCCTCAGTACTCTTTCCGCCGGGTTGCTATTTGGGTGATAGACAGATGTTTTATATGTCTTGACACCTAAGTCTAACAAAGTCTCCTTCCATACCCTTCCTCGAAACTGAGTTCCGTGATCGGTAATAATTGATCGTGGAGCTCCTAACTCTGGTATGTATTGTTGGATCACTATTTGCAAAATCTTTTTTGTAGTTGCCCGATTAATGGGATATAGTTTTGTAAACTTGGAGTAATGGTCGAACATGATTATAATAAACTTATACTGTTTTCTCCCTCCACTACGAGGTAACGGACCACACACATCTAAAAATACTCTCTCTAATTTACCAGTTGATGTAATAGGTTGCATAATTCCTTCTGTTTTTTCATTATTGCATTTTGCCAATTGACAGATGTGACACTGCCGAATACATTCTCTAACTCTTCTGTTGATATTCTTAATGTAAGTGTGTTCCTCAAGTGCCTTCATTACTTTTAAAGCACCCATATGCCCATATCGGCTATGGTAGTCCAATATTAATTCTGTTTCTAAAGTTTTAGGTATTACCACCTTCCATGAGCCTTGGTTATTATTTGGTTTGTAAAATAATATGTCTTCATGTAGACAGTAATATCCAGTGATTTTTTCATCCTGTTGGATCAGTCTTTGTCTAAAATTGTTGATTTTGGTATCCTCGGTTTGTTGTTGCGCAATGGATTTCATGATGTTTTCCAAATCTGACTTGTTTTTTATTATAGTGTATACCTTGATGACTGTTTCTTTTTCCCCTTCAAAAGTTTGTTGTTCTATGTTAATCCGGGACAATATATCTGCAGCAATATTCTGTTTTCCTGGAACATACTCCCAATTTATATGGTACTCCTGTAGTGCGAGTATCCACCTTGTCAATCTCCCATGGTTGATCTTGCAATTTTTTAGGAAAGATATTGACTTATGATCGCTCCTCACAGTTATCGGGTATCCAAGAATGTAGGTTCTGAATTTCCCACAAGCGAATACAACGCTTAATAACTCCTTTTCTGTTACACTATAATTGCGTTCACATCCATTAAGTATTCTGCTTGCAAAACTCACCACCTGATGTTCTCCCTCACTATCTTCTTGATATAATACAGATCCTAAACTTATATCACTGGCATCACAGTTCATGAAGAAAGGTTGATTGAAATTAGGATGTTTTAATACAACTGAACTTAGGAAATTGTGCTTGATCGTTTGGAGTAAATTGTCTTGTTCCTGTCCCCAGGACCATTTGTTTTTAGAGGATAATTGTGGGGAAAACTTTGCTGTCATTTCAGAATAATTTCTCTGAAACTTCCTATAATAATTGCAAAGTCCCAGAAATGATTGAAGTTGCTTTTTATTTTTAGGACTTGGGAACTTCTGGATAGCTTCAATTTTTTCATTGGATGGTGTTATTCCTTGTCTTGTTAGGTTAAAACCCAGGAATTGGACTTCACTGGCGATAAGCTTAGATTTTTGAAGTTTTAGTGTAACGTTATTGTCTGATAGTTTTTGTAATACTTGTCCTACTCTGTCACAATGGTCTTCCCAATTCACTGAAGTAATCAACAAGTCATCAACATAGACTGTGGTATATGGAATAGTATCTGGACCCAACACCTGGTCCATACATCTTACGAATACAGCTACTGAATTTACCAGTCCAAACGGTAGTCTCTTGAACTGATAGTTCCTTCCTTCGAAAATAAAGGCGACGTATTTTCGACTATCTGGGTGTAGCTCCACCTGCCAATACCCACAAACCGTATCCCAGGTGCTAATAAACTGTATGCCATTGAACTTTTTCAGTATCTCCTCAATCTCTCCAGGAGATGTTCTGTCGTTAACTATGATCTTATTAATCTCTCTAGCATCTAAGCAGAGTCGTACTTTGCCATCTTTCTTTGGAACTGCTATTAACGGACTGGTATATGGGGAACAGCTATATTCAATAATGTCTTCTGCTATCATTTTGTCTAGTTCAGTCCTCACTGCTTCTTTTAATGCATAAGCAACGGGATATGATTTTTTATTAAAATTGACAGGCTCCTTGAATTGTAATGTAAATTGATAATCCTTTACCTTGCCAGGTACATCAGAAAAAACATAGCGGTATTTATTATATATTGAAATTAACTTCTCTATTTGTGGTGTGGTTAGATTACATTCATTTTGTTCTGACCGAAATTGTCGGATCTCTTCTAATTTTTCCAACCATAAACTATCTTCACACCCAAAGTATTCCCTTCTTACATTCCATGACTCATCTTGGTTATTATTGAATTTTCTTATACTATTGCATGAAGGTACATTTTTGTTTTCTACCAATTTTGCTGTCCACTCTATATTATCCACATTTAATGACACTATGGCTTGTCTCATGTTAATTATTGCTGAATATTTTCTCAAAATATCACAGCCTATTAGTAGATTAAATGGTAGATTACTAGCTATTAGAAAAATCATAGGTATAGCTACATTTCTGCTGGTCACTGTTAATGATACCTGTTTTCTTATTGACTTGTTTTGCTTTCCAGTGGCTCCGATTAAAATTATATTTTGAATTGGTAAAGTTGGTAAGATGGCCTTACTATATTTTTGAATTTTGAGGTATTCATTGTTGTCGATTAACGACACGTTTGCGCCCGTATCTATCATACATCTTGTCTCCAGTCCATTCACTTGGGCGATGATATAAACAATCTCACTATTTGAATTATTTTGTGTTATCGAGTCTTCGTTCAGCAGTTCTTCTCTAACATTCTTCAGGAAATGATTTTGTACTATTGTCAACGTATCGTCAGTCGTTTTGTCTCGTCCTAGTAAGTACCCAAATTGCCGGTTCAGTGATGGGACCTGGTGGATTTTCACTGCCGCAGTTCGTTTAAATCAGGGCTGATCTCCTCAGTCCTGTTGTCTGATTGATTGGGTCTGTCTCTGTTCTGCGCCTCTTGTACCTCAATGGCGTTATTATTGAACGTCACTGAGTTTCGATTATTTCTGTTGTCGTCGCAGCTTCTACTTCGCCGATGTTCATCGCGGTAGTGCTGGTTACTCTCCTCCTGAAAACTTCTTCCACGATTTCCATTATAGTTTGCTCGTCCCTGGTACCAACGTCTTCCCACATCCCTATCGTCAACGCTTACATAATTCACTTGTCTTCTATATGTTTGATTTTTACTGTTATTATTGCCGTTATTATTATGCCTGTATCGGTTATCATAGTTGTTGTTATAACCCCGGTTGTTCTGGTACTGGTGGTCTCGTTCATTGGCACGCTGGTATCCATTATTGTTATTATTTGTAGGAGGGCTTCGGTAATAGTGGTTGTTGTTATTGTTGTTGTTATTTGCGTTATTTCGTGAATAGTTATTGGTGTTATTCTGGTTTTGGTAACCGCGCTGATATTGGTTACCGTTGTTGTTATAACTATTGTTTGGTCGTCGTCCATTATTTTCATATGGGGCGTCGCGGCGACCATTATTTCTATTTATCTCATCGTTCCTTCGTCTATACTGGAGGAAGTTCTTCTCCTGTTCCATCTCTGCCAATAATTTTGACATCTCCTCGATGGTTTGTATGCGTCCATTTGTCCGGCCTCTTGTAATTTCGCCACCATAGTGGGAGGCCAATAGCCGCACTAAACATTCCGTAGGGATTGCCGGCTCTAAATGTCTGGCTATATTTATTTTGCCAAGGAAATATGCGGTTGGAGTTTGCTTGCCGTGCAGGTCATATCTGCCCAATCCTATGTCACTTCTTATCATGTGTTGTGTGGCATCGGACCAATATTTGGATTTGAACTGTTTCTTAAATTCCTGGAAGTTCTGTATACTCGGCCGCATCGCCGTCCACCAATTGTCATATACCTTTCGGAACATCTCGTCCAACATGCTCCTTATCACAAACCATCTGTCTTCCCCGGTTTTGGCTATCTTCTCTTCGACTCGTTCTAAAAATAGCATGGGGTTTCTTCTATAGTTTTGAAAATCGATCACCTCTCGATTTTCCTCGCATGTTGTATGGGCACCGGTACACTGTCTGTTTTTTAAGGAATTGATTTCGTCTCTATGAGCAGTTGTTTGGTCTTGTACTCGATTGAGACTATTACTCATATCTTCCAACCTCTCTCCCATCACTGCTTGGTTGGTTCTGATATTTTCAACTCGTCCATTCGTTTCTTCCCGGACGCTCAGTATCTCTTGGTTCATCCGCTCACACTTTTCCGTGGTCTCGGATTCCACCCTTTTAATTTCAGTCACCGGTTCTTCCAGCTTCTTGTCCCATTCTTCCTGCAATTGCCGGTTATTAGTTTCCATCTTGTTATTCCACTCTTCTTTTAATGACTCTCTGTGTTCATCTAGTTTTTTCATGGTCTCCTGGTAATTTCCCTTCAACTCTTCCCTCAATGCTCTATTATTTTCGTCTATTTTCTCTTCCATTTTACTGCTATTCTCCTTCAATTCTCGGCTCAATTCCTCCTTGGTTTGTTTATTATCACTCTTTATTTCCTCCATCTTCTTACTCAAGTCTTCCTTCAATTTCTCTAAGTTCTTATTACTGTTCTCTATGGACTGTTTATTGTCCTGTTTTAATTCTTCCTTCAATTTCTTACTATTCTCCTCCATCTTCTTACCCAAATCTTCCTTCAATAATTCTAAGTTCTTATTATTCTGTTTTAAATATTCCATAATGCTCTTCAGGTCAACGCTCTCTGTGACTTTGTCCGGTTCTTGTTTATCTCCTTGATCCTCTCTTATTGTTACTTCTACTTCTTCGACCGGTATTGCTTCTTTGTCTTCCATATCTAACTCGTCTACCTTCTCGGCTTCGACCGCTCGTTTTCGCGATGTCTCTCACTTCCTCATCTTGTTTATTCTGGTTTATTTGTCTATTAATAATAATTTAATTTATATTAAATTACACGCCTCACACGTTGGTGCGCCAATTCTGTAACGATAATCTAAGTGGTTTCTTCGTTATCGGGTTACTTATGATTGAGATGTAGCCTCACCTCGGGTTCGTCTATTTGTAACCAGAGAATATTTCGTTACGTACAATGTTATTATGGACAGGTTACTTGTATTTATTCGTGTGCACTTGTATTACACCACCCGTAGGAAGTGTGAACTTGTAATATATATAAATAATGTATCGACAAACTCGCACTGGAGTCGTCGATGTGTAATTGTGAATGTATTATGTTGAACGGCGAATGATTTTGTAAATTGCCGCTTACTCCCACTACGCAGCTTCTTTTCCGTGACGTCACTCACCGATGCCAACTATCGGGTCAGCTACAACCTGTGAATTCTATTTACTAAATGTAACGGCAATAATAACGACACACAGTTACTATCAAACATATATCCTTGTGGAATCTTTTATTCGAAAACAACACTGGTTAATGGTTTAATAAATTTAAACAGAATAATCGCAATTGAATTACAAATTATAAATATTCTCTTTACCAGTTGGCAGCAGTAGTAGCCAAACGTTCAGTATTTCTTGAGACCAAAACCATGCTTTTTGTTAATGTTTTTAAATAAAATATATCAATTATCTCAGGGCGTATATAGTTCGGGGATTATAAATTAAACAAAATATTACACTATTAATCAAAATACAAGTTTACAATTATGGGATATTACAACGTTAGAGTGATAGGTGCACACAGAAATCGTATAGTGGTTACCAGTTTTTAAAAAAGGTTATGTTCAAATCAGGCTTTGATAGTTATCGTGTAAATTAATAGTTCTCGTTGTGTTTAAAAAGGTGTTAGTCATATATGGTGTTATTAGTGATTGTTTTTTAGTGTTTGTACCGACTACGTATGGTGTCGGTAGTTTAGTTGATTATTACTTAAAATTCGTGTATCCAAATGTGTGTGTTGAAATACAAAATAATGAGATGTCAGATCACCAAATCCTTTTCTTGTACTCTTCTTGATTGAACATAGGGCCCACGTACACGTCAGATCTTCTTCTCGTCCCTCGTCCACTTCAAATTTTCTTCCTGGTTGTTATTTCTTCTAATTCGTCTAATGGGTAGCCTTCTGTTGTTGCAAAGAGTTCGTGTAGTGTACCTCTAACTGTATTTATTTAGTTGTATAGTTTTTTCACACTTTATAACACAAAATGTAAGACGATTTAAAAACGCGTCTATCTGCTAAGATCGTTGTCAAAGAAGTCTCCTTTTATTTATCCGAAATTTCTGGTTGCTAAGGGTAAACTTGGAACCTGGTTGGTCAATTCGGACAGACATTGTCATATACTTTTATTATTTCAGAATCTAAATTTCGTTCAAAATCTTTAATTTAACATAACTTTTCTATACTGAATGGGAGTTTAAAACCATTATCAGCATTATTTTGATCTTCACATTTGTTATATTTAGACACCAAACATGCCTATTTTTGCTTAAGAACTATAGATGTTACAATTATATTATTTGGAATTTTCTTAAATAACTTGATATGTGTTATTTTGTTTCTTCATTCCTTGTACACGTTATTACCTATAAATACATCTACCTTTTTACATTTGCTTTACAAAATTTCTAATATAATTGTTCAAAATTTACTAAAGTTGGTTTCACCTGGCCTATGTAATAGTATTACCTTCATCACCATGTTTTAACATCTTTAACAATTAAATTAATTTCTAACATTCATCAAATTGGTTAACATATAACGTTATTTTAACAACACAAAATATATATTATTCTAATAGTTAAATTCATGTTCACATGGCTATGATTATACCAATTCCATGCACAAATAGCTGTTTTCTACTCAAACTGTATAGGTGTTTGACACTTAATAAAACATCTTTGTATAGTCCATTCTGCTTGGTTAATTAATTTACTATGGTTTAACATCAGCTCTATTGTTACATTTGTTAACACAACATAAAAAAATTGAATTAATATCATAAAATTGACATTCCTTTAAACTAACTGTATCCCCTGGTACATACAAAAAACACAACACAAATACTATTATATAAAACACTGTGCTATAACATAAAACATGCACATTTTACAAAACAAATCCTATACTAATTAGTTAGTCCTTTGTCAGCTAATTTACTAATTGTTCTGACACTGTCTATGTCATATTTACTATTTATATTGGTTTCAACATCCGTATACTTACTGATGTTTGACTTACAAAAATTACAATAAATTGAACACTGTTGCTCTACCTCACCACACAGTTCTAATAATCTTGTTACATTTACTGTTTATCTAGGTTATACTCTTGTTATAAATGTTATTGTGACCATGTTATAATTTGTTGTTTACTGGACAACCCTATGAACTCTATATGTGACAATTATTGGTATGTTTCATGTATCTATAACCAGGTGTATTTATATTTTTGTTACATCAATTAACTTAATTATTTACTAATATTTTTCTTACATAATATTATATGTTTGGGTCTATTATCCCTCACTTTGTATTTTGATTGTCTGGATTTAATGATACATCAACTGAAACCATTTGTTCCTTTATAGTCCTGGTTCATAAACTGTTTGTCTTTATAATTCTTTGTTTGGTCAATACTGAAAATTCATGTCATAGTTGGGGTTTGAAGATATCTGCATCACTTAGCCTAAATCATTAATTTGGGTACGGTCAGTTGTCTTATTAGTCAGTCTAAAATTGTTAGTCGTTCTTCTTCACTATCATCTTTGAAGATATTGTTCTTCTTGTTAGCTTCTTAATCAAAGTCTTCATTAAATCAGGTAAGATACTATGTTGTTCCAAATGTCATGTTACAATATTCAGAACCCTTTGATATGATAATGTGTTCTTAATTGCTCAGAACTTCTCAAAACTGTCTCTACGCACCGATCAGATTGCACCGTTGTAAGATGAGATACGAGTCCACGTTGATTCAAACGCAGCTTGTCGCCGTCTATGAACCAATCCATTCATGTGGAGAAACATATCAACAACGTAACTACGCTGATGCGAGATAAAAATTAATTACCCCTATAACAGTCCTTTGACAACGCCTCTCGTTCTTATAGGCAATCGACTAGCACACAACTGTACCAAAACAAGCTTTCTTTAATATACCGGTATTGTAGAGTAAAATAACCGACAACCGGAAATATAAACACTTGTCGCGTTCTAATGAATGGGAAGACATAACACTCTCACACAGTCGCTGGATGCCCCGTCGTTGCTTTTAATAACCAAACGTTTGCCGCTGTGATAAGAGTTACAGTAATTACGGTTTGAGGGATTTGTCGACCTCTGAACTGAGAGAAAAAGAAAGCTAATAAATTTTGCTTTGTGGGATGTCCACGTCTATTATTAAAACGTTCCCTTTTGGGAAAGTCAGGTCCACTAAAATACATAAATAGTAGAAAGGTAACTTCAGGACTGTCCATTTAGTTTTCCTATTTTCTGAGTGTCCTCTAAAGAAAGAAATCCCTCGTACCTCACCATTGTATTTTGTACCTTCGCACCTCACGCTAGGCCCCAAAAATTAAAAATATAATTTGACTTTAAAAAATGTTAATTATCTATTTTTTACAAATAGAGATTAATTTTTAACTAGTTTTAAACAATTAAATCACTTCCCTGACTGTTATTGCGGACAACCTGACCTTCGGCAACTACTTACAAAAATTAACACAAATTTTTCAAAAAAAGTTGGTGTTTTTATTTTAAAAGAAATGACACAAACTTATGCAATTATGATCAAAAAACTCTTTTTATGTTTAAATATAAACTAGAAAAATACTAAAATATCTCATTACTGTAAATAAACATATTTCTTTGATTAATGTACTCAGTACACACTCGTACTCAAATCGGAGTGAACATGATAAACACTCGAATCTTCTTTGCGTCATACTAGATCTATACAATGAGATTACAAATTTTACTGATCATAGTTCTTCTAGGATAATATGAACATCCTCTTTTATGCTGCAGAAATAAAGAAGTGCCAAAAAGGCTTTTATTTCAGAGCCTTTTGTACTGTTACAGAGTTACTGTTATAGTAACACTGTCGGTCGATTACTGTGGAAATCTTGCGCTGTATTTTTCCATTTGTTTGTTTAGTAATTTATGAAATAATATTATCATCAGAAAGTAATTCTCTGGCGTTCTTTGGTGTTTTTACATTGCGTGCTACACCTTTTGAACCAGGTAAGTGGGCCACAATATCTTCAGCTCTTATTTTTCCACTCCTTGAAGGAGCCACTTGTAGCCAGATTTTCTGGTAAGAAGCATGTTCATTTTTGAATCTGTCACCAGAAAATCTTCAGGTAAATTGGGTGTAATGTTTTCTTCAATACATTCAATTACTTCTGTACCTGAAGGCTCTTGTGTTTCAATGAAATCGGGATCATCATCAGAGCTGTCGCTACCAAAATCGTCTTCAGATTCACCTTTAAAAATTTCCATCCGTATCTCGTCTTTAGTTAAATAATACAAAGCCACATCAAAACTGATTATTTCTAAATAAATTTCCTAGATGCAATACTAACAAAAAGTGTGTAAATGTCTACAAAAACAACACTGAGAAGAGATTCTGCACTCGCTGCACAAAAAGTATACGCGAAGCTCACAGTGGGGTCCAGAGAACCCCAAAGAAATTTTAAACAATCACTACTCAACTGGTCAAGGTCAAGTGGATAAAAATTGGTTGTAGTTGGGATGAGAATAATACTAGCATGGAATACAAAAATTCCCTATTGTATATTATAGTTATTAAGAGAGAAATTCAAAAACAAAAATTTGCTGGGTTCTACTAGACCCTACGGTGAGCTGCGAGGGATATTACTGTATACGCAATAGAAAAATTACAGTGTGGTCACCTTGAATGAAGTAACAAAGCAGGAGTTTGCTATATAACATAATGATTTGAAAAAAGATATTATGACGAAAGTTATAAATTAGTAAAATTCATGGATCTCGAAAAAAGTTATTAATTTTGGCCCTAAAAAGTGACGCATGATGAATTAGATTAAGATGGTTTCTAAAACAAGTATTAATTTAATAATTCTAAAATAGTGTGTTGTATACGAATTATTATGTAAGTTGATGTAAGTTTATGATATTTAGTTATTTCTACGTAAAATATCATATATAGAGGTTATGGCGAAAGAAGACGCGTAAAAGATTTCTGTATTCAAATTGTAATGTGTATTGTCAATTTGGCAGGTTGGTAAGGTTTGGAAGGTTTGGCCCCCCCTATGTTTTTTAATTGCCAAATCTCTTAATATTCTTACAGTTATTGTTCCTGGTATAAAGCTAGATACCGACATTAAATGAGTTAATCCAGTTACTCATAAATCGGTTCTAATAAAATTTCAAGAAATGAATGTACACACATTTTCATTTCTTTCAACATCATTTTTGGTGGTATGCTTTTATATTAGATAAAACAAACGAAAATAGACAAGTAATATAGCTTAGGTTGATTAACAAGAAATAAAAATCTTATACGTAGGCCTACTACTTGTCCGACTTTACATATCAAGACAGCACTTCCTACAGTTGAATAGATTTGGTTTCGGTGCAAAAATAAGATGTCAAAGTTGGTCTGCTGGGGACCACTAAAGAATGGAGACTGACGCAAGGAAGCGGGTGGATTTTTTCAGTATCCCTTTGTTAGAGCTTACTTAAGGCGACTAACTTCCCCAGGGAATGCAATATACGTATGTGTTTGACCTAAAAAATTTAGTATGGTTGTGCTTGCATTACACGTTTGTAAAACCCGTGATTTAACATGTTTGCACAGGATTGCAATAGTTTCATTTTTACGAAACATTTCTTTATATTCATAAAGTTTAGTCTAAAATGTTCTTATAAATTTATTATTTTATCACATTATTATTATTATTAAAATAATATTGTCTTTAACGTTTTATTTACTTAGATCTCTGTTCCAGACTGTATTTTGTTAATTTTCCAAATCGCACAAACACACGCACACACACACACACACACACACACACACACACAACACAGTACAGTAATAAATTATTCCCATGACAATTGAAAGTTGGTAGGTTTTAATCGTATTCGATCTTCAACGCACTGTAATACGTTTTGTTTATGGTAAATTTCAAAACAGAGCGAGACACTGAGATTGTTTCTGAAGTTGGGAGAAATAATTATTATGACGTAGAAAATTGGAAATTTTAATAGTGTGTGTGTGGACTCTCTGGTATGTGTACCAGTATGCTCAAACACTGAAACGTCATTGTTGCTTATATTGTATTGAAAAATAAGAATATCCGTTTCCGACGTGCTAGGAATTATTAAATATTAAATAAAATTGTGATTAATGAAGTGTCGTATTATTTATAAACAATTCCAATTCACTTTTCTTCGTTTAGGGGTCAAATCACCCCTTGAATTACTGGCTAAATTTTGTAATACGTATTACTACTAAGGGATTGCTGTTGTTTTCTCGTATAATAGTTTTCATGTGTTATATGATCTATTATTTTACATGGAATACTGTACTACTCGACGCGTCTACATTTGATTGTAGACTTTAAGCACTTTTAACTTTATAAATGAAAGTCCTGAAGCTATATTTATAAACGCCGTAACATAGATCTCACGAATCAAACCACAGTAAATATAAATATAATAGTACATTTGCTAAAATGTTAAAATGTTTTATGGAACTTTTATTTTATTCAGATCCAAGTTTTACAATCTTTTACTTTTATAAAATAAAACGCTCTGGACTGTGTTAAGATTTAAACACGTTTAAAGAGTTAAATATGCCCACAACAATACATTCTCAATCTGTAATATTTCCAGTAATAATGCTCATTCCGATAACATGGTCTGCTCGCTCGCATACTGACATACTGAAAATCATACCAAATCTCTGTACATGCCTCTTCACCCGTCATAATACTGTCTAATTGCAATGACGCCCAGAAACGGGAAATACACAACTGAGGTAGTTTTGCTCATCATTAACTTCACATCACAGTTTAGGTTTATCAGTTGAATATTTTAAGTTGTATGCTAAAATACTGTTACGTAATGCGGAAAAAGTGTTAAGTAATACGGAAAGTTTTAAAAGTTTCTCGAATACTCCAGCTGTAATGTGTGTGTGCGTACATAATGCTGCTACTTTGCGGTGAAAGACAATTACGGGCCAACTATCGGGTCTATACCAGACCATACCGGTCAGCGCAGTGTGTTCAAGGACACTGTTTCTAGTGGATTCTCGAGAGCGCCTGTTTGTTTAATAAGTCATCCAAAGTGACAGATTATTCTGGAAATATACGGGGTATAAATACACCCATTCAGCGACGGTCAAGTTTAGTTATGGTGGGGCGATATACAGTGCGTTTGAGTGGCGATTTACACAGTGCGGTTCCAGGTATTGTGGCGAAGTGTTATGTGTTGTATAATCGTGCGGGACAATTGTATTACAATTGTGTTTATATTAGTTAACATTTTATTGCGTGTGAACAATTTTTATTTGGTTTATTGTAAGAGACTATTTTGTTGATTACAAACTGTTTAATTGTGATAATTAAAGCTGGTGATTAGTGACTTAATTGGTGTCTTATATTTTGTTTTCCACTGTACCATACGACGATTAGTTAGACCGTCGTGACAATACTAACATAAAATTTATAATACAATAGTTAAATGATGAAATGCTTTGTGAGTTTCGGTCAGTAAGTATAGACAACATTTTTACACCATTTGTGTCGACGTTTCGACAATATATATTGCCACTACAGGACCTGTATATGGGCAATACAGAAATTATCAAACACATACAAAAATCAATTAATTGAGAGAATTTGTCTGTTGGCGCGCGCATGCACACAACAGGGTTAACTTTTTACGGACACATCCAACGAATGGCCGAACATAATCTCAAAACAAACGTTGAATTCTCAATGCAAATGGAAATTGGTAATCGCGGTGCGCCAGAGAACGTTGTAAAAACCTACCTATTATGTTACGTATTACAAAGTTTAAAGACAAAAAATACAAATTCTGTTTTATACTTGGAACGTCGGAATGGATCAATTTTCACATTATTCTAAAATATCGCCTGATCTACTAATCCCTTATCAATTTTATTAAAGTTTTTAAAACCATAATTAAAGAATGGTATTTCATGAAATTGCATTAAAGGGTATAAACACTCCATGAATATCAGCACAAGTAAAAGTAGATGCCATTGATGCGGATGGCATGGGTTATTTATTGATTGTCGTAATAATAACTGTTTGATTGCCATGTTATTTATTTGATAACTGTTGGATATATTGGTGATTAATTAGCAAGCATGAAATGATCGGTTGAACAATCTTTTTTTATTGTGAATGCTTAGTGAATAAGTAACCACCACCTTCTTGGTTACTATTCAAAAATGCCTTTCTGCCCGAGTCTGGTGTTCGACATGTTCCTTAATAAATGCCTTTCTCCCCGAGTCTGGTGTTCGACATGTTCCGTAATAAAACATGTACCAATAGAGTACTCTGTTCTCTGTTCATTAAATGCAGGTAACGCTTTAACTTTAAGGTTTTTAAGACAAACTATAAAGAGTTAATATTTGAAAATAATAAAATCCAATTACTGTATTGAAACATTTCCATACCGTACCGTAGTTAAAAATTACGTTTAAGTGAACTTCGTTCTCTACTTTTTTTATATATTATGGATTTCTTCATTGGAGTCTAATTCTCTTATTAAATTCTCCTCTATACCAAATATACTTTTTTTTTTTTTTTAAGAAAAAGTGACCACTGTGTCCGCCTGTATTGCGCTGACCGTAAGGGCAGATAAACAAAAAAGTGTCCGACACTGCAGTGATTTCAGGCTTTTCTGACGGTGAGGCCAGGCATTCCGATTTCCGTTATGTCGTTTACTGATGAGGTGTAGTTTCACTTGTTTGCTGTGTGAATTCACAAAACTCTAAACTCTGGCTGATATGAAACTTACATGTAATTCAGAAGATGCTCTGCACTCAGACGAGGCTCGTGTTTTACGTGCAACACAGGAGACAATTATTGGGACGATATTTTTTACGAAAGTATTCAGAGTGACGTATGTTCCCCTAAATCTTGCGCATCCAAGAAAACTTGCACGTATCAAAAAGAAAGTCAGTGTTTTTAGTTAGAGGTGTTAACAACATTGATAGCAAGCTTTTTAGAAAATTCTCCAACATTTATTTTTATGTAGCTATCTGAAATCTCCAAGAAATGTAGCCTATTACGGTTTTAATGTAGTCTTATGTAATTTCTGTATTTAGTAAGTGTTTGTGCTAAATGGTGCCATTTACTATTTTAGTGAGTTTAAAATGGTAAATTTTTCTGGGCTGCCTATATATTTTGTCAGTCAGGTTAAGTTTTGTAGCAAGTTTCATTATTCCAACTCTGCGTAGGTGCGGTCCGAACTGCTAAATTTTTCGTACTGGACCAGGCGTTTTGGAGTCTCCACCATTACCAGGTCCTAACCAACGACAACTACACAACCCATATATACAACCACAGACCCATATATACAACCCATACCCCATCGTTTTTTGAATACGACTCTTAATAACGATGGAAACACTAAAGCGACTCTTCCCTTTACGATCCAGGAATAACATACACAATGAAGTTGTACATTTTACATTTTACAACAGATAACCATAAATAATGTTTATGTTTATATCATCTCCTTGATTACCGTTGATAGGATTAAATATAAGTGAGAGTCAGCTCTAGTTATATGAATCATACGGTGAACTATATTACGGTAATGTGTATATCACTCCAGCCCTATTTTTTATTTCTGGTAATTAAGGTACTAGCCGCTAATGGGGCAAACTACCCATAACCACTTCACAAAAACCACTCAGCACAGCATTTTAAAATGACGACACTCTGATATAGAAGTAGTTTTGTTGACCGCAACAATCAAAGTGGCCGACGGCATTGGTGACACGTGTACGTTTACATTTTTGATTCGGCAGAATTTACATTTACACATTGCAGAATCCTTATATGAAGAAAGGACGTTTAATCTATTTATTCCGCATTTATTTAATCAGCAAATATTGTCTGTTAAAAAAGATACGTTTTCTTAGTTCAAATAGTCGTAGCTATTGTATTTAAACAACTAGAACTGTCTAGACTGGTCGTGTTGAAAACGTGACTGTCCACGTGTTTGCTTTATTTCCAGGTCACCCATTGCACGTTGTCAGTACTTTAACTTAAACAGATTGTTGCCATTGATTATCTTTTTCACTGCATTCTGTATTATTCTAGTGGGAGTTTCATGTAGTGGGAGTGATATTATGTAGTAACTGAACATATTATTCCACGGGACTTCTTCATTTTTCGTCCTTTGTCGTACTTAAATATATAATTTAGGGTAATGATGATTATCATTTATTGTAGCAGAGGTAGAAAAAATTATCCTTACAAACAATTGCAGGACTTCCAATTCAGTATAATAGTAATCAACAGTTAATATGTATATTCAGCTGGTTAGCAGTGTGCTAAAACGTGTACTAACAATAATCTGCGTTTGTACTACATGGATCAGTGTGTAGTATAGAAGTATGTGTTACAGTCATAAAAATATAAGTACAGGTATTACATTTTTAACAGATTGTTACGTATTTCAATTACCATCTGCTTAATATTTTGGTGTTCTCTCAGAGCTACTGATTTGTTTACTTTTGAAGGGGCAAACACAAAATGCTTTATCGCTCTCTCTCTCTCTCTCTCTCTCTCTCTCTCTCTCTCTCTCTCTCTCTCTCTCTCTCTCTCTCTCTCTCTCTCTCTTCCTCCTCTGTCTTTTATGTATAAAAGCCGTGTATTTACCTCGCGCCAGGAATTTACTCAAGTCGCGTGGTATAGCCATCCGAGTCGCTGCCGAGTATACAACTACTCTCAGCTGGCCGAAATTTACATTTTCCAATCCATATATAACCAATGTATTTTCTACAAATATCGTCACAGGGGAAGCACATTAATATCCAATTAAGAAATATAAAGTGCGTATATGATTATAAAACATGATGACTTCTCAGCTAATGTGTAATATGGGTGTAAATAGAATATACAAACTAGTACAAACAACACATGCAGAACTTTGGAAACCCATACCGTCCACTAAAGTAGCAATCTTACAGTCTTTGTTATCTTTGTTTACGTCGGAGGTTACCTTGGATGTAGCTGTGTAACAGGCAGCAGGTGCTGTTTAGCGAAAGTGTTCAGTTGTTATAATTACGACCTACACAGTTTATTCAGTTAGTCACTGAAAATAGTCGCAAATTTTAGTGCGCTTTCTACACGTTTCTTCTTGGCATGTTCTTCCACCTAAGCTTGGCATCTAGAGTCACTCACAGATACTTTGCTGAGTTTGCATGTGGAATTATTTCCTTTCTTTTAAGTGGTAAGTACTAATTTTTGAGTTGCTGAAGTTGGCACGAGTAAATTTTACCTCATTAAGTTTAAGCACCTTTTTTATCATTAAGTTACATAATAAGCTACTAACTGTAGACAGATCATTGATGTTTCTGAATTGTTACTGGTAGCCAGTAACATCACATTGTCGCTAGGAATTGTTGTTGTCACCCCATGATATTCAATATACCTCCTGTGTACAAAGAGTATAGCATAGGACTGACACTTGGGTTACTCCAGCCTATATATCTTTTACCTCCAGCTTTACCTCTATCTTTAAAAGACTTTACTCTCTACTGCCGTAATGAGATATAGCCTACGATTTGAGGATTTGGCTCATATGTAGAGCTAGGTTTATTTTCATCTTGTGTGTCAGACCCTTATGCTAAATTTTATAAATACTCGTAGGTTTACCAAATTCAAGAATTTAAAATATAGCTTTAATATTTTATTTTACCTATTACATTCCAATTTTCTATAACCAGCTGTTCTTATTTATTCTTATGCCTGCGAAGTAGTCAGCCAGCGTGGTGTGTGCGTCGTACGGATGTGTACAAGGTCGGCAATGACATAGTTTCAGTGTCTTCAACACTTGGTTATTCTCGACTCATTGTCCAGATAGCGGTAGATACGTTCAGACCCTCGGCAGGTATAAGGATATAATTCAGAAGCGGCCATTCCGTCAGTTAATGTAACGATTCAGAGTGCGTTTGGTATAAAGTGACAAGTGTGAATTATTGTGTACGGACATCTGAAATGGATAACTTGTATCATATAGTGCGACAGGTGACATTTATTTTGTGTTATACTAGTGTGTATTGGACAACAGTTCGTTTTTTGAACGAACAAAGGTTGTGATTAACGATTTTTTCTGTGTTCACTTACTTATTTCCACCGTTTAAACACAGTGATAATTGCTCGTTAGCATTATTATTATTACGTTATGTTAGTGTTACTTTAGTTTTATGTAGCATATTCTACTTTATAAAAATATGGTATAAAACATGGCGGGAAGCCGTGTTTTTTTATACTAATATTGACTACGTGAAAAGTTCCTTAAAAAAGCTGTTGAGTAATTTGTGTATGTGTTTAATATAAATGATGTTATTTATAACATATGAAAAATGCCCAGAAACTCATTTCGAAATATGTAGCTTTTTATTATAACGTGTAAACAACGAAATTACGCCGTTATTAAGTAATCTATGTGACTCTATGTTTGTTTCATGCAAACAAGTTGGCGGTTTCTGCTCGGAATAAATTTGGCCTCAGCGGCAACGCTTGTTTTATTTTATCGCGTACACAAAAGCAAAATATTTTACACAACACTATCTAACGCTGTGACCTATGTTCAAGTATACTTCGTAATTCCTACGGTTCTATTTTTGAATACTGATTAGCATCTGGATAGTTATGATGTGACACAGACTATATTTTGTAATATATACTCTGCAAAATTTCAATGTAGTTGTTTCATACAATACAACCCTTTGTGTCTAGATAGTTTACTCAAAATTTATTGGATCTTATTAAAGTAAATACATAGTAATGAGTGTACGTAAAAACGTACGTGCCAAAGCAGTATGAATTCTTCCACTATCGACCGGCGCTTAAAATAAAAGATATGCGACGACTGCACATAACTGGGTTAGTATTAATAAAGGAGCATTATTCACATATGATATGTTACTCGGATGAAAGAGGGATGATCTTTTCGTATTATGACTCATAGGAACTCGGATATTCAGGGCGTAATAAGAAAGTACGGTTTGTAAATAAAATCTATAGACTGAAATTTAGCTAAAATTTTTACTTGAAGAAATATATGATCGCCAATAAATAATTAATACTCTAATCAACAAATAATATCTAAATGTCAGAAAATTAATTTCATGATACTAAACTGTTATCAATATAATATAAAGCAATTCGTATTTCATAAAATATTTGCAAAGAATATAAATATGTGTGTGTGTGTGTGTGTGTGTGTATGTATATATATATATATATTTATATATATATATACATTATAATATATATATTATAACGACTAGCTTCGTGTCTCTCGTGAAAGCCCCACTGTTGTTGGCGTCAATTTATAACGAATAATGATTCTCCCCTTTAAAAGCCCCGCAATGGAGTCCCAATTTATAACGACTAAGCTCGTGTCGCTCTTCAATTACAACTGGATCTTATTTCTACCGTGAAATAGCCCCAAGTTGCGTCTTTTTTGTAACGATCTGCTTGCGTCGTATGTTTTATCTCGCCAATACCTGTTTACCTGTTTCCACGTAGATGTTATTTTCCCGATTATAGGCGCCAAATTGTTTGATTTAAAACAATAAAAAAATTTTAATTTCTTTCTCTGGATGCAACCGTACCTCTCGTCGCTTGGATTCGACTAAATTCGAAATCCGCTCTCTGGCGATAGTCGTACCAACGTACGTCTCGTAATTCTGGTAGAAAAATTTCACGGTGCTATTTTAATGAAATAAACACATAAATATTATTAATTGAAATAATGAACAGGTATTACTTTGAGTATTTGTTTATTAATTATCGGTTCTGCTTTTAATAGTTACTAAGACATGAAATTATAAAAGTATATAACTTTTTTGCTCCGGCTATAAAGAAATCACAACTCAGCGGTTGGCTATATTGATTGGGACGTTTGACTGAACATTAGCGTCTATGTCGACGTTAAGTTTTTCACTGCTTATTCAGTCAAAAAGTTCTTTTAATAACGGCAAAAATATAACAAAATGATTTTCGAAACTGCAATCTTTCACATCAAGTTAATTAAATATTATGATTCTTCTTTACAACAGTTTTCTTAGTATTTAAAACAATAGTGAGTTCAATTTACAAATATAGGTTAAGTTAGATACCGTGTACAAATGTTTTCTTATTTCCCAAAGTGTTATTAATTAATTTTAATAATCTTTTAATAATGATTAGTACCTATTTTAATAGTCATTCAGTGTTTTTAGTGTTTGAACCAAGTTTTGGATATTGTGCGTTAATTTGGAAGTGTTGTGATCATTCTCGTGGGTGTAGTAAATTAATTAAATATTATACATTACAATTTCATCGATCTTTGGTAGATTATTTTCATAAATTCTGGCGTTCAGTTCTTCCTTCTCTTATTTCATAGGTTTATATTGGTTTTATATTCTGTAATTTTCAATTAAATTGGATGGTTCTTGTTATTATGTTCTGTTAATTTTGTTTTTTCATTTCCATTTAGTGTTATTGGTTTTAAATCACCTGGTTGGTTTATTTTCTAATTTTTATGGAGCAACTATTTTGTCATCCGCTCTCTTCTGATGCTAAATATGGACTCTCTATACATTTGTAACGGTTTTTTCTATTAATGTTTGGTTGTCATGGTAGCCAGTCTCCTACTCTATTGGTTGAAAGAATTTTGTACTCATTGTTATATGGCTTGGGTTTTTTCCCAAAATGAATAACTATTTTCTAATTAGGATAATTTCTTTGTATGATTATCACTATGATTGTTATTATTACCATTGAAAAGCTTTTCTGATGTAGATTAATTTGACATCAAACATGACTAGTTTCTATTATCTTTGGGCTGTTTTAGCATTTGGCTATTTTTGTTTTTTGTACTTATTTTGTTTATTATGTACTAGTTTCTTATTGTTTTGTTTTAGCTAGTTTACCATGATTACAGATTTACTTTCCTTAGTATATGAATATTACAGCTTCTCCGACATATTAATGCCTTTTATCTTTAAATTTATAACTTTAACATGAACTGTTTCTTAGGCTTTCATCACCACTCAACATAATACAATTTACTCTTAAGACTATTTTAACAATTATAACATTTGCACATTTCTATAATATTGCTATTATCTTCTCTGCTTTTCTTTATGACCTCTTAACATTACTTTCAAACATTTACTATATAATCTTAGTATTTAAACATTCATTTCCTTTTTAGGCCTACTTTTCCTTTATATCATATTATTGGTTTAAAGTTTGATCTAGCCTTTTAACTATTATTTCTTAACAATAATATCTTTAATAACATTAATGGATTTTTTCCTGAATAATAATATAATATAATGCTACTACTAATTCTTATAATGTAATATAATAACAATATCATATCTACTACTGGTTTTGGTCCTTTTCCTCCACTAAATAAGTGTTGATCACTTATTTTGGTGTCTTGATACAGATTTTGTGTTTTAATTTTAATTATTCACTTTCCTTCCACACTCACTTATTATTCACTTTCCTTTTGTTCTTGATTATATTTATTGTTTTTTATTTATATTTTGGGTTACACCTGCACTTCTACTGTTTCACTGTACTTAGTGTCAATAGTGTTATACATTTTTATTTTGTTTCTTTATATTAATCACATTGGTGTTATCACCCTTATCACAGAGTGTTTATTATTTAATGTTTATTTGTAATTCACTCCCTATCCATATCATGCACTCTTGGTTCACTTTGCTCTATGACTATTTTGATTATTAGTCTATCTCTATTATATTTCATTTTTGTTATTATAATTTTATGTATTATTGTTTGTGTGCTTTATTATTTGTTTATTTCATCGTTATTCTATAATTACTTAGCTAATACTACAACATTTTCTTTTGGTTTGTACTTTCTATATTTAATGGTACATTTCATTATATTTACTTTTCTTAGTTTTTTATTTCATTGGTTTACTTCATATAATTTGCCAATCACTTGGGTTGGGTCATAGTCATTTGTCTCGTATACGTTACAGTCATTCTAGTGCTATTTATTTAAAATTGTTAATTCTTCTTCTTTTATCTACCTTTAGCTGCATGCTTTTTACTTTATATTCTATGGTATATCTTCCCTTGTATTGGGCTGCTTGTGGTATCGTAACAATATGTATACAAATATATTGTACTTATAATGTATGCACTAAATACTAAGCCATCAGAGTTAGTAGACCAGTGGTTATGCCTCCTAGCTACTAAACTAGTGATCACACGTTCGACTTCCGGGGTACCGTAAAATCAAGGTGGTTTTTCCAGCCCTCACATTGACTCCGTCTGTGTAAATGAGTACCTGCGATAACATCTTGGAGTAGTAAGGCGCAGTTAAAAAGCAGTGCTGGCCACATCTCATTCTTCTATGTCTATCTACTCACTCAAGTCAGCCTGTCAGAAGCCACTAAAAAGAAGCCACTATTTTAAATAATAATAATAATAATAATAATAATAATAATAATATTGTTGTTGTTGTTATTACAAACAATATAATATTCTTTTATCATCCCATTCGAGCTTAAAATTGAAGACATTTATCCATAACAAGTTTAGAATAATTAAAACGACATAAGTGACAGAAAGTACGCGTATGTGATCACAAATAAACTTTATCTTATAGGTCTAGACCTCACTCAAAGTTTCTGTCTTTCCTATCGTAGCTTCAGTTGACAGAGTGTGTCATTGTCAGGATGTATTTTACATTATTGAATGAACATTGTCAGATGAACGAGATCTGATAACAGCATGACAGGGTAGTTCAATAGTTACCATTTTTACGTTCCGTTTATGACGCGTCAGGATTGCAATTATTTTATTGTAAAATATTAAAGGCAAATAGTTTATCTGCTACTCAGATAAGATTACTCAAGCACATGTGTCAGCCAGTTATGTTCCATTCCCAAGAGAAGGCCCTTAGTTACGTCACAAATTGTCTGCTCTGTCAAACTGAATGGTTCATTATGTAATTTATACTGAAGTGTACTATGTGTTCATAAGAACAAGCTAATGTGGTTAGGTTAGATGAGGTGCTGACACATGTTTCGTTTGCTTTAACGTGAAGCGCTAGACACTAATACAAATAAGCTAGAAGCAAGAAAATGTTAAATTTCACCTCTTTGTTTTTAAATTTCAATTTGAAATAAACTAAAACACTCATAAATATATATTTCCAAAAACATTTGTAATAATTTAAGTAACTTTTTTATTTTATTTAGTTCTTACTATACAATTCTGAAGATTATATGTTGATGATTGATATTATCTTGCACAAAAACTAAAAATTTATCGTTAGTGTTCGGAATCTAAGCTGACTACTATCACTACTGTGTATATAAACCAATTTAATTGTAATCTCGACCGGTCCCACCTACCCCTACGTTAGTTAGAGAGTTCATTAACATCTAGATAACCGTAAAATTAGAACTTCAGAAAATAATCACTACTTACTTCAGAAATTAATATTACAAACTCTTGTTAACTTCTTCCACACTTATGCAAATCTTGTCTCATTTTTATTGCAGGTTTGGGGCTGTTTTAGAGTTATCCAATCATCGGTACTATGTACCACTTTATTTACTTCTGATTTGACTCTCTTTAAATATACCTGCTGATATCGCTCCGTAATAACTCTAAACGTGGTACTAGACTAGTTAGCAGACCAGGAGACCAGTCTCGTTTAAATTTGTACATTTTATAACGGTGTAGGGATAGGCCTATTATATAAGCACCGGGCGTTATAAATAATTATATTTATATGCACAAACGATGTGATCAACAGTCATGACAGTTACCATTGAGGTCATTGTAACAGAACAGTGAAGAAGTTTTGTTCCAGGTAAAATAATTATTATAACAATAATAATGATTACCGTCTTTCACAAATATCTGAAAAACTTTTCATGACTAACGAAATTCAAAGTTTTTCTGATACACATGAGGTAACACGGAGATGCACATGAGGTAACACGTTGAAACCAGTCAACTTCCACTGAAACCAGACAGTACAAAAACTCAGAAGATGAAAACATTTTTAGTTAAAGTGTAAAGTTTCAGTGTTAACCAAATTGAGTGCTACATATAAATAATTGCTAATATGCATTTATGAAATAATTTATATTTCGTAGTGTATCTGTGCTTATACTATCTGTGCTACTAACATCTTCAATTAATTGTTGGTAAACATTAATTAAGTTACTTCTAAAACACAGAACTGAGTAGGTGTACCCGAATTAGCAAATTTGTATATCTCTTCTACATATAGACAACCATGTAATATATTGCTTCGAATGACAATTCCGTGTCACTTATCATGCGGGATGATTCGAGACTGTTCCAGACGCGATGCACCTGGCGAGTCTGTATCAAGATCGTGAACAGACCCAGGCTCTAGCGAATTCCACACCACTAGTAATATGCAGTTATCCTCGAATGGTTGGGCGGAAAAAGGTAGATGTTTCTGGAACCTCTGCGGGATATATAAGTGTTAGCGTCCGGCTTAGGAGTTCGGACAGGACACCATAAAAAGACAGAAGAAAGAGGAATTCTTCATCCAGACAGCGAAGAAGGAGGCAATTCTGACAACGCAGAAGAGGACTAGCCTCGCCCTTGACTGCAACAATAAAGGGGCAATCAACATCTACGGTGGCAGGAAAGGAGAAGAAGAAGCCGGCGCGGACTGAACATCACCAGCAACAACAAGCTGACGTTGAAATGAAAGACTTCCCATGAGACCTGGAGATGAGAAGCAAGCGATGACCTGACCTGCCGCACAGTGCAGATACGTCATCTAGGTAGCGCTGACCTGCGAAATCCGGGGTGCCCGAGATCAGGGCTTACAAATAGAGATACCGATACCGTTGTCACTGTACCGGTGTCACAGTTCGGTGCCCAGACACCCGCTGGGCAAAGAGTTAGCATTAGTCAGCATTAGAACACGTACCCCCAACGCACTATACGGCAGCGACGAGCCCCCGGTCGGCCACTTGGGCGTGCCGGGGACCCTCCGACTTGTGCGGCCCACCCTGCTCAGTCTGACCTCTTGGCCATCGAGACCTAGGCTTCCAACGAATGGGTGGTAGTGATAAGCCGGTATGGTCTCACTACAATACGTCGGTGAATTTGCTTCCGAATTCAGCGGAACCGCAGTCTCCGCTCCGGTTGTGCCTAGCCACAGCTCCAAAGGTCGGGTTCCGCCGATATTCGTAACGAGTATCAGCGACATTGTGGGCTTATATCGCCGACTTCGCAAGACCGTAACGCTGCCAGAAAACGCATCGGTCAGGCTCCAAGCGTGCGATACTGTACGCATTACATGCCGCAGCACATCTGAACACTTCTGGATGGTCCAGTGGCTTGAACGAGAAACGTTTCAGTTTCACACTTCTTCTCAATAGAGTAAAGCCCGTTTTACGAGGGCTGGACATTCAGGCGGATCCTCAGGTCGACATGAACGAAGGCTAGAAGGTTGTGGCGGTCTCCCGGCTTTACACAACCTTTGGCGCTCGTAGCCCACTGCCCCTTATCAGACTCCTTGTGGAGAAGGGCGAGCCCAGCCAGGCCCTGTTAGAACTCAAGCGGCTGTTCGGGCTCTGCGTCAGCGTAGAGCCCTGCCGCCAGACCGGTCGGATTTCCCAATGCCACCTGTGTCAGAGGTTTCGCCACAGTAGGTTTGCACGCGCCTATCGTTAGATGCGGTTGCGATCACTTGACGCAGGCCTGCTCCGATCCTGAGAACCACAGATACTGTATTAACTGTGGTGGCCATCATGCAGAGAATAATAGGTGCTGCCCTATATACAAATAGGAGCTGGACAAACTTAGCAAACCGGTTCAGCCTAAACTTCGACAGAAGCCTACACTTCCAACTTCATCGGCCAAACCGTCTCCGCCAGAGGTACGGAAACCCACGCCAAAGTCTGCTCCGGCTCCGAAGCCCCCAAGTGTAGTGAGCCCGAGAAAAACTGAGCAGGCCAAATTAGAGGGTTCGCCCTCGGAACCGGATCGCGAGCACATACCTGCGCAGCGCATTTGGTTCCTCTGCCGCAGGACGAGATCTCGACCGATTGTGTCCCAGAATCCCCTAATCGTTGGGCTCGGTAAATACAAGGTCAGACGAGTCTTTGAAGCAACCCCGTTTGTTAATCCCTGTGGTATAGGGTCGAGGGTCGCTTCACGCCTGACTCAGTAGCAGGAGTCCATTTGAAGACTCGGGACACTGGACGCCTCGCGTCCCGCCCTCGCGCGAGTTGCGCAACCCCCAGTCGTCAGGCTTAGGAGTTCAGTATAGACCTGGTGACAATAAAATAGGGTTCGTAGTGATTGTTGCGGTTTATTGAAAAGTGATTATTGTGTTAATTAGTGCAGATTCGTAATAAGGTAACATGTATTGTTTGACAAATTTAACTTGTGTTATAGTATAAGAATGCCTTTTGTAGCTGCTGTTTGTGTCTAATTATAGTTTGTAATTAGTGACTTTATTCGTGTCAGAAATCCTGTTTTCACTGAACAACACGATGATTTGTGTGTGACCGTCACAACAATATGGTTATGGAAAAACTGGGATATTCGAAAATGTTCGTAGGCAATACTATTTGTTTGTTTACAATTATTGACAAATGCCCAACACGTGTGTTAACGAAAATTAGGTGTATATAGTCCTACTTTGGTTCAGTAAATGTAATGCAATTTTTTGTCCAGTTTTGAATCAGATTAAAGCTATTTGCAACTTCCGAACGGCATTTTCATTGTTACTGCTCACTGCCGAAATATCAATGCGATCAGAAAAATTTGGTAGAGAGAAAGGTACTTATTTCAAAATCAAAATATTTATTTTAACAAATTTCAAACTTAAAATGGTATCTCGTAAAATCAGGTCAATAGTTAGTTCAAGTCCGCTCCTCTGAGTAATTTTCGCCTAGACTTCATTATACCAGAATGGGGGTCTTCCTACTTTGTTCTGAAGTTATTTCTATTAGTCAGAAATTACTGAAATTAGTGCTTCGTTGAAATGTTTGGGGAGGAACCCCAAACTATGTTTGTAGTTTAATCCCTTACAACAAACTATGTCAAAAGTTTTTGCATTTCACGAAAGTAGGGAAGGAAAACCTTCAATCTTCTAAAGATTTCAGATTACTTAAGTGTATTATTCTACTACGTATCTGAAACTCTGCCAGTGGCGGTTGCTGCCTCGCAGTCACTTTCATTAAGAAATAATAACTACTCAGTCATAAAGTTTCTCAAATTAACGATTTTTGTAGTCTTAAATTGTACAACTATGAAATAATATACATTGCAACATGTATTTAGCCTTGAGGCGTACAACTATTTTTATAATAACACGCTCATTCGATATTTAATGCAGTATACTGAGCGTGCAATATTGATGAAGGACTGACGCGTTGTGAGCCCACTGCTCACATTTAATTTTCATTAGTGATAACGAACCTAGCTGAATGGTTCCCGAACGTAACGAGTTCGACATGAAGGTTACACGAGGGTCGTTTAGGGGCGCGCCCGTCGCTCGTTGGAAGTATGCTTCAACACGTACGGATAGAGTCGCGCTGCGAGTTTCTGTTCTAAAATGTTTTCTCTTTATTCGCTTTCATTGGAGTTATTTATATTTTCAAAATATTGTGCCAAAATGATGGAGAATAGTATGAACAATATTCGAAAAATTAATTTTTGGACACTTTCTTTAGAAGAAAAATTAATAAACTATGAAGGCTTACCTATGTCAAACTTAACATAGCAAGATTAGTTTTAATTGGCATTTTTCTAAAATAGTTTACAATAACCTCAAGTGCTCTTGTTCTTTTTGTTGAGATGGAACGGACGAAGCATGGTCAGTGTTAGGCTTTATGGATATTAAACACTCAAATCAGAGGGTAAGGAAGCAAGAAGTTTCTGTACCTCAATTTAATTGCTGTAATGAAGGAGCTTTATTTGGTTGAACAAACAATTGATTCAATATACAGCAACATACAGGCTAAATATTATGAAGCATAACGACCAGGTAGTTGAAAATATCTATCTATTAAAAACAATAATTAATTCTATAAAATGTTTTGTAAAGCTGAAATTAGCTTTAATGGGACACAAGAAGTAACAGGACTCTCACAACCGTGGAGTTTTTTTGGAATTGATTTTTTTTTCATCAGAACTAGATACAATTTTGAAAGAACATTTAACCAATGCAAGAGTTTTTAAAGGTGAATCTTAGACTGCGAAATGAAGTTCTAGACAGTATGTTTGAGGCATGTAAAAAAAAATTGAAGACTAAATAAACGGAACTGAGTTTTACCAGTTCGATCTGATGAGACTACAAATATTTCAAATCAGTGTCAAGTAGTTGTTATGTTTAGCTATTTTAACAGTGGATACACGCATGAGGGATTGTCAAGTTTCTTAATAATCGCTGGTAAACCACTGATGTTTCAAGACAGACAATATATGTATTTATATAAACTGATTTCTAATTCGACTTCTAAACTAATCGCTCAAACTTACGACGGTGAAATTAAAGTGAGTAGTACTACCGGTGACGTTAAAACAAAATTGAAATTTTTTATCACTAATAGTATCACTACCGGTGAAATTTTGCTGAAATAATGATACTTTAAATTGTGCGGTATGAGCACTGAATTGTAAGAACCGAAAAACTAATCATACTACGGTAAATATGTATTGCACATTTTATGAAACAAGTAAGAATAACATTTGAGAAATTTATAATGATATATTTTATGGTCAATTATTATTTTCCCTATTCAATTTGTATGTAATTCGTTTTTGTTTTATACAGTGAATTTCGAGGCAAACATTCATGAATAAATTATTGGCCCCATATGTTGTATAACTGTATCATAAATATAAATGAAAATTTAATGGCGTCACGAAAGTAGCATGTTATGATGTTTTCTGCTTTGAAATTACTTTAAAACTATTACTGCTTGCTTTCTGAATACTGACTAGCAACAGGGTAGTTACGATGAGATGTAGTGCTCGCGTACGTATCCCAATGTATTCAATAGGCTATATTATAAACTTGAAAACTTAATGGTAACAAAAAAGTTATTTGTTATGGTATTCTTTAATGTTATATGTGTGAAAATTTGTCAACAAACTATGAAGCAAAATTGTGTTTTCCTACCATCGCTCCAGCTTAAAATTAAAATGAAAATTGTTGGTACATAAACAACATTTCTGATAAACAAAACATTGCAGTTATCATAAAATATAATTTTGGCTGTTATTTTTAATATTGAATAAGGCAATTTATACCAGACAAAATTAAATTAAAAATTGTAGAAAATTTAATTTATAAAATGTAAATTTTATTATGACGCTTTATTCTAACTTACAGTTCATTAAAAATACGTTTATCGAATACATACTTTTCACAAAATCAACTGAGTTACCATCACGTTTGCTAAGACACAGCTACCACGAAAACGCAAATGTCCGCACACATATTATCACCATGTAACGTCCGCAATGTGACACTTAAGCTCGATAAAAGAGCAATCGCTGTGAAAAATTGGTCTGTAGTACTTTATATAAATAGGGCTTAAGATAATTACGGCATACAAAATTAGTCTCACAGAATAAAAAACATTCTCTGTTATGGCGGAACGTTCTTGAATGTGCTACTTATAGTGCACCACTCATTGAATTATTCTAAACGTTACTTTCATAGTTGGTTATGGTGTGTTAGTTACGTATAATTACGTCCTACTTCATTATACCACCATATCAATTTCAAGTAAAAACTGTTTTGATTCCATTAATTTTCTTTATCCACTTAGGCCTTTTCCTTGCGCTTTTTACCTTCAGTCTTAGCTTGGTTTACTTCAGTAGCCTACTGCCTACATGTTCATTTCATATAGTTCGATTTCACCTTCCTATTTCGACTGATATTTAAAAATCTTTACTGACTACTTCATTTCTTGTTCCGTCTCATCAATTTAATTATTTAGCTGCATAAAAACTTCATATCTTGCGCTTGGACCCATCTTTATATTGTTTCAGTTGTAACGAAATTTCACTGCCACATATTGAATGCACGTACTGCTATTGTTGTGGAAATTTAACACTAAATTATTGTTGTATTTTAAAAAATCGGTTGATAGTGCCACATTTCAGAGTATCTTACATGTTCAGAACATCGTCCAGTAGGACTTAAGATAGCCAATTTAGATTTTTAATGCAATGGCTTCTACATCCTATGCCGTTGAGCAGTCTTGGTTCTTCCACCTTGACGATTTCTCACTACAGGGAAAAAGACCATCCTAATCTTCACCCGCTTAGTCGCCCTCTTACTAGGCTTTTGGCACTAGGCGAAGGTGATTCGTTTATCTCGGGGAATACTCGGCCCCGACATTCGTTCGTTGTCCCCGCTCTACCATAATACTCAGGTTTTCCCTTCTCCAAGACTAGGACCATAATGGCATTTGCTAGTGCCTTCAGTCTTTTTTAAAGAGGGTAAGATAAGACGTTGTAACAAACAACGGTAAGACAACAACGGTTGTAACTAACAAAGACAAGGGTAGGAGAAGACAAGGAAGAAGAGGATATGATGTGTTCGCAGATTTGTTCATGTGGAGAAATTATGAACAACTGGTGAGAGCGGACAACGTGGAGACTACAGTTCAGATGAAACCTACCTCAGGACAGATTCGCCATTGAATGAACGGAAGTACCACATGTATTGTATTGTATTGTCATTGACTCTACAACGAAATTCTTTATATCATACTATTACCTTACAAAGTATTATTTTATATGCAGACTGTGTTGTTATTATACTACAGGCAGAAAATGACTTGCAGAGGGAAGTATTCATCTTGAGGAATTTATCAGAGGAAAATGGTTGGTGCTATCTCCACATAACACAAAAGTAATGGTTTTTAGAGGAAAGTATCCAATAAGGACAAAGACAGAGGTAATTAGAAACATTTTGGAGCAGGTATCCACTTTCAATTATCTTGGATGCAAAATATCTCCCGCAGTTGATTTTGATGTCGAAAATAAACTTCATAAATTAAAAAATATATGTGGGACAATCCATAGAACCTTAAAATAGAAACCTAGAAAAAACGGTAAGCTTAAGTTTTATAAGACTATATCTGTAGCGGTGGCGTTGTATGGGAGTGAGGTATAGGTACTTTCAGAGAGAGAGAGAGAGAGAGAGAGAGAGAGAGAGAGAGGGAAGGTTACATCAACAGAATAGAAATTTCTCATGTTGGTCAAAGGTGCACGTTACGCGACAGGATTAGTAATCCACAGATAAGGCGATAACTAAAAATTTTTAAATTACATGTGGAATTACGGAATACAGGGTTAACTGGTGTAAGGATTTGGGAAGAAGCAGCAAGATCGCCTTCTTGAACTTGCCTTGAATTGTAAACCCACAGGGTATCGTAGTGAGGGCCGTTCGAAGACGAGATGGTTTAAAGCAGTGTTTCCCAACCTTTTTTGTGCTATGCCCCACCTAAGCCTTTCTAAAATTCTTATGCCCCCCCCCTAACATATACATAATTTTTAATATTCAAAAATTGAAATGTTCACTAAAGAAACTTGAATGATAGGTTTTAGGAAGAAATCTCTAGGAAATTATTGAGCAAACACAGTAAGTAAATTTTCAAAACATATAATGGAGAACTGAAATTCAAGTACAAAATAATTTTAATGAAAGATTTTTCTATATTATTTTAATTATTAGTAATTATTTATTATTTAAATTTAGTGAGATCCTTGCGCTTGATGCTTGCTGCAAAGAGATTTTATGTCAGGTTCCAATTTAGTTAACTTCAGTCTCAAGTCTCCCCGTTTTGTTATATCCAGCCGATTTCTTTTTTTTAGCAGCAAATCATTTATGGCACTAAATCCACATTCAGCTAAATATGAAGATGGAAACAGTAACAATAGTTCTCTTGCACATTTGGTTGCATTTGGATATTTGATTTCGGTTTCCTCACAAAGCCATACCATCGCTCCTTTTATATTAAATAAAGTTTTAATTGACTCATCATTTTGCATTTCTGCAAGTTCTTCTTGATACTGCATATTTGAAATATCAGACAAATCCACTAACATTGGCTGCATCATCCAAGTTGGGAAATCAATTTGTTTCAAATCAGAAAATCTTGCTTTTAAGTCAGCCGATAAAATTTTCAGATGATCGACAATAACACATATAGCGGTATCAGTCACTTCACATTTTTGGAGCCAATGAAACTTTTCAAAATTTTTGTTGTAAATATATGTCTGACATAATTCAATAAAGGTAATGAAACCAAATATCTTCGCTTTTGCATCGACAAGAGTTTTATTTGTTCCTTGAAGTTGTTTATTTAATATATTTAGTTTTTTCAAAGATATCGGCTAAATAACTCACAAATGCCTTACCATCTACCGTTAACAGATTTTTCATTTCAGGTTGTCGCTTAAAAAATCACTAAGAGTATCAAATAGTTCCATAAATCTTTTCAAGCAGTTCCCTTTCGAAAGCCATCTTACTTCAGTGTGAAGTATAAGTCTCACATGGTCTTCATTTTGTTCTTCACAAAATAACTTGAAGAGACGTTCACATTTGGCACTAGCTTCAATAGCATTGATACACTTTATAACTAAATTTAGTACTTCACTTAGAACAGGCGAAATGTTTTTAGCTACCAGGTTTTCCCTGTGAATAACACAATGCACAAGAAGCATTTCTAGATTCTCATCTTTCATCAATTTTAAGCAACCATTTTTCTTCCCCATCATATTAGGAGCACCATCTGCAGCACAAGATGTTATATTTTTCATTGGTATATTATTGACATCTAAGTAATTTTTTAGCTTACTATATATATCTTTGGAGGTAGTGGTGCTTTCTAATGATTTACAGAACAACATTTCTTCAGCAAAATCACCTTTATCAATATATCTTACGTAAGTTATAAGTACGGCCTCACTGTCTCTCAAAGTTGATTCATCCATTTGCACCGAGAATTTTCTTGTATTCAGCTTTTCAACAAGTTGTATTTCAATATCCTCACTCATTTCGTCTATTCTTCTGCTAACAGTATTGTTACTTAGTGGCATAGCTTTAACGTCTTTGTAAGATCATTTTTTTCCAGAACCGTTTTAAGAAATGCTGATATTGATGGTTTGATTAAATTCTCCCCTATAGTATGACTTTTCCCAGATTTAGCGATGAGTAATGAAATTTGATAACTAGCCTCAAGAGTACGACTGATAGTTGCATTGTGAGCAGTAAATAGAGACTTTAATGTTACTCTTTTTTCAAAAATTTTCTTTAAAGTTTGAAAGTAATTCAAATCTGAATTAATAATGAGCATTATGTTTCGCCTTCAAATGTGCCTCAAGACGACCTCGTTTCATTGATTCATTGGTCAAGCATTGTTGGCATAAAAGACAAAAAGGTGACCGTTCATCGTGGACAGCGGATATGAAACAAAAATTTTAAATATTCCTCCGAATACTGACAAATTTTTTTCTTGCTTCCACCACTCATTTCACTATGGGCTGAAATAAATAAATATAAGATCAATTAAAAACTAAAAAAATAATATGAACTGGAGTAAACGTAGACTAAAAATGCATATTTAAGTATGTATGGCACATTTACCCCACCGCAAAAAACATACTTTTTCATTTGACAAATTTTTCTGGAAAATGATGCTTCTAAAACTGAAATTAACCCTTTCCAGCCCAAAACTCTGTCTTCTTAAAAAAAATTTTTTTTGTTCCTTAATGGTTTATTTACACTCTAAATAACATGAAATGACATAAATTAGCCATCATGAAATTTCGAGAGGCCTAAATCAACCATGATCACAATAGTAATCATTGCAAAGTAATGGTAAAATTAGTAGACTTATTATAATTTGACAATATTTATTTCTTATAAATAATATGTAAAAAACTAATATGACAAATTATAAGAAGTTACAAAAAAAGTTATAATAAGTAAAATTATAATATTAAAAATTATAAGTAAAATTATAATAAGAAGTTACAAGACAAAATATGAACTGTAAAATTTAATATATTAATTTATTTTATAAATTACAAAATAAGTTTATAGCTTCTTATGAAATCCAACAAAGCAGTTACGTTTCAGTATAAAATAAATATAATAAAAATAATATAAATTCAGTATAAAATATAGGATATACATATATACACTTTATATTACAGATATTTTATTACTGTAGGCCTTCCAAACAATTATATGATACGGGGTAAACCTAGCAGTAAATAGAGTATGGTAATAAAATCTAATTTGTACTTTTAAATAAAATATTCTCATTACAAAAATAATAACAAATAAATAATATGTATAATGGCATTAGTTATTGCATTCAGTCTTGCAGTACAATAATTCACCCACAAATGCCCAATGATCACTATTTCAATCATGTACTATTTTGAGGTTATTTCCTTGTCTTCTAATAATATACAACTTTGAAATACTCTAAATTACTTAAAAACAATAATACTTTAATACTATTATTTTTTAATAAAGATATATTTTGTAATACTTACCAAAATCGTGCTAGAAATCAGCCGTTCAACAACTAGGGTTAGGAACATGTACTTCAAAGACAGAAATTGTTCTTTAGTAAACAAAACACATTTGAAATGGCTGCAGAGCTGCCAACCAAGGAAATGGAAAGTGTTGTATAAACTATGAGTATTAAAATAATCATTGGGATGTAATGGATATGAAATAAAAATTACCAATTGAATTTACATACCATTTATATATCACTTATATTTATACAATGTATATATTTTTTAAAACAACGAGACTTTTACAACAATTTAATGGACGCTTATTTCAAATTAACACCAACGGTGAATGCTGAGCGTTACTGCGAAACACTGCAGAAACTGAGATCCCGGCACTAAGCATTTCGCGCCATTCAGAACAAATAGCGCGAAATGCTTAGTGCCAGCCCAGTATAACCAGTAGTTCAACTCTAACGTCTAACAATGAAATCACGGCTACTAACATGGCGGACAGAAGTTACTTATACTGGACGTTTACCCAGCTCGAGTAGCGACTGAGAGTCGCCATACGGTTAACTTAAACTCTGGACGAGTCCATTTTCGAATTGCCCCCCTTAACAATCGAATTGCCCCCCTTAACAATCGAATTGCCCCCCTGTGGGGCGTGGGCCCCACGTTGGGAAACACTGGTTTAAAGGATAGGCAGTGCAGCGATCCGTGAAGTGGAGATGATGATGATGATGATGATGATGATGATGATGGTACTTATAATCTTCTAAATTGAAGAAAATATTGTAATCCAAATTCTTAAAATGAGTTGGTTGATGTAACATTCAGTCATAGATTGAGACGATTATAGGTTCCTTTTTAGACAAGCATAATCTTTTCTTTGGATGAGACTTTACTTTGTTTAAATAAGACTATTTGTAATAAAATAAATTTAAGAAAGGGAGAAATGAAAGGGGCATAGTAATGGATGTGGCAACTGGTGTAACAGAAGGAAATGTGGTTTTAATTACTGGAGAACGTGAAATGAACGTCAAAGGCTAAAACTAAACAAAAGCATAGTGTCTGTATGAAAGAGTGTCTTAAGTATGAATCAATTTCGCTGTCCATTCTCTGATAAGAAAAAAAATAGAACAACTCTTTAAATCAAGCTTGTTAATAGGGTTATGAATGACGTGCATCATCAAATAACAACGTAATTATGATACCTAAATTACTTCTATAGCGATTACTAAAGGACTGAATAATATCCTGTAGATTATTATCACAGGGCATCCTAGGTATTTCGAATAAAGTTCAGCTGAGTTTTACTCAACCGGCATCAGTGATGTAGACTGCGACCTACTTCCTACTTTATTATTCGTGCAAAGTGATAATGGTTATTTGTTTCTATCTGTGATTTAGTAAACTATTAGTTAAGTGTGATTCATTTATTTACTGTAATTTGACTATGTATTATTGTGAATCGTGTATAATTCATGATTGCGCCATTAGGATTTATTTGGAAAAAAGCGTTGTTTAAAACCTTTATAAAGTTTTGATATTATTTTCTTGTTTCAAATTAAGGAAGTTTTCACTTTGAGAATGTAATTTTAATGTAATCGGTGACTCCATGTAACAACAGATTGACCTACTCGTTCTAGTGATTACCTAAGTTACCTCACTTATTGGTAACATAGAGACCTCTCTAGTGTAACATAGTGACATAATATTTTACCACACTTATGAAAAATAAAGTACTACACTGTAGATATTACATCAATTCTCTTGTCTTACCAAATGACTGTAGACACCGGTGACTCAGTTACTAAGTTTGTAAATAAAAACAGTTGTCACAATTAAACATTTAATATTTGCACTAATACGGCACTCAAATGGCTGTATAGAATTTGCAGAACTTACTACTGTTCCACTCACGTAGTCTATTATAGTCGCTGTCAGTGTAAACAAGATTGTAATAATCATCTAGAGGGATCTAGAATTGAGTAGTCTCTCTTTCTATAGCACTGTAGAACCTTCACGAACCGCTAGACGTTTCTAATTACTGACGCAACGAGATCTTGTGTGTGGCAATTCATAAGCTGCACAGCCTGCTATAGGTCTACTACTCGTTGATATAAGCATAAGATGTTTTTCTTCTAAACTGATTTTACAATAGGGTACACGCCACAGATTTGTATTTTGCCGTATGCGGTTCCTATCCGATTCTATTCAGCATGACGTTTAACTCTTTTAAGCATTCTATTTAAGCGTGAAGTATTATATCACGAAAACATTCAATTATAATACAAACATATAATTAACGTATTCTAGTGTGGTAGTTTGTTTATACAGGTAAGGTCGCAAATTGTGTAACATCTTTAGGGAAACTCTGGACTCTTTTATTCATCTCTGGTAAACAAACTGAGCAAGGTAAAGCTAACTGTAAAAGTGTAGGGATAACAACTGATTCCGTATCGATTGGCAAACAGTCAAATTATCTGTCAATCAGTGGTGATCGCTCAGACGTAAATGGTAACCAATTGTGGTTCGCGCCCCCAGGAATACCCTAGTTACGTCACAATGTTTGCTCTGTCACTCTGAATGGTTCGTTACGTAAATTGCAGTGAACTGCATTACATATTCTTAAGAAAGTAGACATAGCAGAACGTACGTCTTGTCTTCGTGCAGATCGTTTTCACAACCTAATATTAAGTTTGCATAAGTTGTAATATGATTCAGGATGCATTTAATAACATAAATTATGAAACAAACAGAATTTAGTTTTATTTTTTGTGTTTAGGAACTAATCGTTTAATAAGACTATAGTCCGGGCTACCTTTTGAACAGACTAAAGCGGAGTGATGTCGTCGCCTCGTCACACTCGCCTCGGTTGTTGTCAACGTGCTCACCGATTGTAAGTAAGTGCGGCAGCTCCACCTTGGCGACAGCATTGCCATAACTCGTGCTGACAGGCGTGCGCCCCCCTGCCACTCTCCTACCATATGACAACACCGTAGGCGCTGCCCCCTGGCCTACTCCCTCACTTCCGCTTTAGTCTGCCCAAAAGGTGGCCCGGAGTATAGAAGAGTCATACAATACAAGTGAAAGTCATTTCATTTGTATGTTTGTGTATTGTTAGCAATATGTTCAATATTGCTAACAATTACGTAACGCTCTCGAAAAGTCTCGGTAACGCTCTCGAAGGTAATTACGTAACGCTCTCGAAAAGGTTCGGTAACGCTCTCGAAGGTAATTACGTAACGCTCTCGAAGGTAATTACGTAACGCTCTCGAAAAGTCTCGGTAACGCTCTCGAAGGTAATTACGTAACGCTCTCTAAAAGTCTCGGTAACGCTCTCGAAGGTAATTACGTAATGCTCTCGAAGGTAATTACGTAACGCTCTCGAAAAGTTTCGGTAACGCTCTCGAAGGTAATTACGTAACGCTCTCAAAAAGTCTCGGTAACCCTCTCGAAGTAATTACGTAACGCTCTCGAAAAGTCTCGGTAACGCTCTCGAAGGTAATTGCGTAACGCTCTCGAAAAGTTTCGGTAACGCTCTCGAAGGTAATTACGTAACGCTCTCGAAAAGTCTCGGTAACGCTCTCGAAAAGTCTCGGTAACGCTCTCGAAGGTAATTACGTAACGCTCTCGAATTGAAGGGCGCCTCGGTCAACGCCGTGCACGAAAGGAATCTTTAAACATTTGAGCACTTTCACGAGCACTTGTAACTATGAAGTTATACCGGCATGCCGCCGAAAGAATGGAAAATTATTCTGAAACTTGTGCGGAGTATATATAAGGGACTACGGCCGGATTTGTTAGTTACACCTGCCGATATTGTAGAGTGCGACTCAAGTGATTGTTGCGGATTAGTAGAAAGTGATTATTGTGTTATAATTAGTGCGGAAATCTAACAGTTGACATTATTATTGCGTGTGGAAAAATTAACTTGAATTATTATATGAGGGTACCTTGTTGATTTCAAATTGTTATTTGTGACTAATGCAAGCTGGTAATTCGTGACTTCTTTGGTGTCTGTATTTTGTTTCCACTGTACAAAACGACGATCCGTGAGACCATTGTAAAAATATTTAACAGACTCGAAAGTTGTCTTGTTGTCCATACAGTATCAGAAGTACAAACAAGATTTATAAAGGTTAGCAAAATTTTTGAAAATTTTTACTTCGTGTATAGGTTCTCTTAAATCTTCAATAATTATAATAACTGAAGTAATTATACTGTAATTTTATTAATATAACTTCACTAAAGTGTTTAATATAATTTCATTAAAATTAACGTTTGTTTAGTTTCAAAAATAAACTCACATGTTACAAAATAATTCCCCACGCTAATCAAGTAATTTTCATAATTTTTTGCCGAGACTAAAGATATCAATTAGATCAGAGGAAAAACATTTTGCCTAAGTTGTTCAGTTTGGAATCATAAAAATAAAAGTTGAAGAAAGGAGGCAGGCAGGTTTCGTCTGTAGCTATTTGTTATCAATAACGTATCCACCATGACTGTCTTCCAAGGAAGACATAACATATGAAAGAATGACATTAAACTTACTAAATTAAGCTTGAAATCTAGTTACTGTATATGAGTGTCTACAAACACTGTAAGCACTATATAAAACATAATGTACTGATAACATAACAGTTTCAATTGTATATGTAGTTTGTAAAGAACACAAACTTGAAATTTCCATAAAAGATGACCTTTCGTAATTAATTGATTGAATTACTAGTAGAAAATTTTTCGTAATTAATTTACGTAGTGTAAACGTGTTTCACACAATATTTATAAATTTGTTTTCAGAGGATATTAGTCACAACATTCACTCCTAGGCTGGCGTGGTTGGACCTTATAATAAGTATACCTTTTTTTGGTTGTCAACGAGTTATTAATATCATTGTTAATATAAAAAGTTTTATCTATTCTATGATATGACAGAACGTGTTTATTACTCGTTCAGCACATTACAGCATTGGCAAAACGTTTGATGTTAACAATGTTATCAACTAAAAAACTTGTACTAGAAATAGGTAATTTGTTTTTTATTTAACAATACTGAGGGAATTACATTTTTTTAATTATTTATACTAAAGTATAATGCATATACTATAAACTACATAAGTAATAAGACTTTAGGAAGGTTAGCTGTTTTATTACAAAATTTTATAAAATATTGCAGAAAATCTATAAAATATAAAATAGGCTGAAGTCAAACGTTTTCTATCAGCACTTACTAGTGACTCGTACCGGTACTACTACACACTGTGTTAATGTAATTAAAGTGACTAGAAAAATAGGGAATACATGTTAAAATATTTTGTGATTACATTAGCTTTAAGTAACGACTTACTCTGTGTACCTACTGATTCTACTTCATTTTAATATACTTTTGTTTAATGAGGGGAAAATGCATTATGCATCATTGCAAAGACACAGCAACCCTGTGTGTGGACATCGCACCTACTAGAAACCTCTCTCCCTCTTCAGTCGAACAACCTCGGGATGATGTCGTTTGCATTTCGTCGAGATGGTTCTTTATTTAGCCTTCACTGGGCACCTCCTTGCTTCTTCTTCAGCACTCGACGATCCAAACAACTCTGAGTTCTTGGTTCTTTCTACGCAGCACACTTTCCACAAATACCGCCAGCTGGCCCCACTTGATTCTGCAGATAACATGATCTTCACGACATGGTCGGACGTTACCTGACCAATCTTCTCCTCAAATCTCTGTTTCTACATCGCTCACGTATCGAAGAAAGTGTGGGCAGTTCAACCTCTCCCTAACTTCTGCTCTCTATCTCTGGCCTTTTGCTCTCGATCTCCCTTGTGATGGCCTTCTTTACTTCTTCACATGCTGTGAAGCTGTCCAGATCCGTAACGTCTATGGTAGCTTTGGGCTCATAGCTAGCCACAGTAGCATTCATTCCTATGATTCCTTTAAGATCTCTTAAAACCTGTCAAGGCTCTAATAAAATGCCCCTAACTGGTTTGGCATAAATTTTAGTTCTGTAACTTGGTTTCGTTTTCTGCCAAGATAAATAAAATAAACTTTAAGAGATTATTTAAGTAAAGAGAATCTTTAAAAACCTCTCTGCATAAGAGTAGTCTTCTGTAGCCTTGATAAGAAGCGCTTATCACGCCTTCCCCTGCGCTTCTTTTGTCTGAAGCGTGTGTGTCTCTGCTCGAGATCTCTGCAGTCTCCTCTTTTGTTTACTCTTTTCCTTTTTCTGTTCTTTTGTCTGGACAACTTTCTAGCCTTTAGTCAGTTCCTCTACTCTATGTTTTTGGTCAGATTCCTTGCCTGCTTGGTTTAAAGGAGCTGAACTTTTACTGCCAGCTAGCACAGCTACTTCTTCCATGGAGTCAGTTTCTTCCCTCCTTATCGACCTACGGATAACTACGGGTTATTTCGTATTGACTGACGCAAATTGTCTCTTTCGCTGCTGCCAGTCTTCGTGCACGGTTGGCCTATGACCATAGGCATCTTTCTCTGTAGTTCACTTTCAGCACTCTTCTAGATGTTTCTGTAGAAGACTTTCGTATACATTGCCTTGTTCTTGATACAGCTCTAATACCCCGTTCTTGATAGCCATACTGATGACGGTGCGCTGAATTGTTTTCCTTTTGGTAGATATCTGTTGGATAGGTACTACCTCGCTTCCATCTTAGTTATTTTCTCACTTTTGCAGATGTTGGTTTCCTTTCTTCGCTTGTACTACACACTGAGTTTTCGGCTAGAGGCTGAGTTTGTTTTACCATCAAACTGGTTTGAGAGCCCCCACCCTTAACACACAGAATCCTCCTGCCTCCAAAGAGGATGAATTTTTCAGCACAACTGGGGTAATATTTTCGTCCGTTTTAATCATTGCCAATAGTATGTAAATGTATTAAGTAGAAGCAAGAGCAAATAGTGCGGAAAATAATGATGATCCCTATCTCTCAACGGCGGGAATCGGAAAATAGTTGGTCAAGGAAGACCGATAGGACAAATTAAAGGGAGTGGACCTTTCACCCAATACAAGTTGAAGCAAAGTAAAGTAAATTAATAATCTGACGCATTGTTGTCGTGTATGGCAAAACAATTGGTAGGTTAGAAAATTTATTGTAAAATAAAATCAATTGTGCTGATTTTATTAAATATTTTTCCATTTTCCATACTTGTTTTTAAATCTAATAATCTCTAGTAAGTGGTATATCTCTAGATTGTAATGTAATAGTAAATAGATAAACATTAGGCTAATAAAACTAATAGATAAACTAACAAATAATGATAATAATAATAATAACATAACTAATAAATAATAATTTTAAAAGATGTCTGAAGCTTCAGTGCCTTGTCGTTTAGATATTAAGCTACCTTTAATCTGACTGTACGTCATCGTGATCCTTTGATCAAGTTTTATTTTCTTTCATCTCATAGTTACATTGTTTTTGAATTAATTACTAGTCCCAAATCAATCCATTTTATCTACTTCTTTTGTGATTTCTAATTATGTTTCTTACAAGACAAGCAAGTTCTCCTGAATTTTCCATTTTTGTTCCTTCCAAGGTTTTCCGTAAAGTTATGGTTTCTGTTTATTTCTAAGTATTTATTGCAATAGTTATTTATAATATCTTTTTCACACAATAATATTCTTCTGTAAAAAGTCGCTACATTTTGCTATAAACGATCGCAACAAAAGCTGATAGATAGGAACCGGAATATTATTTACAATGTAGACTCCTTGTTGGGTAAAGCTGGCAGAGATGACACGGATGACGCACGCAACTCATCACAAGATGTGTAGGACGTCTACACAAACCCCAGTTACAGACAGTCGTGTTGCTATTACATAAGGAATGAGGTTGGGTCCTGCATACATTTTGTGAAATTTTTCCATTGTATTGATACCATAGTGAAGTAAGAGCTAGAATATTCGCTGACTCTTGTTATTAGTTAATGAAATACACTTGTGAGTACGGTTCACTATGTTGTTACTGTCTTCTGTGTTGTACAGTATTACAGACCTGTTCTGGTTTAAAACTTTAGGCCTACGGTAGTACAGCACGAAAGTACGAAAAATGTAAAATTGGTGGAGGTGAGTCGTCTTTTCTACATTTGGTTATTTTGAAAATGCAAATAGAAAATATTTTTACGTAAAAGCGAAATATTCAAAGCAATTTAATGTAACACACTTATAAGAATAATAAAGATTAAAAGAACAAGAATTAGATAATAGCATAAAATTCAAGTAATTCACAAGCTAAATTTGTTTTTTACTTACTGATAACTAAAAATAGTTCCTCTTTTAGTTGCTTTTTTAAGTCATGGCGACTTACCTGATCTTATTGACATTCGTCTTTATTTTATTTTTGAAATATTAAACGCTTGAGATTACAGAAGTTATGGGTTTGTTTTCAGAATACAACCCACGTGTTTACAAAAGAAAACAGTAAAAGGATCGTTAAGATGAGCTACCAAAGTTATTAAGTCAGAGCTGCTAGTACATCTTATTCCATATATCTACAAACTCTTATTAAATAAGTACAGCTTATCAATTTGAATATTGGTCCGTTATTACCTTGGTCTGACTAAGCTACTGATGCAGAAACAAAACTAATAACTCACATAAATAACGTCTGCAACGTGGTTGTGTTCCTCCCCGGAAAGATGTCTCAAAAATGGCTTTTCGTCTTGCCAAACAAACTTAATAAAGAGTTAGGACGAGCATGTACACACTGGTATCTGTTCTTCATGGAACGTGACAAAATTTTAATATTTGAAAGACAGAAGGTGCAACCATTAACAGAACGAAGAGGTTTAAAAGAGAGGTGGTTAGTAACCATTTCAATTGGTAAAGTTGAGTACTGTTATCATTTTCTGACAAAGCATGATTTGCTTAATAACGGGCCAAATGTTTAATGTGGACGTAAGTGGTCTCCAATTAAATAAAAAATTCAGCAAAGCGGTTTTTGCTGAAGGCACACGAGATGTGTCTGTTGTTACTGCCTACACGTGACATTACTGAAAAAAAACAAGAGAAAAAACAGTAACCGTCTGAATTGAAAACTATCGAAAAAAACTTAATTTCAACCAAAATGGAAAAATTAAAGGAAAACACGTGGATGAAAATAAAAAAAACGAAGAAGAAAGAAAAATAAAATAATTATTTGCAGCAATTAAAGTCGTCAGTTAGCGATACAACACCAGACAAGGACGACAACGATAATGAGGGTAATAAATTAGTATCTATCTGGTTTATTTTAAATGTATGACTTTATTTTAAATTTAATAATCTTAGATTTAAATGTTTAAAACGTTTTTGTGAAAGAACATATTAGGTTAATATGTGAAGTATAACTTATATAAGAGGTAACTAGTGTTTCCAAGAAAAAATGTTAACTAACCTAGTATTTTTTAATGTAATTCTTATAATTCTTTTTAACAATTGAGTAAACTTTTATTTTATATTTTATACAGCTGAATTTTACACGTACTAATAAGATTGATGATGTACTGGGAATACTTGTAATTATGCTAACAAATATAGTTCATATTCTCTCGATTTGTCACTACATTTTTTGTGGCCGTCTGACTCATACTAATTACATCATCTTTCCCACATATATAGGGGAGATAACACTTTCAAATACATTTTTATAACACTTTGTAAAGCTGAATAAATAACAAAAATTGATATCTGTGCTAGGAATCCTTGAGTAAAAGGGAAACTTCAACATATAAAGCTTCGTAGGAAAGATTTCAATTATGATAATAGTAATAAACAAAGTTGCAAATTGTCATCTGTCCAACTTTATCCTGTATTATCAAGCAAGCTTTAGAGGGGTAGGTAGGGCAAGTCTCCTATGTCAGCCGATCAGCATTCTTGGAAGATAGGGCTATTAATAATAACTTTTTGTTATTACTCCAGCATGTTGCTAGAGGCTTGAGTTGGTTGGATGGGTCGGACGGAGGCTTAACATTCTGGACGTTCACATGAATAAAACCAGGTACATTTTTGTGGTAGTAGTGTAATGTAAGTGCCGGGCCCGTTATCACTTATTATTGTCAGTTGAAAATTTCAGTAACTATATTAATATTAATTATAATTATATATTAATTATTAATTATAGTAAATATTATTAATTTAAAAGTCAAGAAACCAAATTTTTAAAAACATATGTGACTTATACTCCGTACGTCATTTTAAAAAAACAACTCTATGTGTTAGAGTACTGTATCACAAAGATCATTTACTTTTTTCAAAAACTGAACAAAAAGGATTTTTATATTTCTTATGCAACCCTTCATATTGCCTTAGACAATTTCATCACAGAAGTAACTAAAACAGGTGGTTCTATTTTACTTAGGTTAAGATAATGATAATGTTATACAAACTGCTTTATAACGTAAGTCTCAAGTAAGTATAAAATGTGTCATAAAATCATGTTAAATTTCGAATAGTTACAAGAATATTTTGCACCCAAAGGAGATAAAGTTATTGGTAGCATATTAAAACTTAGTTAATTGATTCTTCAATTTTTCCAATTGACCTTAAACGGGCAGAGAACTTTCAAGCGTACTCTAAAAGTTTTGACTAGCTATGTGGTTGACAAGTTAGTAGAACGGAACTGTATTCTCCAGTAACGACGTCTAACTTTTAAAGTAACAGAAAACATTTATTCTAGTATTCCGTTCTACTAACAGAAGGGAAACTAAAGTAACGTATTAAACATTTGCTGCTATAACTGTAGATTACCAAAACTAAAACTTTAAAACAAATAAATTATTTTTTAACATTTGAGAGCAAAAGAAATTTGTTTACATGGCCGTTTGATTTATACTTATCCTAATTTGCCAAACGCTTACTGGCAGATGGTGGCCGTCATGTTTTTGCCACTACAGTTTAACTCAGAGTAGAGTGGTCAAAAAATGACCCACTCTGTAATTTTAAAATGTCATGTACAATAGAAATAAAATGTAAGGAAGTACGTTTTCAACCGAGGATTACATCAATTGTATAGTCAGCGAAATTGTTATGTGAGTGCTGTTTGTAAAGTGTTTTTTGCAAGAGAAACGAGTGCTTAATGTAAAATATTATCTGTTAATAAATGATTATATGCATACGTAAAAATTATATCGGAATTTAACTGACAATCATAATCAAAAATGAAGAAAATTTATTAAGAAAATTTGCAGAGATAACATTTTCTCATCTGTATCCGGAGGGACAGAGAAACTGTATTTTGTTTAGAACAAGACGGTATAACTCAACAGGATAGGTTAAAGTGTATCACCCGTATCATAAATCAGGCTGAATCACGTAGCACGTAATGATTCATACAGAAATTTAAACACTTTTTGCTACAGTCTTGTTTTTTGATGGGAACACAAGGCTTCCGAAACATGTTCCAAATAAGGAAAATACATCTTGAGGTAAAGTTTTTATAAATATTAAACATATCATACAGAACTATAACAAATAAGTATAAGTTTAAAAAAGTATTATCGTGTCCAAAACTTATAACTACCACATTACATCTGTAACTAATCATTTACGTTTCAGAATACTTCGGAATTACCACAATGTACTATTCGACAAAAATAAAAATCTAATACTGGAATATTTGAATTATTAAAGGTGGTTTCAATAGGGTGGAATGGGACTCGGTTATTTTATCCAAACAACTCGTAGCTAATTGGTTTTCCTTCCGTCAGATGCAATACAAATTTACTGACATCATGAAACGTTGGTATCGTTAACGGCATCACTTTATATTCAACTGTACGACTAGTACGGTTAGTTTTAAATTGTTGACAGAACATGTTGGCATGTAACACGCTTTTGTTTTTGCTTATTATTCTATCGTTTTTAAAATTACCAAAGCAACAGATAATTCATGATTTGATGTTAGATTGTAATTGAATTCAGAGTTACGTACCGTTTTTACAAACTTAACAGATTTCAGACAATTGCCTAAATTAAAGCCTCCAGGTGGTCTAGTGGCTAAAGAGGGCGATGAATGCGGTCGTGGTCCCGGGTTCGATTCCCGGCGGAGGCTCCGTACGGCGTGCACTCAGCGTCTTGAGGCAGAATTGAGTAGCTGAATGAGATAACAGCGGCGCTTCCTGGCTGTGAATACCGCAACTAGCGGCTGGCGGCGCGTTGTAGTGGCCATGCAACCGTCACACTGAACACAAAAGCCGCGCGGTATGCCGTGGTCCTTTAGGGACTGTTGAGCTGAGAGCTTTTTTTTACAAACCTCATTTACCGTAATGTAATTCTAAACATATCGAATTCAGTTCACTCCAAAGAAGTTTACATCATTATCTACGGAAGACGCCCGGTATGTTTATTAACTTTCTACACAGCGACAACACTTAAGCATCTTTTGTAGTACAACATAGTAGTACAACGTGGGGCAACCAATACCATAGAATTCTATTTTATAATATTAGATAATTACGAAGTCATAGTTTTATTGTACTACATCAGAGTTTATATTATATTACATATTTGGCACACAACGTGGGGCAACATATACTCAGATTTTATTATATTACATAATAGGCGCTTACAACGTGAGGCGTTAAAGAAGAATTTATATACATAAATAAAATTATATTACATAATTTGCGCTCCAAACGTGAGGCGTTAATAATTATATATCATATACATCAGAATTTCTTTATACTACATAGTTGGCCCTCAAACATGAGGTTTGTCAATCAATACCATGTATAATGAAAAATATTACTTTACAACATGTACACTTTCTTTCTCTTATTTTTTCTATTTTCGTATTAACGGAAGCGAAGGAAGATAACTATAACAAATGCCTAATAATATATTTTATTTAAATTGTCATGAATACTTGTAATTATGTTATTGTTTTCCCTTTTAACGTGTATTGTATTTATTGAAGTTACAACTTCTATCCTGTAAGAACAAATAATTACAATATAAATTATAATCTATATCAGGTTGGTTGGTAGCTTCACATCTGGTTTCCTTTGAAGCCAGTTTCTTCATTTAAGAATACCTCATCACTCCTGTTTTAATCCTGAACTCCTTTATGAAATGTAGTCGATGTCTACCAACGCTTTCTAATACTGAAATTGGCCTTATACAGTATTTACAAATTTGTTGTTTCTAACATTGATATTGTTCTTCCCTTATTCTTTGTTACACGTTTAGGCTGATGAGTTTATTCGTCCACTTCATATCCAATGTACAGCTTCAACGTCAAAAGCTTCTAAGAATTTTAATTGTGTACTTCCCAGCATCTACGTTCCCGAATAACTTTTATAAATATATACTATTGCGGACTCAATATAGTGAGTTAGAAAGTTCCAGTAGTCCTGGCGGTGCAAAGTTCTATTTATTATTTGTATTGTGTTGGAGTGTCTGTGTCATTTACTTTAACAATTAGTAACGATATCGCTTAGTGAACTTGTGTATTTGTGAAAACAAATTATTGAGTGAAATGTTAATTTATTTAAAAATCGTCAATTAAACTTCAGAATATTTTAATGATTTAAATTTGACATTCCACACTAACAGAAAGATCGATTAAATGAGGTTATTTTTAATTATTATGTCATATATTTAGATATTTTGGAAAGAAAATGAATTGAAAATGCAAGAAACTATTTAATAAAATAACGGGTAATTCTATTCAACAACTTCTAAGTGGCTTGCCTGCTCGGTAATTTCTTAATTGCAGTAAAAGCAGCAATTGCTCCCAAATATTTAAGCACGTTTTTATTCATACAGTAACACTAATCGGCTGTAATTTTTAATTAATTTATATGGATGCTACTAAAATAATTTTATTACACAACTAAATTAATGACTACGTAATTTTTTTTAAGAATTTTAATTCAAGAGCCTGAAGAGGACAAGCGCGATTCTGTCCGGACAAACACAGACAACTTTCTTCTGTCCGTTTACAACTTTTTTTTCGTCATAAGTGACAACGATGATCCGTCTTCTAGTATTAGTAGTCATTTTGTCTTGAGTTGAATTACATAGATTATTCATTTGGATTTGATGGAATTCATACGTTCTTTTTGCATAGCTAAATATTTTCATTACTAACATAGAATTTGTAAAAGGTTCAACAGAACGGAAAACAAACGTTGAGAATTATACCTTCCACTCGATTGTTAAATTAGTTATTATTGTTATAAAACATTAACCAGATAAGTGTAAGTAAAAGTTTTATTTAAAGAAAGCAAACAAAATTGCTTGTTTTAACTAACTGAAATCTTACTTAAGAGTAAAGGAATATACAAGTCTTTTACACCAAAAGTAAACTCGGATAACGAAAACGTAAATTATTACAACAATTAAGTTTTAGGCTTATGTTTTCTGTCAGACATTGTCTTTTTCATTCTCCATTAGCTTCACATACCAGGGTAAACTTCCACCTTCTCAAAGATTTTCCTTTTTTCACAATTTTATTCCTTAATTTTCTGTAGGCTATCGCTCATATGTTCCTCAAATCACACTTTATGTTGTTCAAACATTTTTCTGTATCTTTCTCTAATTTGTGTACGCATTGTTTCGAACCCGATAATCTCTTAATTGTTCACCAATCATCATATCACTCAGCCAAACTACATAATATGACCCAGGTTAATTGTTGATAACCTCAGATAATCTTATATGAGCTTACTGTAGGCTATCACTCTATCCAGTTGATAATCAAGTGTTAAAAATCAAACCAAACATCAGTACTAATTGAAATTACATGATCGTTGCATAAACAAAGTGTCATATTCTATATTGATTGTACTTGTTTCGCGCGCGCTCGCGAGCGCGTGTGTGTGTGAGGGAGGGGGAGAGAGAGAGAGAGAGAGAGAGAGAGAGAGAGAGAGAGAGAGAGAGAGAGAGAGAGAGAGAGAGAGAGATTAAATCAGTAAGCCATTATTATATTACAATAAAAGTTAAATTAATTCATTATGCATAAAATTATTGAACAAATATTTTGTTTTTGTTCACTACATTCTAGAATTCTAACATGGTACAATAAGAGTACACCCAAATACAAGATTGATGCATTTATTTGTAGTAAAATACTATAAAAAATGTCAGGAAACGTTACCATACAAAAATTCTAAACGAACAAAAAAATTGTTATAAGTCCATAGTAACTAATTAGCCGTTAAAGCTTCTGAGTCTGTATTACATCATTGTCAGTAGCCTACATCTTTAGGTGCTGAGTGACAACTAAATTTACAATGAAGAAATATACTGGTAATCGATAACATGCCTAACCTCATTCGCAAACCAGAAAAAGTTTAAAGCGAGTGGAAAATCATGTTCTTTGCTCCACATGATCTTGGCAGTAATGAAATATAAAATATATTACGGCTCTGTAATTATAATAATTTTCCTTTTTATTTCTCATGTGTTCACTTAACAGTTGTAAATTATATGAAGACCACAGCAGATGAGGTAAGTTCATAAGAGGACTTGAGATAACGCTACTGCGAACACGGTACAATACGTTTTCTCCATCACTGTCGTCAAATTCGACTGGGTACGTAATCCTTATACTGTGTCTCCAGAATCCACTTTTGTCCCAGAAAGTTTGTGTAAGAAACGACAAGCTCAAGTTACCTCATTAATAACGCAAATCTTTTACTGTAAAGCGTAAGCCAATAACTTCCCTGGAAAATAAATATGTTTAAGCTCTTCAATATTTTTCTCTTGTTTTTTTTTCAAAATAAATATTGAATAAAATTATTTTAATTAGTTCTACTAGCACAATTAGTTTCGTTAGTTTCGTGGCACAATAGTCCGTTGAGGATCACTGCTATAGCGTGAGTATTGTGTTTCTTTGTTACCATTCTTCGAACGTTTTCTCCAACGGTCCCTACTCTAAGGAAGGTTGTCGCGGGAAACCTCAAGATAATCCTCGGAGTTTTACATAATAACATGGCTGACTCGTGACGTGAAAGCATACGGAAATACGTAAGTAGGGTTGTTTACCGATGTTTAAGTTCATGTACATTGAGTTTCGTGACCAGCCTTTGTCCTTATTTGTATTTGTACCCGTTCTTTTTCTAAATAAATTTTCTTCCTATAAAATTCTTCCCGACACTCAAATGTCGCAGTTTTATTTTCACGTTTCATGCGTTTCCTTATTTTTTCATGAGTTTATGACATTACATAAGAGTTATAAACTTTAAACAGTTGAATAACATGTTAAAATGTTATAAATATTCCCCAATTTTATCTTACACGTTCCGCCTAATTATTTTTCCGTAAAGCGTACATATAACTCTTATTATTATAAACTCGTTGTTTCCCGCGGCTTCGTAATTTTTAATATGTATTTTAATGCAATTTGAATTATCTATGGCTGTATTTGGCCCCGGTGCTCCCAATTATTCGCTTTTCGATCAGCATATTACGTTTATTATGTTTCAAAGAAGTTACACATTCAAAAGCACTGTTCAGTTCACGAACATACGAGTTTACTTCGTGAAGTAAATTTTGAACCTCTGTTACTAATGTTGATCTAAATTACTAATATGATCCATTCTCGTTTGAGCTGCTGCAAAGAATTCGTGGCGAAGAACACTTCGTAAAGTAAATTTTGCTTTATAAGCCAAATACTTATGTAGGGAAAGTCTGATTCTTCAACAGACGTACAAATTTATAAATGGATTACTGATGGAATATGTATGAAAACGTGATGGAAATGATAAATGTTGTTTGCAGAGGAGCGTGAGTATTTCCTTCTTGCGTGTGTACTACACTATATGCATGTTTTAACACAATGATGGGAACACAAATGTCCTACATGAAACCCCACCAAGACCTGATTATATGTATAACATACAAATATTATCTTCTATCTCGAACACAGCACGGCCTGTTAACTAGCTTACTTTTGTTTTATTCCCCTAAATGGAATAATGCATAACACCCACGATTAATATACTAGTTAAAAAAAACAATTTCATCGATGTTTAGCACTCAAATGAATAGTATTTATTTTTGTGCGCAAAACTCAATAAACACACACACACACACACACACACACATATACACACACAACGTGTTATTCGATGTGTGTGTGCGTCCGTGCGTGTAATGCGATAATCTAATAAACTAATATTTTCCACCAAAACCATTTCTATATGGTTTACTTATGTAATGTCTATTACAATGTAGTGATGACAAACGCGTGATTGTAAAAATTGAACGTATGATTAATATGTGAATAAATAATAAAATAAGTAACGTATAATGTAAATAATAGTTACATCTAATTTATTTTTGTATAATTTAATTATGCATCTATTAACGTTAAAATAATGTTCAACTCTGTGAATATGAAGTTGATAAACTCATGACTGTAAACTCGTAATATAAAGTAATATTATTTGTATATTTAAATGTTAGTTTTAGTTTTCATTTAATTTATAGTATTTTAATCTAATTGTTGATAAATTAATTTTGGTAGTTATGTATTGAAACCCATTTTGTTAAATTATATTTTGAAAAATTAACAGATACTTAACATTAATTTTTAGATTAATATTAATAATAGTGTTGTTGCTGTTTTATTGTAGCCCGTATTATTTATTATTATTTTAATAAAGTTTTTTTATCAGCTTAAAGAATTAACAAAATATATCAACATTCATTATAAAATCATGTAAGTATATGATCTTCTTTTTAATTGTTACATTAATTTTAATATTTGGTTTATTAATATTTTGCTGCTCTGTGTGTATATATATATATATATATATATATATATATATTTTTTTGTGATGTTTTCAATTTGTTTCTTCTGCAAGTAGATAATATTGTATATTCTTTTTAACACCTGACGCACGTTTCACTGAAAAATATCAGTATCATCAGAGGTTTCTAAGTGAATTAATAACAATCGTAATAATTCTATTAACATAAAAGTAACGAATAATCGAATTTGTATCGATTTTAACGTAAAATAAAATAACTGATAATCGATTTAGGTCGATTAGTTAACGATTGTTTTAATGTTTATTTCTTCAGCAGCTGTTTTCTTGGTTATATTTGAAATTTTGTTTATGTAGTATTTTATTCACATTTATTTTTATTTTTTAGTAAATTTATAATTTTAAATAGATCGTCTTGTTTTGTTTTTATTTGGGTTTGTTCTTTAATTAATAAATTATTGTTATTGTGTTTGTAAATGTTAAGATTTTCCCAAATATTCATTTTTTGACCTTTTTGTATGTTTTTAATTAATTTTATATTTTCAATGTTTGGAAACTGGTGGTTATTATTTAGACAATGTGTGGCTAAATTAGATTTATAAATATTTGGTTTTAAATATGCATTGCGGTGTTGAACGAATCTTTCTCGTAGTTTTTTCTTCGTCTGGCCCACGTAAAATTTATTGCAATCTGGACATTCTATTTTATATATTCCATTTTTATTGTGAGTATTGGATTTAGTTTTAGGTTTTATTTTATTAAAAATTATATTATCTGTGTTATAAGATATTTTTAAATTAGTATCTTTAAATATTTTATTTAGTTTTTGAGTTATATTTCCGTAATAAGTGAAGGTTGTATATTTTATATTATTATTAATAGATGAATTTTTAAATGTAGTGTTTTTAGGAATTTTATTAGTGATTTTATGTTTAATTTTACTTTCTAATTTATTAATAGTTTTTATTTTGTATCCATTTTTAACTGCTATTTGTTGGATAATTTTTCTTTCTTTGTTTCTTTCTGTGTTATTTAATGGGATCCTAAGCATTCGGTAAATCATGGAATTAAATACTGCCATTTTGTGTTGGGGAGGATGATTAGAAGTATTTGGTATTACTAAGTCAGTTTGAGAAGGTTTCCTGTATATTGCGTATTCAAATTTTGTTTCATTTTTCTTTATTGTTAAGTCTAAATAATTTAATTTATTATTAGATTCTTCTTCTAACGTGAATTTTATTTTAGAATGTAAATTATTTATGGAGTTGAATATTTTATTTATATTTATACCATTGTTTTGGGAAATGTACAGAGTGTCGTCAACGTATCTAAAATAACATCCTAATGGGTCGTTTAATTTTATTATATTTATTATTTGTTCGTCGAGTTTTTGTAGGAAGATTTCTGATATGATAGCGGAGGTTGGGGCTCCCATAGCAAGGCCATCTGTTTGATAGTACAATTTGTTGTTGTATTGAAAATAATTTTGATTTAAAATTATTTTTAAAGTATTAGTTAACTGTTTAATGTATGTGTTACTTTCGTTATTTGTTTTCAGATTATTTATTATAATATTTATAGTTTCTTCAATGGGAATGTTTGTATACATGTTTGATATGTCGAATGAATATAATTTTGTATTTCATAAATAATTATTTAATAAATAATTGTATTATTATAAATATTAGGATTGCTTAAATTATCATAATAATTGCTTAATTATTCGAATGCTTAGGATCCCATTAAATAACACAGAAAGAAACAAAGAAAGAAAAATTATCCAACAAATAGCAGTTAAAAATGGATACAAAATAAAAACTATTAATAAATTAGAAAGTAAAATTAAACATAAAATCACTAATAAAATTCCTAAAAACACTACATTTAAAAATTCATCTATTAATAATAATATAAAATATACAACCTTCACTTATTACGGAAATATAACTCAAAAACTAAATAAAATATTTAAAGATACTAATTTAAAAATATCTTATAACACAGATAATATAATTTTTAATAAAATAAAACCTAAAACTAAATCCAATACTCACAATAAAAATGGAATATATAAAATAGAATGTCCAGATTGCAATAAATTTTACGTGGGCCAGACGAAGAAAAAACTACGAGATAGATTCGTTCAACACCGCAATGCATATTTAAAACCAAATATTTATAAATCTAATTTAGCCACACATTGTCTAAATAATAACCACCAGTTTCCAAACATTGAAAATATAAAATTAATTAAAAACATACAAAAAGGTCAAAAAATGAATATTTGGGAAAATCTTAACATTTACAAACACAATAACAATAATTTATTAATTAAAGAACAAACCCAAATAAAAACAAAACAAGACGATCTATTTAAAATTATAAATTTACTAAAAAATAAAAATAAATGTGAATAAAATACTATATAAACAAAATTTCAAATATAACCGAGAAAACAGCTGCTGAAGAAATAAACATTAAAACAATCGTTAACTAATCGACCTAAATCGATTATCAGTTATTTTATTTTACGTTAAAATCGATACAAATTCGATTATTCGTTACTTTTATATTAATAGAATTATTACGATTGTTATTAATTCACTTAGAAACCTCTGATGATACTGATATTTTTCAGTGAAACGTGCGTCAGGTGTTAAAAAGAATATACAATATTATCTACTTGCAGAAGAAACAAATTGAAAACATCACAAATTATATAATTACTGCAAGAAACATCGAGTTACTTATATAGAATATATATATATATATATATATATATATATATATAAATCGGTTTATAACGTTATGCTACGCCTTTCGATCCCTAGTCTCCATTGGTCTCGATCTAACCAAGATTCTTCTTCCGATTCCCGGTCTCTCATTGCCCGGTTGATGCCTTCTCTCCAACTCAACCTAGGTCTTCCTCTTCCCTACGACCGTATGGTGTCCATCTCAAAATTTGCTTGGTTAGTCGATTATCCGGCATTCTTTGTACATGTTCAAACCATCTTAGCTGTTTTGTTTTTATGTCGTCGACAATAGAGTACTGTATCCCCATTATCTCCCGGATTTTGACGTTTCTTACTTTTTCCAGTTTTGACCTCCCTGCCGCTCTTCGCCAATAACACTGGTCAACAAAATTTAATTTTTTGTATGTTAAATGAAAGTGAATAACCGATTCTAATAGTATTTTTAGTGCTGATTTCAAAAATGTTAACAGTTTGTTTCTTATCGGGAATAGTTTTTCAGCAATTAACTTTTTTTCTTTTGCAAGAAGAAAATTAAGTGACGGTAATATAATAATAATTTACATGCATTTTGTACTTACCCAAATTCTACTTCTTTTGGTATTTTCTGCTGTAATTTGCTATAGGTAGATGCCTCTTTAGATTCCAGCAGTAGTCAGCTAGCATTTTTGAGTTCCATTTTCCCTGGTAGCGTCTTTCCATGGTGGATATTTCCTGTTGAAAGCGTCCACCATGTTCGTCACTCACGGCGCCAAGATTGTTAAGGAAAAAATCCAAATGTGAATCTAAGCAATGAAATTTGGGTGACATATTACATCCAATTTCTCTGTAGTTTTGAAGAAACTCTGTTACAAGGTGCTTCAAACTTTCTTCAAATGCAGGATCATTCATTAGTTTTCTTATTTGTGATCCAACAAATATACCTTCCTTAATCTTAGCATCACTCATATTTGGGAACTTGTTTTTTAGAAACTGAAATCCTGCATCATTACGATCCATTGCTTTAACAAAATTTTTCATTAAGCCGAGCTTAATGTGTAGTGGCGGAAGATAAACTTTTTCAGGTTTTACTAGTGCTTGACTTACAACATTCTTGTCTCCTAGAGTCAGTGCCTTTCTCTTTGGCCACTGCTTTTTTATGTAATGATTCTTCCTATCCCTGCTGTCCCATTCACACAAGAAGCAACAGAATTTAGTGTACCCAAGTTGCAATCCAAGTAAAAGTGCTGTCACTTTCAGATCTCCACAAATATGGCATGAATATTTCTCATACTGAATCCAGCTCAATATTCATGTTTTTGTATGACTCCTTCATGTGATTAATTGACATGACTCCTTCATGTCTTTAGCTCCTTCATAAGCTAAAGAGATTGATGGGTATTTATTTCCAGTGTGAAGTAGGACTGCTTTCAAACTAAGCTTTGAAGAAACTATAAATAGACGCCATTCTTCAGGATGGTGCATATATCCCAAAGCCTCCAGTAAAGAATCCACGTCCTTGCAGTACACTAAGTCCTCGTACTGGGAGAAGAAATGTTCAAAATCAGACTGTCTGTCACAGAAAACACTTATATTAGTATTCTGCTGTAAAAGATTCCATCCTTTCACTCTTGATGTCAGTATTTCTGCTTGACTCTCTGATAAATTTAGATCACGAACAAGGTCATTTAATTCTGAATGTTTAATTCAGTGAGGTTCAGTATATGTATTTTCCAAAAAATCTGGGTCTCTTCTTTCTTCATAACCTGATAAGTCTGCACAATGTTCAACATCAGTAACAACTTCATCTTCATCTAAGTTCCATGTTTCTGGTGATTTTGGAATTGGGAGCTCTGGACTGTGTGGCACTGGCCTTACAGCAGAGGGAATATCGGGATATTTAACATTATGTCTAGTCTTAGCTGTTATCCCAGATGTTTTTGTTATACAAAATGGTGTGATCCTTTTGTTCTCTCCAAACCATTGGAACTGCAAATGGCATGTGACGAGATCCATTTAGCCAACCAGTCAACTATTATGTAAGTAACAATAATAAATAAATAATGATGAATATTCACTAACCCAAACAATTATATTTGAGTTATCAATTCAGTTGCTGTAATAAATAAACCAAAGCTAATTAGTTGATTATGCATATGGAGTTCATGCATGGTACTTACTGAAAAATAAAAAGGGCGGTTACAAAAAAACTGAGGCTGATAGAGAATTTCTGACTACATATTCAGATCAGCACCCAAATATACATAAGAATTAGCAAAAAGTTGAGCATTTAACAAAATCATTGTTGACCAGTGTAATCCATTTCAGTAGCTTCCAACAACTTTTCTGTTCTTTGCATTATTGGCCATATTTCACACCCGTATGACGTAACTGGTTTCACGATTGTATTGTATATACGATGTTTATTTCTTTTGATATTTGTTGGCCCCATAATATGTTGTTCAGTAATGCTATTGATTTTCTTCCCAGGTTATTTCTTTCTCTTATCGCTTCTTTTTCTATCTCTTATCTAGACTACCATCTTGTGTAACTGTTGCTCCTAGATATTTATAGCTACTGCAATTTATTATTTCTTGTTCGTCTTCTAAAATTATATTCTTCTGTTCCCCACCATTGCACATATTCTCCGTTTTCTTTGTGTTTACTTCAAGTCCCCATAGCTTATATTCCTCTATAAGTTTTCGTGTCATGTATTCCATGTCGTGATAGTCCTGCGCTACCACGACTTGGTCGTCAGCGAAACACAGTGTGTACACTGTGTTGTCGTCAATTAGAGGTATCCCCATTTTGTGGCATTTCTTTTCCAGGTTTTGAGGGCTTGTTCCAAGTATATCTTAAAAAGCAGCATCGGTAAGAAACAACATCCCTGGTTCAGACCCTTACTAACATTACAGTCCTTTTGAGACTTTACTTCCGATTTTTACGTGCGATTTCAATCCGTTGTATAAAGTCTTAACCGCTTCGATTAAAGTGGAGGTGATGTTTGATCGTTGAAGTGCCAGCCAAAGTTTGGTGTGCGGAATACTGTCATACGCTTTCTTAAGGTCAACATATAGGCAGTGCATTTCTTGGTTTATAGCAGTTTTCTTTTCTATGATCTGCGTCAAGCAAAATAAGTGATCTATGGTTGATCTCCCCGTCCGAAACCAGCTTGAAGAACAACTTCAGCTTCCATGTCCGAGTATTCATGTTCAATTTTTTTCTTCAGAAGTTTTCCATACAGTCTACTGATTGAACTCGTCACCCCAATTCCACGGTAATTGTCGCATTCAGTTGTTTTACCTTTTTTATGAATGGTTGATACAAAAGATACTTTCCTTTCTTGCGATATTTGTTTATCATTTATGCATCTATGGAATAGTTTCGTAAGATGCTCATATAATTTTTGTGTGCCATATTGGAGCAGTTCCGCTGGGATGTTACCAGGTCCGGGGGCTTTACCATTTTTCAGATGTCGACACATTTCCTTTATCTCTTCCGTGCATCCCCTTACAGATGAGGAAGTCGTTCTAATCATGTCGAAACTCTGAAATTCTGTCGTTCTAATGTTATCGGTGGCGATATTAAATCTTTCTTTTTTCCCGTCTTATCGAATTTAGGAATTTCCAACTTTCAGTGCATTGCCTGCCTCCTATATAAGTATTCAGTCGGGTGCAATTTTTATCCAATGTTTCATTTTTCCTTTGCGTTATAATTCTTCGCAACGCTGCTTGTGCCTTCTCGTATGTTATTTTGTCCTCAACTGTTTTGGTTGTTAGAAATTTTTTGTATTTCTCGTTCTTGTTTTTCATTAGTAATTCTACTTCTTTATTCCACCAGCAAGGCTTTGTCTTTCTTTCTTTTTCATAACATCCCAATGCTTCCTTTGCGGCTTCGTGTATGCAATTTAAATGTGCATATAGTGTTCTTCAACACTATTAAATTGCTTGTTTCCCAGTTTTCTGTCCAACCGAGTTCCATATAACGTCCCAACGCTGTCATGGTCTAGGCTATTAAGTTATATCTCGCTTCTTTTTCCGACCCTTGCTGGTTTTCTGTTTTTGTATGTTCTTTTTTACCTTCTTTTCTTCTCGGAAATGCAATTCTCGTTTGAGGAGGTAGTGATCCGAACCACATATTACCCCCCTATAGACCCATACATCTTGAACTTTCATTTTTGTTTTTTGTTTTATTGTAGCATAATCAACGATCTATTTCAGTTGTCTAAAGTTTTGGGTCCAGGTGTACATATGAATTTTTGTGTGTGGATAAAATTCATTTAATATTCGCAGTTCATTTTGCTCACAAACTTCTAATAGTTTCTTGCCATTTTCATTTAGAATGTTTCCTCCGTGCTTCCCTACAACTTTACTCTGCTCTTGTTTGCCGACATTACTGTTTAGATCACCAATTAATATGATTTCTCTATCGCTGCCGATTGTGGATATTACCTGGTGCAGTTGTTCAAAAAAGCGGTCTGTGACTGTTAAGTTCATTTTATTTCAATGTTCCTTAAGGAAATGTAGGTATGGTGATGGCAAAAAAAATCGTGTTCGAGATTATTGCAGATTCTGATTGTACTACATTCAAAACATGAAAAAAGTCATTTTTCAAAAAGTGTCTGTGTGTGTGTCTGTCTGTGTGTCTTTAGATTTTTTTCTATGGCAAACGATAACAGCAGCAAATTCAAACAGAATCAAATAATTTTTTGCATACAGCCCTTATTTGTACAGTACTCAAGAGCTATTGTTTTTGGTGAAGATCGGTTAAGGGAAAGGGGTAGTTTACCAGTAACGTGTTTTTTTTAATCAAGGGTAATTTTTTCTACGGCAAACGATAACAGCAGCAAATTCAAACCGAATCAAATAATGTTTTGCATACAGCTCTGAATTGTAGAGTTCTCAAGACCTTTTGTTTTTGGTGAAGATCGGTTAAGTGAAAGGGGTAGTTTACCCGCAACGTTTCATGTTTTAACAAGGGTATTTTGTATGGCAAACGATAACAGCCGCAAATTCAAACAGAATCAAATAATTGTTTGCATACTGTCCTCAATTGTACAGTTCTCAAGACCTATTGTTTTTGGTGAAGATCGATTAAGGGAAAAAGGTAGTTTACCTGCAACGTTTTATGTTTTGATAAGGGTATTTTCTGTGACGAATGATAACTGCCGTAAATTCAATCAGAATCAAATAATGTTTTGCAGACCTTCCTAACCTGTAGAGAACTCAATGTCTGTTGATTGTGGTGAAGATCGGTTAAGGGAAAGGGGTAGTTTACCAGCAACATTTTATTTTTTCACAACTGTAATTATTTCTATGACGAACGATAACTGCCGCACATTCAAACAGAATCAAATATTTTTTGCATACCTTCATCAATTGTAAAAGACTGAAGGCCTGTTGACTTTAGTGAAGATCGGTTAAGGGAAAGGGTAGTTTACCTGCGACATTTTATTTTTTAACAAGAGTAATTGTTTCTATGACGAACGATAACTGCCGCACATTTAAACAGAATCAAATAATTTTGTGCATAACTTCCTCAATTGTAGATAACTCAATGTTTGTTGATTTTGTTGAAGATCGGTTAAGGGAATGGGGTAGTTTACCGGGAACATTTTATGTTGTAACAAGAGAACGTTTTCCATGAAGAAAAATAACAGCCGCAAATTCAAACAGAATCAAATAATTGTTTGCATACTGTCCTCAATTGTACAGTTCTCATGGCCTATTGGTTTTGGTGAATATCGGTTAAGGTAAAGGGGTAGTTTACCTGCCACTTTTAATGTTTTAACAAGATTGTTTATATGACGAACGATAACTGCCGCACATTGAAACAGAATCAAATAATGTTTTGCATGCATCCCAAAATTGTACGTAGAGTACTCAAGGCCTGTTGATTTTGGTGAAGATCGGTTAAGGGAAAGGGGTAGTTTACCTGCAACATTTTAGGTTGTAACAAGAGAAATTTTTTCATGACGAACGATAACTGCCGTAAATTCAAACAGAATCAAATAATTTTTTACATATGTGCCTGAGTTGTAGAATACTCAAGGCCTATTGATTTTGGTGAAGATCGGTTATGGGGAAAGGGCAGTTTAACGGAAACTTTTTTTCTGTAACAAGAGTAAAGTACTTAATTTTGATAAATAAAGTATCCTGATAAGAAGATATAAATAATCCACTGTAGAAACGTAGATGAAATATCTATAAATGGTGAGGCTAGTTGAACGGGGTGGGGGTAATTTTCTATAAATGAAAATTATATTTGAAGGGGGAGGGGATAATTTTTATATGTGTACTACGTTATCGGCAACAAAGTAGTAGTTTGTTGTTAAAATTCCTTCCCGGGCTGTTTAGCCGTAGTCCAATGTTTTCTGCAAAACCAGACGTTTAGGCAGTGTCGTCGACTGCCATCATCAGTGAAAATCGAGTGCGATAACGTGTGGTGGTATACGTTAGTGACCACATTACTGTGGTTAAGGCTGAAGCAATAAGTGGAAAGAAGTAGTTTCTATGGAAACATTTCTTTTCGTAAATGATTTTAAATATAAATCTTAGAACATGGAACTCATGTATGGTTCTCCATACCGATATTTTATAATTCTCTCGTTTACTGCTTCCCAGTTAGTTATGAATCTTCTTATGGTTTTGCGTATAAGAATAGAGACGCCCTGTTGCGCTCTCTTTTCTTTTGCTACTCCACTATAAAAATGGTCATAGTATCCAAGGTTTTCAAATCCGGTCCCTTTTTCCTTAGTTTCTGTGAGTACAGTTATGTCTATGTTGGCATTGTTCATTTCATAAATGACATCGTTTAATTTCTGAGAGAGACCTTGTACTTTCCAAGTACCAAAGTTCGGTCTCCTATTTCGTAGCTTAAGTCGTGTCCATTTTATCCGATCCTTCCGAGGCTGTTTACTAGGCTTTGTAACAATAAATGGTTTTCCGAGTATTGGGGAGTTAACCCAATGCCTCAACCCCCAACCTGGGGGCCAGGGTTTTATTTCAGAATACCTTCTCCTAGAAGGGTTGCTTTATCTACAGCTAAGGAGCCCATTCTGCCCCACCTGTTGGTCTGCGGGTGGTATTTTATTTCCCACCTACCCGCCGGCCTAAACCGGTTAAGGCATCCCCCTATCCGCCACCTGCGGACGCGCCCTCTAGGGGTTACAGGTTCCCCCGAAGGCTTATTGTATAATTATTCGTAATTTCATACGAAATTTAGTGGGTATTGTTAAATATGTGTTTGTCCTTGTGTGTGTGCGCGCGCGCGTGTTTTTGAGCACCCAGGCGATTATGTCTGACTGAATGTCGTCAAAAATATATTATAGAGTGAACGTTTAGCACATTAAAGTCAAGGCAGAGAACAATTAAAGAAAATATATATAGACTTCCCTTATTTATTGTCAATAATTATTTAAGTTAAGAGTTACATTATTAGTTTATTATTAAGCGTTAGAATTCAAGTCTGCTTAGTTATTCACATAATTTCATAGTCTTAATAAATCACTGTTGACAATTTAACAGTTCTTGTGAGCTGTAAAGTCTTGTAACATTTTGGCCCATCGAGTTTTAAATACTGACGACGTGACAATATAATGCGTATACTTGTAAGTTATAACCATTAAACTCCCTTAGCTACAGAACTCGCTTACTATTTTGAAAAAAGTACATTAATTATCACATGAAGTTTGGTATTAGATATTTTTTCAATTATGGGAAAAATTGAAAAAATCCAGATTTCTCTATTGTTTCTTTAGTGATACAACAATTGTAGAGTATTGAGTAATACAGCAAACACTAAACATTCGAATCATTCGGATTTGGTTAACAATTCTTTCAGACAACACCCTGCCGGATTTTCACAATAAAAAAATATTTTTGATCTCTTTTTGGCCCAGAGATCTCAGAATTTTCAAATTTTTAAAGCTTAGCATTACGTTTAGATGTTAGTTAAAATTCTCTTTAATTTTATTATGAATTTCAGTGATTTTATAAAACTGTTTACTTACTTTGTGGGTAGAAATTTTGAAATTTAAAAATTGACATATTCAGATTGTCATTAAAATATCCTTTAATTTGATATCCCACTTGGATTTTTGCGATTTTTTCACAATTTTGGCACTCCACATTTTTACCTACCGCCCCTTTGTTTTTGGGAGAATGAATCTCAAAAATCACGAAAATCGGTTGATGCGTTCAAATGTTATCGTGAGGCACACCACAAATAGATAGACAGACAGACAAATGCCAAACGGTCAAGTTAAAACTGAGAACTCGCCTCTCTCGTTCAACAATGTTGATAAAACATTAAAAAATAACAATAATAATATATACTATGCACAGCAGTAGCGAACATTTGTGGTACCCACAAAGCTCGTAGGTTAAAAAATAGATATACATATGTAACCATGGCTACATTTGTGTGTATGTATGCATGTACGTATAATTTAATAGCTATGATGAAAAATGTGTGTGTGTGTGTGTGTGTGTGTGTGTGTGTGTGCGTGTGTGTGTGTGTGTGTTTGTTCAAACTGAATACTATAACCTAAACCGTAACTTATGTGAATAGCTAAGACAATACTACTTTGTGTGAACAAAAATAGTAAAAATTGTCCGTAGTCAAAGATAAAAAAAATCTTTTCTTCACTGAGTAGCTTTAAATCTAGCTTTTAAAATAGTGTCATAATTAATAAATTTATTACTTGTGTACTTTCATACCGTACAATTTCGATAAATATTAAATAGGACCCATAGCTAACTGGTAACTTTTTCATTCATATTGAATGAGACACTAGCATTAAATATGGAGCATCAATAGCGTGAAGAAGACAGTTTACGCTGGATTGCATGTTCTCTTCCAAGAATTCTAAAACTGGAATAAACCTTTTACGAATTAGACAATAAGTATAATTTTCTTATAATTTTGTCTCGTACTTAAAAATTAACGGTAAATGTGGTTTTCCTAAATATATAGGCCTATGTTAATTTCTATAACTGTATGAAACAGTTTGAGTTAAATTGCTTCAGAATTGTTGAAAACACTTTCACCATAACTCAAACTTTAACATCCGCAAAGGGAGTGAATGCGGTAAATGTACCGCGTTACAAACACACGTATCGACCTTGTTTACGTTTTGTTACCGAGAATGTCTTTCATGAAGTATTTTGCGCGGATTCAGCTAGCGTTCTAACTTGACGGAATCTGCAATTATACAGCTTCAAACTTTAATTCAAGCCAAGAACAGATCTTTCAGTGTACGATATCAACAAACAACTACTGGAACACGAGTGGAGAGAATCTCAAACAAACACTTTCTCTCACGTATTTATTGTGAGGACACGATTTTGATTTGACTTTATAAGTTTGATATAACCCATTCAGTATAATATGATTACTCCTTCTTCCACATTTGTTGTACATATAAAGGGGAGGTCTATTTTTAAGGTCGCCTGACATTTAACACTTGATTTAGAATGTGGGTACACAGATATTAATTTGTCTTACTCAACTACTTACTGGAAGTTAAGTGGACTAAGTGTATACGCAATTTATCTTCCTTGCATAGAAGCACTCTATGAAATGACATTTGTTCAACAAGTTTGTATTATTAAATTATTAAAATTAGTTTTTATTAGACTGACTTTATTAAACTTTATTAAAGTTTGAACTGGAAATTATTAATATGTATATAACAGTAGGTAAAGACTGAATAGCGGTACTAGTATAAATTTCTTATTAAAGTATATATATATATATATATATATACACATATATATATATATACATTTTGTAACACTTCTTTCTTGTGGGATTACAAAATAAAAAAAAATTGTTTGTTTACAAAAATAATAAATATGGTGTTTTTGTTTTTTGAAAAATATTGTTTTAATTGTTTTATTTGTTTAGTATTTAGTAAATAATTTTTGTAATTGTTTTGTGTAAAATTTTAAATCTTTTATTACTGTTTCTGCAACTATATCACCTTTAGTAGTTAGAATTAATTTCTGCGCTAATTATATTTTCTGCAGCACTAATCGATTGACGGTTCTTCTTATTTATGTATACTCCTTCCACTTTGGTAATGGCCGCCTTTCGGATAGTCCGTGATCTCAATTTTATTCTATTTTATTTCTATTTATAAATTTTATAAATAAACAGAAACCAATTTTACAGAATTTCAAGATTTATTAACAATTTTAATTATATATCGATTATAAATCGATTATTCCACAGCTAGCATCGACTCGTTCTCAGGGCGATCGATTATTTTTTTACATACATTATTAATATTAATTATCAGGTTCTTTTAACGGTCATATTATATAGTCAGAGGAAGGGTAAGGTCAGGAAAGTATAACACTTACAAGTAAATAGCTTAAGAATTAAAAATTACAAAGTTATGATTTAATATTTAATGTTTATCAAAGTAAAATTTCGAACCATTGTCGTCTTGACGACTCGGCTGGCAGCGCTCGAAACGAATTGTGGGACTCAAGATGGCGGCTTCAGTACTGCATATGTTAAAATGAAGTCGGCTCGACGAAAATTTCTTCCAATAAATGTTGCCTTTTCAAAGTTTCCTCGTCTCAGCAGTAGTGATTATTCTTTCTGGTGTTAGTGGAGTGATCTTGGTTCAGTGTTCTGTGATTCACCTCGATAAAATGTGTTGGATAATGTTTTAATTCACTTTTGTCAATAAGGTCGAAAATTGCAAAGTTCGTCTCGTTATGCAGAATTATTGGTTTTATAGGTTTAAATAATTAATTCACTTATTTCCTGTTCCGTATTACTTTAGTTTAATGTTTGTATTGGTTGTTTTTACTGAATTTAAAGTTTAAGTTAAGTTTTTCGAAATTCGCGATTTTCACCGTAGACTAGGCTTAGTTATCGAACGCCATACTTGTCTTCGCTATAGGTTAATATTTAGCAAGATCTCGTTCAAGTGTGCTTGACAAAGTCAAATAATCAACTGTTCTAACTTCCTTCGTCATCTGAAAACGTCTTAGCCAATTTAATATTAGCAATACATTGTTTTAAATCTTTTTCGTTTCCGTTACATGTATGAAATTTACATGATATTACTGAATATATTTTTGCTATTATTTAATATTGTATTAAATACTAAATACATAATCTCTTTCTTTAGTTCATTCTGCTTGATTTGATACCAAATAAGACATTTTTACAAAGTTTTTTCCTTCAAAAGCCATATATACTGTAATTTTAAATGTAGGCTTTAAAAATTACTTCCTGTTCTTCTCAAAATGTTTGCCATTTTATATGTTATATTTATGATTGTACTAAATCTCAGATTGAAATAAAATGTTTATCTTCCCTTAATTTCTTGTAATTTTATTAATTGGTTATCTTTTTAAATATTATTCTTTAATTTGTGATTCCCCCCCTTTGATTTTTCAGTTATTACATTTGCATTTTTTCCAATAATTCTTCCTATCTTTTTACAATATCTTTCTAAAGTATAGTTTCAGTTATAATACTCTGTGACTGATTTACCTTATATAAATTTCATCAGTTTAACTAGTTTACTGCACTTAATTCATCAATTATAAGGTTGTTGAGATTTACCATTTGGCATAGATTTTATCTGTTTTTACATACAAAGTTTTTGACTAATACTGCTTGTTTATACCCCTTCTGACCTTCTATTCTAATACAATATTAATTAAAATTTCCTTACTTAACTATAAGAACATTTAGTATTGAATTCATACTATTAATACATAACAAATGTTTGAAATTAAAAAAGTGGTACTCAAACTCAGACATTTCAGCCTTGATTAATACTATTAAACATAATAAATATTTTAGAATAATAAAACATTACACTCTATTTCCAACATTTCAGTATAGAGTCCATTGATTTTAATATAAACAGAACACATCTGTCCCTTCATTTTTAACTTATTTCTTAAAATTAATTTTGTGCAGTCTTATCTGTTTTTATTTTAGATTAGGGATGTATCCCTTGTCACTTCACTTATTAATTACCTGCTCTCAATTTATCATCTTTCTCATTTTAGTGAATGTTGTTAGACAAAGAGTGGCACTTTCTTAGAAACATTTGCATTTGATTTTCGTACTACTGTTCTACCAAATATTATTTCTGAAGTTAAATTAAAAACTTGAAAGTTGTTCAAAGGTACACATTTACTTAGTTTAAGCATTTCATACACTTTCTTGAAGTTTATCTACTATAATAAAATAACTTGCACTGGCCCCTGTTATTTCTTGATATTATCACTAATCAGTTTTATAGTTTTATATTATCAAGAATTTTATTTATAGAGGATTCTTAAGATTTGTTTTGTTTTCATTAAAAAATAACTTTCATGGGTGCACTTTTACTTATACCTCTAAACACTTTTGTTTACATCTACTTTACATTAGTTTCTGTTTTTTGGTGTTATACTTCCGTTTGTGACATTTAATCTCTTTTGGGGTTTTTATTTTCTTCTTACTGGGTTTCCTTTGGGTATTTCTTGTAGTCTTCTTATCCTACTACCTTGTTTCTTCAAAATCATTCCTTTTTATTAGGTATTTCGGTTTGTTCAGGGTATTTACTTACTTTTTAATTTAATTTTTTTGGTTTATTTTTCATTACTCATATTTGTTGCATAGTTGTTTTTTCTTTATTTTTATTTCTTCAAATTATGATTGTATTTTATTGTGGTATTTATTTGTTTTTATTTGGATTTTTCCTTGATTTTATTTTAATTGATATTTATTTATGATCATTGTTCATTCATTATAATGTGGATAATCTGTCATGCTACAATATATATATATATATATATATATATATATATATATATATATATATAGTGCAACGATAAAATTTAGAACTGCATAGATAGGCAATATATAAATTATTACAACAGAGTCTATATCTGGAGGAAGGAAAATTTATTAAATTAAAACATTAAAATTTACTATTGTCTTATTAATTTATACTATAAAACCGTTATAAATTAATACTATATTGCAACGTTACAAGTATTTCAAAATTCACACAAATACATTACCATGTACTCAAGGCAACTATGAAGTGTATTACACCGGCCAGGTCGCAGGACTTTTTTCTTCTCGTTGCGTCAAGTATATGTAGTTGCACAATAATTAAATAATTTTCAAAGAGGAGTGAGATGTTGTTGACATGAAATAATTAATTAAAACTGTTTCAAAATAATCATTCTATGATTTATTAATGTTAATTAAAAATATTCAAATATTAAAATTTCAAATCTTTGATAAATAAAATATTCCCTTTTATAAGTTTACATAAAGTACCACATAACCTTCTCTGCTGTTCATGACATATTAAAATAAATAACCATATTATCTTACTAGCTAAACAGACATGTTAAAGAAATTATCTAAGCCCTTTTTATTTCAGTGTGTCTGACTTTTACTCAAATTTTTAAATAATAATATCTCATACAAACTCATATACAAACAAAAATAATATTAAACTTACTTGTTGCTATAAACAAAAATAAAATAATAACATTTACTTTCAACCTATTATTTAAGTCTACTGACAACCCCCCTCTCGATTTTAACATATATAACAGAAGATTAGTATTTTTTTAAATTTTCTTATTCAATTAAATTATTTACTTTAACTACAATTTAAATTTGAAACTTTAAGTCTTTATTGTTCATGTATAATTTTCTGTTTGAAAGTTCTCTTCACAAAGAAAAATATAATTGTTTATTCATCACCTGCATTCTGCTGCCGACGTTACCGTTGCGCGCGCGCGCGTGTGTGTCCTGAATCCTGAGAATATGATGATGATGATGATGATTGTGCTGATGCTGTGTTCTCCGTCTCTACGGGTTGTGGTTTGTGATGGTCTAGAGTACCTCCATAAGTCTTGGTGTGTGTGGTAAAGATGTCCTGATCAATCGGCAGACCAGCAGCGTGACGTTATGTGTCTCTGAGACCGCCCCAAAATTGCCGGTGGTATTTATACTGGACGGCAATCTGACAGGTCCAGGACTGTTTTCGACCTGTTAGATATTGTCACTTCGTGCAAAGCGTCCTTTTAATTACAAATCACTTTTTGGTTCATTTTTACGATTTCGTAAACATACTCGTACCACGAGCGATATAATCGTTTGCGTAATTTTTTCTGGTCACTCACATATAACACACTTATTAATTTCTATTTAATTACACTAGTAATTAATATTAAATTACCCAGCCTCTTTATTATTTCATATTTTGCAATAATTTTTATATCACCATATTCGTTACAAATTTCTTAATGTAATGGTGTCTTTATATTTTTGGTAAGTCTTCGTTCACAGGTTTAAAACGTATTAATTAGTTTATTTTTATCCGGTACCTTATTACCTTATTACAGCCGTACGGATCACCCCATCTTTTTCTGTCGTAGCTTGCCTTCACACACACAAGCGCTGTATTCACGCAGGGCAGGTGTACGCTATCTGACAATTCTGAGCCTGCATAATATTGTTAAAAACTGTTCATCATGTACTTGCTATGCTAAGTATTTACAAACATACCGCCCTGGGCAAATATGCAAATATATTGTATTGTTGCAATATATTGCGACAGTACAATCATATGCTGTATTGTGCATTTAATAGATAAAATAAATATTTAAATTAAATTTATAAATATTTAATAAATAAGCAGGTATGAGATTGAAAGCTTAGTTTATGTTAAAAATACGGAATGTAGGCAGACAGGCGCCGACCTGAACACTCACACAACTGTCGCTGAGAATGTGTACACTAGTAAGTGATATGTGTGAGTGAGGCCAGTTCGAGCATGAAAGTTTGCAATCTCACCCTGAATAATTGTCAAATTACAGTTTTTATTTAATTATAAGAAAACCATAGATGGTAGGAAAAATTCAAAGACTTCAAAATGTGTATAAAATTAATACGCATGTGTAGTGAGAAAACGGCATGAAAAGGACGAGCAGTGCGAATTCAGTGCAATTTTAAGTGCGTAGTAATTACACGGATTATTCTAATACGATGGTAATTACGTTGGACATGTATAATTAAATCATCCATCGTTAGAGCATCCTGTAGTTCACATTAGACTGCCATTGGCAGAAATGTGCGAAAATTTGAAATTGGACGAGAGTGGAAGAACTGACGCCACCAAGCAATTTCAAACTGGCAGAGTTCTGTTCCAACAGGTCCTATACGATGCTCGATTATAAATAGGGCACGAGAGGAGCCAGCCCTTCTTCTCAATCAGTCTTCAGTCGCAGCGGGACGCTCTGTCCGTTGGCGATGCAAGTTTCTAATTTTTGTTAATCGAACAGTAGACGCGGACGGACGCTATGTTCGTCGTAAGTGCAAAATAGTAACTCTTCATCTGTTACCGAATATGAATATACGTTAGGTCCGTCAGTCAAGACAAGCTACTATCTTACATCATGCAAAGGAACGCTATACTGAACAATAGAGGCGTCTGCTAGAACGACAGCAGCTGGTGCAGAGCAACCTCTCACACTATTAACCAGATGTTACCATGATAGACGAGTAACTGTAGGACGACGAGTGGAATCTGGTGACGTGCAGGGAACTCCGATCAGAAGAGGACATACGGATCAACGGAGGACATGAGTATAAGCTACAAAATCGAGGTGAAAGATAATCCATTTATAGATTTCAAATGAGAGACCAAAGATATTTAAAAGACATTTTGAAATTTAAACATGAATAAGAGTTTTATGTAAATGTAGATAAAGAGGTTCAGAGAATTTGATTTAAATTTATTAAAATATTTTCTTTGATGTTTAACGATTAATTTAGTCAATTTCAATTTGATTTTAAAGTTTGTAAAGCAATCAATGATTACCAAGTATGCAATACATAAATTAACGTAGTTGAAAGTTATAAAAAAAAACAATAAAAAATGAAACTGCAGTAAAGCACACTGTCAGACTGAGCAGTCGAGTTTTAATATTGAAAAATAAGTATTTAGAATATAACTTTGTTACTGTAGAATATAAGATTTATTTAATGTTAAATGTACTGCAACATCTGAACGTTTCAGGCGAACAATAATGAATATTTATGGCGAAGTAGTTGAGATTTTTAAACACGCTTATGTTTTATAAATAAAATTATGAAAACTCGTTACAATTAAATCAATGACTACTCTTATTACCATTACACCCAAACTCCATTAATTGGTACACTTTACCAGTAATGTTATATAAATGTTGGCACTCCACATATTAAATTACATTTAAATTTGTAAATTGTAGTGTTATAAATATTGGCGCTCCAAAAGCGTGGGGCTCCTCAAACACAAATAAATTTGCAACCTGTGTTGTTGTAATATATATATATATATATATATATATTATAATAAAATGTGGTAGTTATTATTAATTCGGTTGTGGTTGGTTAAATAAAATACTTTGTTTAGTGTATTGCTCGGGTTCGCTGAGTTCGTAATTGAGTTTTGACCTTCACTCGTTACTAAGATGAAGCGATTTGTGTGCCTTCTCACTGAAAATATAAGTATTTCGTTATACAGTTACTTACTTGTGATGGTGTTTTACTAGTAATGCGGATGGGTATTGCTAGTCATAAAGTTAAAATTATTCAAACCCACTTGCTACCGCCACCACTGCTGCCAATCCTGGATGCCGTTCACCTAAGCTGCAACGTCTTAGTCTAGAAAAATAACCAGTCAAAACTCTTGTTTCGATTATGAATTAATTTTATTCTCAGAATTCATTTTTTAATTATCATTAACATACAATAATATTGTTTAACTTTCTTCAATTCAATGTTACTGATGGACTCTTTAAATTTCTTATATCCCAGGGTTACAAGTCTGACTCAAATGGTTCGTCGCATTGGACGCTAATAATTTCATACATTATTTAATAAATAAAGCAGGTTCTTTGAGACTGCAAGATACAAACAAACTAAAACAATGCACTACTATCATGGTTTAGTAGTAGGAGAGTGATAACATTATTAAAATTCATTAACGAATAACATAACAAGTGAACATGTGATTATTATTGAGATTTGAGGTTAAAATGGTTTCCTTGGAACAAAACTTAATCAGCTTTAAATAACTAATATTTCTTTAACGATTCTAACATCTTCGTACAATATGGTTATGAATGTAATCTAGTGATAAACTTCATTATCTACCTTCTTAGATTGGATAAAACAAAGTATTTGGATACTCCCCACTAATAGGGTTGATAAGTATTACACATTTAATAATAATCTTAATGTTAAAAGCAACATAATACTTAATCTACAATAGTTCAAAGATTTCTTTTAACTTCATCGTTAGCTGTTTAATGCCCCCTATCTCGGTAAGTGCATGGAGTTAATTATAAAATTAAAGTTTAATTACGATTAAATCTTCACTATCAATTGTCTGATTTAATTATTAAAGTACTTTTCCAATTTTGGTTGGGTTAAAATTGATCTAATTATGTTAGGTGATTTCGCTACTAGCCTTCCTCTAATATTTTATTACTATTTTAAATATTTATTCATTGTCACTTATACTTGTGTTCTAAGTCGTTCTTGGAGTATCACTATTGCACAAATGTTTATTTGAATAAAATTATTTTCATAATTCTTTATCGCTCACTGCCTATGCGCACATGCTCCGGATTAGAACACTGGTTAAGTAAAACTTTCACTCTGTTTACATCCGACATAACCTCAACTTCGTGTTTTATGGTTAGAACGCTTTGGTCAGCTGTCGGCTATCAAATCGGTATTTATGGTTACGATGACCGGCGTGGATTCCTCGGTGAAGTCTTGAGATGAACTGATGATCTTACCTGTGTCAAAATCTCGTACCTAGTAATTAATAACGGGCTCTGATTGGTCAATTGTTTTAATTTCCGTGTACTTTCGGTAATGTTCGGCAAAATAGACGCTTTCTTGGCGTCATCACGCTCGGTTCGAGAGTACGGAAATTTGGTTCCCCATTGTACGCCCACGGGCTTGTAATTAAATTATTTCTTTATAATTTAAACGGTTCATTTATAAATACACTAATCCTTTTTTAAAGTCATTGTACTGGTATCCGCGTCACAATTATTATAATTAAATTTTTTTACCTTAATCCGTCACTGTGACCGCTTGGTTTCTGTCTTCTAACGCGTTTCGGATTAAATTTAATCCATCATCAGAGTAAAAATTCGTCAGTTATGACTTCGTTAAAACATTAAAAAGACACTAAAATACATCTATGTATATGTTATACAAACACAGCGACGTACGACGTACACAGCGACAAACAGTGCGCACTCACATCCGCGTACGTCGCTGTGTTTGTACAGCATATACATAGATGTATTTTAGTGTCTTTTTAATGTTTTAATGTTTTAACGAAGTCATAAGTGACGAATTTTTACTCTGATGATGGATTAAATTTAATCCGAAACGCGTTAGAAGACAGAAACCAAGCGGTCACAGTGACGGATTAAGGTAAACAAAAAATTTAATTGTAATCTTTTTTCATTACACTTATCGTTTTTGTCTTTTTACCACGAGTATTTCGGTTACCTACACCATATAACATTGATAGGGATTAACAAAATAAACGTATTACTATTCTTACGATCTATTTACATATCTTATTTTCTACCTTATTCTATTTATATTGTTCATTCTCTGATAAATTCTTATCATTTTTATTTTTTTATTAATTATCACACCCTCTCATTAAAGTTTCAGGTGGTAATTCGTTAAAATTATCTCTGATAGCTTAGGCCTACCTCAATATTTTTACAATGTCTTTATCCCTTTCTTATATTAAGGATTCTTATATTTAATGTATTATCATTACTCACTTTTGTTCTCTGTGTTATATTATAATGATTGCACCATAGTATTTTACATAATTTATTAATTCTCATCCATTACTATTCTATTTCTTTTGGCTAGACACCTGATCTATGGCATTGCTAATTGTTTATTATTCTTTTTTTTTTATTATGGGTTTCTAAACCATTTTTGCTGTGGCCTATTTATACTGAATTAATCATCACAACTTCTGATTGTCTCAGTATTAGCTAGTATTGTCTTATTTTACTATATTTACATTTTTCCTCAGACTATCATTCAGTATTCTTGAGTGTTACATTTTTTCTTATTTGACATTACACCTTCATCTCCATTAGGTTTAGTTTGTATCAGATTTATTATAGTAATGTTAATGCTTGGCAGTGTTTTGTTCAACTCTGGTATTTTGACATTTTATGGTACCTATCTAATGCTTCCTGCATTTAGTTTCAAATACAATTAAAACAATCGTGGGAATTACACAGTTAAATTAAACACCACTAAATAGAGCTGTCACTACATACGAACGAGATTGAAGAATAAATTTAAATTAATATAACTAGCAATTGATTGGCAGTAACCATTTAGCACAACACACCTATTGCCGAACGAAAACCAAGTGGAGGAATAAACTAGACACTACAACTGGTGGACATTCCAATAACAACATCACTGAAGACGAATTAACCAACGGAGACATTTATTTGAAGGAAAATCTTGTAGCTGAATTCACACCGCAGAACGATTCATAAAGACGGCCATCTTGTAATTCGCACAGGCTGACGGGAGAGAACGAGTGACGTCTGAGACATCAGCTGGTTCGAAAATCAACTTTACTATACACTATACTTTATTATATTTTTGTCTGTTTAATGAATAAGTTTTTATAATTTGTAAGTATTGAATTCTCTTGCCTTTCTTGACTATTTCTACAGTTAAAAGAACCTTTATAATATAATAATTTAATTTGAATATTTTTATATATGTAATAATCGACCTGGAACCTAGTCTCGAATCAGACTCGAGCCAGTCGCGGCAATTCAAATAATTAAGTTGGACATAATAAATCTAATTATTGTTTTAACATTGTTTTATTGATTATTTAAGTCATACATTAAATTACGTTAATTATTAAAAGCTAAACGTGAACTCCTGATGGAAACGAACGAGCAGAAGAAGTGCAGATACTGAATCGGCAGTTACATGCAATCGATTTGGCCACGATAATCTATTTAACGTGAAGAAACAAATAATTCTTCATCAGAGCATACACAGTTATTAATCAGTATTTTTTACTAATTGAACATTGCCAATAAAACAATAAAACCAATAAAACCAATTAAAAAATTAATTAATTATTTATACTCAATATAAAAAATAAATCATTAATAAAATTTTATTAACGGAATATTATTATTTGTAAATTCGTTTATTTACAATATATATATATATATATATATATATATATATATATATATTATAACGAACAGATAGATAGTATGTGTTCGTCAAGTCTTTCCCTCGTTGCCTCACGTTGGATTCGTCAATTTATAACAAAAAGATATTGTATGTGTGTTGTTGTTATGATGTCGGGTGTTACACTCCGCGCACTTTTAATACTTACTGATGGCTGTTTTCTCTGCGACGATGTTGTCCTGCAAACACAACTTAAGCTAATATGTGTATGTGGGCGCCACTTGGATATTTGTTCTAAGAAATTATTAGTATTATTATTAAATTTGATTTCTTAGTTGTTAAATTAATTATAATAAAAAAATGTGAACAAGACAGTTTGGATTGTAAATAACGTATGTTTAATGAACTTTCTTTTCATAAAAATTGTCTGAAGGACTAACACTCAAATTAAACAAAATTGCAGAGTTACAAAAAATTATTTTGACAAGTTTTTTAAGTAAGTATCGGCTAATAAATATTTTATTACTCAGTTGAATAGCATGAATTTAATGTATGAAAAAACTTTATACTCAGGACGTGACTCCTTTGAACTATCAAGACAAATCAGTGGGATGCTTTACAAAAATTGTGTGATTTGAAGGTGTTTGGCATGTGTAGTACAATTGTGTGACAAAGGATACCAGGTAAAAATGATTTTAACTTTTGAACAACTCACGTAAGTATTTTCTTCACTGGACACTGTTCTTGGGGACGATTCCAATCTTGCGCCTCTTCGTGTTCACGTCCTTCGCGCACTGGTAATTATTTATAAGTCAAATTACGGTTTTAAAACTCCGCACGATTGAAATAAATTTCGCACTATATCTATGCTTTGAATTCTGGCGGCGGCGAACAGCTGTCTGCGTGGTTTCTCGATTCGGCCGTCACAGCGCTAGTTCCAGACTCATGTAGAAAGGCTCGTGTCAGTAAATCGTTTTGGGAATGTTGTCAAAGTCAGTTTGTCTTTAGCAAATACCAGCAGAATTAATTCTCTCTATTAAAATTCGGTCCTTTTCAGGGCTTTCAACTGAATAAAATGATACCATACACGATTGGTTTTGAACAAATTAAATCTAATAAATTAACATAAAATACAATTCTTGCCTTGTAGTGTTTGCACAAAATTCTAATTTTCTAACTATTATAATGTTATGAAGTTGCTTGGTTCTTGCTATAACATTAATACATAACATATTTATCCTTTCATAACAAAATAAACAAATATTAATACATATAACATATAAATAAGTTCATTTTCCTATAGGCATTACATATGGCCTAGATTTTTGTCATTAGTTTTTGATGATAATTTGTTTTTTTCGGTATTATTATGGGATTTTTTGGGTATTCACTTAGAGTTTGTTATACTGTTTATCTTTGGGAATACCTGGTTTATTCTGATACATTTTATTGTTACTGTAATATTACTTAGCATCATACTGTTTTGCACATATGAGTTATTTTCTTTGTGTGACAATTTTCACTTTTATATATAAAATTTTCTAAGAATTAAGCTTGTCTTCAACTGAGCAAGTATGTTTCCATTGTACATTATAGGATTGTACCTTTTTCCTTTATTCTTTCTAATATTCTGCAATTATTCTGTCAAATACGACTATTTTTGTGATTGTTTTTTGGCCTCAGCCTGGTATGGTATAGGTAAATAGTTTCATAACTTAACTGTTAAAGTGTTTTAGGTGGTCAAATATATAAGTATAGTTACATTATATTGTATTTCAACTTTAGAATACAATTTTGTTGCATTTTGACAACATTAAATTCATAAATATTACAATTTTATATGTTCATCACATGTTTTCAGTTTAACTCTGTTTTTGACTATTTTAATTAATTTCTAATCAATTTACAGCTTTCTCTATTTAAGATAATTTGTTTGTCTCTGTCTAATTGACATTTACATATAATTTTTATATTAATTCTATAATAATTAATTTTCACATAAAATCTGAGTGATTGGTCTCAAATCCTAAACCTAGATTTTTTGTCATAACATTTATATATTTTTATTTTAACTTTCATCCTTTTTAATAATGTATTCAAATCATTTAATACATTTATTTTATTTATATTACAAAGTATAATAGTAGATCTTGTCCATTAATTCACAATAAATAGTTTTTTATACCCTATTCAGAGTTACATTTCTTAATATGTAATGACCTCATTTTGGTCATTTCTGAGATTATCTGTTTCTCTTATAGTATATTATCAGTTTTACACTGTTCTTAATATATATAGGGTTTGAGTCTTAGTCATATTCTTTGTCGTTTTTTCATGTTAATGATATTAATTATCGGACAATACTACAAAATTTTTCGGATTACTTGGGTTCGATACTGTTCACCTCACCTTCCTCTTATGATAATTTAGTTTGCAAATTAAATTCCTTTATGGAACGTTCTGTGACGTTACAATATATAAAACAGTAGGTAAACGCTGAATAGCGGTACGAAGTATAGATTTTTTATTAAAGTATTCTAATGTATTCCAAATTGCACTGCTTATTGGTAAGAGAACCAAACCTAACAGCGTAATTACAGAACAAGATAACGGTTATGGAAAACAATTTAGTAATTGTTATAAAGAACAGGTGTGTTACGTATGGATATTACTACAAACAAGAAGACGAGTGTTATCATTAATATGTGAATATAGGTACAAACAAGCGTAGTAATATTATATATTTTAAAGCATAGATAAGTGTACGGTGCGGGATGGCGATAAACAAAATATGTCTCCTTAATCTCGTTCGTGCGAACATACATGCATAAATAAACTTTAAGCCAGTGCAATATGTCACATTTTAATTGTTTTGGGATCCGAATACTAGTAGGCCTATATTAAGTAGCCTAAATCTCCCGGTTATTGGAAAGTGAAACTTTGCAGTTAGCTGGATGTGGGGGATTTTGTATTAAGTAAAATTATTTTAGTTGCAGGTGTGGCGTATAAAACATTGTAGTTCTAATGACGTTTAGTAACTGTCAGGTTACTGTTTCCGTGGATATTATGAATAATGCTATTTAAAATTCCTTTCTTATATGCTACGAAGCGTAGAATTTTGCAATCTTCAACTGGCGTAAATAAGTGCTGCTCCTCGTGGGGGGGGGGGACTAGCTGAGAGTGGATGAGATTAGCTTGAAGACTGAACTTTCGTAAAAATTTTCCTCATGACAAATGATAAATTATGGATCCTTCGCATATAGTTTTACAAATATTTTTTAAAAATTCATTACGTCAAAGTTTTTAAGTAAACCAAAATAAAGTAAAAGGGTTTAAAAAATATCGAAAAAGCTGATTAAAAATATTTAGTCTGATTAATTGTGTTCAGGTAATTCTCATGTCATCAGGAAAAATTTAAATTTTAAATTTGTGTTCTTAATAAAGCTAGTGACAATAGTTTACCTGTCCATAGACGACTGTTCAAACTATACAGATTGTCACCTGACAAAAGGCTTGCCGCATGACAAATGGCGCCAATCGTACACTCTAGTGTTTTTGGTGGCCCTAAAAAGGACCTGTGGCGAGAAGGTTGATGTTGGTCGTGCCGCGCTGAGATGTTCGGCGGCTGCGCCTGCTAATCATGGCGCACTGCAGTCCTCCTCTTCTTTCGGCATCGGTTGTAGAGTCGGCTGCCGGCCCAGCGAAATCCATCGCTGGCGCGGAACTGGAGGGCGAAGACGCAAGAATGCCAGTTCTATTCTTCGGCCGTTCCTTCCGGCTTACTCCGCGCCGATGTCGTCCGAGAGAGGAGAGAAGAAGAAGTGCGTCCGATGGCGTGGCGATGAATAGTGTGTTTAAAATTTTCTGCCGGCCCGGGTTTTATGCACTAACCGGGATCGCTGATTGGCTCGCTCCGAGCACGTTAGGTGGTCACGTCTCGGCTGCTGACCCCTGATTGCCTAGCTATGTCCGCCGCTGGTACCGGAGAGATGTTCGCATACCGCTGCCGTCACAACTTCCCAGGGTCTTGAATGCTCTCCGGTAGCCATCCTACTGTTCTTCTCCGGTTATTATAGAGGTGCCTGTTGGGCGCCATGTTGATTGGTGTACCGCCTGGTAGCTCACTGGCGTGGCTGGATCTTGCATCCGCAAGATGATGTCGCCCCACGTTGGGCGCCACTTGTCACCGGACAAAGTGCTTGCCGCATGACAAATGGCACCAAAAACACTGGAGAGTACGATTGGCGCCATTTGTCATGCGGAAAGCATTTTGTCCGGCGACAAGGTATTAGGCTAGAGTCCGTTCCTGGACAGTAACAACCCCTATACAAATGATGTTAGATTTTAAGTATTATTTTAATTATAAGAAAAATATGTACAATAATTTTAAACAAAATACACCAAAGTGTGTAGAAAATAAAGATGCACAAAGGGTTATAAAACCGTGAGAAAGTGACGTAAAGTGAAAGTACAATGAATTAAAAAGTTAATAACTCTCTGAATAATTACAATAAAGAAGTGTAAGTTACACATAATAAACATATGAAAATTTGCGATCGATTGAGTATCGTGTAGTGTAAAACAAACTTCGCAATTCGCAAAGATCGGCGAAATTAGTGAATCGAACAAGAGTGGGAGTAAGGACGCTTTCGACAAACTCTGACAAGACAAATATTGTTCAGACAGGAGCTTTTGCACGGTGTGGCTATAAATATCAGGTCGCGCTAATCAGCTCTCTTCTTCTTCATTCAACCGTTGCCGCAGGAGGCTATGTCAGTCAGAAACGCTGTCTCGATTACAGTAAGCGTCACAGGATAGACTGGAAGTCAAAGCAGAGGTTCTATGGACACACCTACAGCCCATGATGTGAGGAGAGGCAACAATTAAGGAGTACATGCAGTGGAATCCTGGAAGAGAACCCGAGGACCCGAAGGACACGGACCGAGGACCGAAGGAGGACACACCGATAATGTACCACATCAAACGAGGTGATAAAGTGCCATATACTGTAATTATCTACAATTGAAAGACAATAATTAAAAACTATAATGAGAGACATTCGAACTGTGCTATAAGTAATCAAATTGTACATAGTAGTGTAAAGACATATTGTTAATTTAGAATAATATTTCATGTATGTCAATTAGGATTTGAATATAACGTAAATGCTATAAGAGCAATATTTGACTTGAAATTGAAATAATTTAAAGTAATTAATAACATTTTTATTTGGTAAAAGAAAAATGCATATGCAGTAGAAATGAATTAAAGCAAAGTAAGATTGATGAAATTGAAATAAAAGTAAATTCATTGTTGAAATAAATTGGTAAGCAATTGCAAAGATAACCACACTGAATGAGTAAGCCGAGAGCAAAATATTTGATAGTTAAGATTAGATAATAAGATTTCTGTATAACCTGTTTAATGTAAAATGTCAACCAGAAGTCACATGCAAAAGATCGCACAAGCGAAGAATAATGAGTTATTCTATTTCCGAAATAAGTAAAGATGTTGTTCAATAAATAATGTAAATATTTAAAAAACGTATTACGCATTCTTGTTATTACGATTACACCTATCATCATTGTTATGTTATATATGACACATGCAAATTAAATTACATTAAATTTGTTATGTTATAAATTTGGCGCTCCAAAGGGTAGGGCCCCCAAATTAAATTATATTGCATTGTTATGTTATAATACATTATATAGTGTTACATGTATTATAGTATTTATACATAATATTACATTTTATGTATTAACAACACATAGGTTTTGCAATAAATATGTTTATTTATTCGCTTACAAAATACTGTAATATGGATATAACAGTACGGTACATTTAAAATATTTCTAATTAATTTTTTATCTTAATTTAGTAATAAAAATAATCGTTTATTTAATAAAGTTATTAATTTTTCTTCAGAAAAGTATAATTTACTGGCAAACAAACAACACTGTCAGCTGACGTTTATAAATTATAAATTATATTTTTTCAACTAATGAGATTAAAAATAAGTTCATGTGTAAACGGGTCAGTGTGCCGATTATTATGGACAAAGTGGAATATTCATAGATGTAAAGCTATCTTAAAGTCATAAAAGTATAAGTCACTCACACTTAATATATTTCAAAATAGAACAGTGCAGTGGTAAAATTGTGAAAAATTAAAATATCCTATAACTTTAAGTTACAGAAAAAATAATATTTCATAATTAAAGACCTGATGAAAGTAATTATAAAGTTTAGTCTAAATACTAAGGACAAGAAAACAAATAATACCTGACGTTTTTGTGTTTGCATTATTTTACGTTTGACTATTCTTTCTTTAAATATATAATACATTTAATAAATTGCCTTTCGTTTAATTGATCACGGTGTGGGAACGTATAAAAGTACTGGCAATACTCGTGTTAATCTTTGATTCACCAGCTTAGGAGATGAACAGTGACGGTAACTGTCTACAGTGAAACAGTGGTAAGTAAATGTAAATAAAGTGAAATATTTATATTTCAGCAAGACGGGCTACAGTCCGAACGTACAAATTCACAATATTGAAGGTTAGAAAAATCGTTGCTCACATAACATTCAACAAAACATGCCTAAACAAATCAATAACACCAAAATACGCACAAATCAAAATTAAACACAACAACCAGGCCGCTCAAATAACACAAAACATCGCACAAAGGACATACATAAAATAATCCATAAAACAGCTATATAAGAAAAAAGATGCTCTCAACCGCAAAGCACTAACGCTACACCTACAGATCGCCAACATATACGGACACAATAACATGACTGAACTAATACATCACACAAATGAATGGACAAAAAAACAAATACATAACATACAGACAAAACACGGCAGAAAAATAAAAAACCTGACACCAATCAACACAAATATAATTCCCTCACACAAATTCTACCCACGTACAGTAAACCTCACGAACGTCACACTCACTAAAAACGAACAAACACTCCTTGATAAACGCCTAAAACATAACATACATTACAAACAAAACAACCAAACACTAACAAAACTCATAGTTGACACTGAATCAAATATACAAAACACAGCACCAGAACATCAAGACACACTAAGACATAATATAAACAATATAATAGGAGCTCATAAGACACCAGACAACAAGAACCACAACTCAGAAATACACACAGCCATCAAACTGAGGGAAAAGGCACACAAACACAACATCACATTTGTAAAAGCAGACAAAGGCAACACGACTGTAATCATCCCCACAGACAACCTACACAAAAAAGTATAAAACTTCATGGAACAGAACATCACAGAACTAAAACACGACCCCACCGACAGATACCAAAACACAGTAAAACAACTAGTCAACAAAGCCAAATACATAATGACACACAAACAAAAGCCCTACATGAAACAAATCCGACCATCAGCACCTACCCTCCAAGCGCTTCCCAAAATCCATAAAGAAGATATTTCGATCTGCCCCATTATCAACTACCGTAATGCCCCTGCACACAAACTCGCAAAATATCTAGACAAAATTATCAGACAACAACATTGCAATAAAAAACAACACAGAATTAGTAACAAAAATAAAAGACATACACATCCCCCATAATGCCTCATTAGCCTCCTTTGACATCAAAAACCTGTACACAAACATCCCCATCTCTGAAACAATCACCATCCGACAAAACAAACTCAAACAGAACAACACACCAGACGAACTTATCAACGAAATAACAGAAACTCTGAACATTATCACAAAACAAAACTACTTTACTTATAACAATAAATACTACACACAGAATGATGGTCTACCCATTGGCTCCACCACATCCAGCATTCTAGCAGAAATCTTCCTCCAACACTTAGAAAAAACAAAAATACTCACAAACAATGACAGACACTCACATAAAATACTATATTGGGACAGATACGTTGATGACATTCACTATACAGGGGAAACAAAAGACAATGTGAACAGTTACTAACGCACATAAACAAAATACATAAAAACATAACCTTTAATGCCGAATACGAACACAAAAATACCATAAACTTCTTAGACCTCTCCACCACAAAACTAGAACACAGGCACAAATTCAGTATATACAGAAAACCGACTACAACTGACACACTAATACACAACTCCTCCAATCATCCAATACAACACAAACTAGCTGCCTTCAGAACCATGATACATAGACTTAACAACATCCCCCTAGATGAAAAAGACTACAAAGGCGAACTAAACACGATAAAATATCTAGCAGAATCTAACGGATATGACAGAACAATAGTCAGTAAACTCCTACACAAAACACAAAACAAACAACAGACAAAGACAGAAAACAACAAATTCATAACACTAACATACATCAAAAACAAACTGAAAAAATAGCTCACAAATTTAAAAAAGTAGGATACAGAATCGCTTACAAAACTACTAACAAAACAGAACACACACTATCAAAACACACACACAAAGCACAAAACAAATTCCACCTACCCGGTGTCTTCAAGCTAAATTGCTCAAATTGCAACAAATTCTACATAGGCTAGACAGGACGTAGCTTCAAACAGAGATACATTGAACACACAAAGGCACTCAACTCCACTACAGAATCCACCTTTGCAAACCACCTCATTGAAGCAAACTACACATATAAAAACATCGACAATAACATGAACATTCTACACGTACACACAAAAGGCCGAAAACCAGACACTCTAGAAATATAAAATTCTAGATATCTAGAATATCTAGATAGTTTTGTTTTGTGTTTAAACTCTAGATATCTAGACAATTGGAAATATACAAACACACGAAAACAAATAAAAACGACATCCTAAACGAACAGACACAATTCAAATCGCACGCATTATTCAAACATATCTCACCACACACACACAGCATCGATCTTTGGAAATTCGATTCCGTCGCCCAGCAGCGGTAGCCTCTGAAGAAGCCTATTAAAGGCGAAAACCGGTTCAGGCTGTAAGGTAAAACTTTATGTTTTTACTTATAAAAAACTTTGTGTTCCGAGTCGTTAATATAATAGTGGTATTTAGTGAAATATTTAGTTCAAAAATTTGTTAATCGTAAAATATTGTCTTTTGGAGGGTAAAAGATATCCATACTGCGGAGGATAAAAAAGCGCGTAGTGGTTAAGAAGGCAAATTTTAACATTTTTTATTAGCTTGTTTTTGGAAAGGTGGAAATATTAAGAAGAATAACAAATTACCATTATAATTAATATTATATCGTCAAAAATGAATATATGAATAATATCGTCATTATCGATATGAATAATGAATAATATTATATCGTCATTATACCGTCAAAAATGAATATTTTTGACAATTAGGTCAGGAACATGTACAATGAACAAGCAGATGATTTTAAAACTTCAAACTTCAATCTTCGAGGAAAGTCATGAAATCGAATACGCTGCGGATAACAAGATAATATAGGAAACCAATTACATGGCAGCCTATACCCAAACAAAATCTTGATAGTGTGACATTATTTATAGAAATATTAAATATAATAGAGGTAAACAAGTCATTTGGTTGCACAAAAATATGACAGGGGGTAACGGCGATGATCTGTCGTACTCATTTGGAGTCACTTTTTCTTTGTCTATAAAACAATATTAATTAAAAACGTACTCTGCAATAAGATATCGGTATGGAGAACCATACATGACTTCCATGTTCTAAGATTTATATTTAAAATCATATTCGAAATGAAATATTTCCATAGAAACTACGTCTGTCTACTTATTGCTTCAGCATTAACCACAGTACTAACGTATACCACCTCACGTTTTCAAAATTACCCTTGTTAAAACATAAAACGTTGCGGGTAAACTACCCCTTTCCTTAACCGATCTTCACCAACACCAATAGGTATTGAGAACTCTACAATACAGGGCTGTATGCAAAACATCATTTGATTCTGTTTGAATTTGCGGCTGTTACCGTTTACTATAGAAAAAAAATTACCCTTGATAAAAAACCGTTGCAGGTAAACTACCCCTTTCCCTTAACCAATCTTCACCAAAAACGACAGGTCTTGGGTACTCTACAATTCAGGCCTGTATGCAAACAATTATTTGATTCTGTTTGAATTTGCAGCTGTTATCGTTTGCCATAGAAAACACCCTTGATAAAACATAAAACGTTGCTGGTAAACTACCCTATTCCATTAACCGATCTTCACCAAAAACAATAGGTCTTTAGTACTCAAGAAACCAGGGCTGTATGCAAAAACGTATTTGATCCTGTTTGAATTTGCGGCTCTTATCGTTTGCCATAGAAAATACCCTTTTAATACATAAAACGTTGCTGGTAAACTACCCCTTTCCCTTAACCGATCTTCACCAAAAACAAAAGGTCTTGAGAACTCTACTATTTAGGGCTGTATGCGAAGCATTATTTGATTCTGTTTGAATTTGCGGCTGTTATCGTTCGTCATAGAAAAAATACCCTTGTTAAAACATAAAACGTTGCAGGTAAACTACCCCTTTCCTTAACCGATCTTCACCAACACCAATAGGTATTGAGAACTCTACAATTCAGGACTGTATGCAAAACATTAGTTGATTCTCTTTGAATTTACGGCAGTTATCGTTCGTCATAGAAAAAATACCCTTGTTAAAACATAAAACGTTGCAGGTAAACTACCCCTTTCCCTTAACCGATCTTCAACAAAATCAACAGACCTTGAGTTCTGTATAATTCAAAAAGGTATGCAGAAGAGTAGTTGATTCTGTTTTAACGTACGGCAGTTATCGTTCGTCATAAAAAAATTACCCTTGATAAAACATAAAATGTTGCTGGTAAACAACCCTATTCCTTTAACCGATCTTCACCAAAACCAACAGGTCTTGAGAACTCTACATTTCAGGGCTGTATGCAAAATATTATATGATTCTGTTTGAATTTGCGGCTGTTATTGTTTGCCATATAAAATACCCTTGATAAAACAAAAAACGTGTCTGGTAAACTACCCCTTTCCCTTAACCGATCTTCACCAAAAACAATAGGTCTTTAGTACTCAACAAAACAGGGCTGTATGCAAAAACGTATTTGATTCTGTTTGAATTTGCTGCTCTTATCGTTTGCCATAGAAAATACCCTTTTAAAACATAAAACGTTGCCGGTAAACTACCCCTTTCCCTTAACCGATCTTCACCATCACCAATAGGTATTGAGAACTCTACAATACAGGGCTGTATGCAAAACATCATTTGATTCTGTTTGAATTTGCGGCTGTTATCGTTTACCATAGAAAAAAATTACCCTTGATAAAAAACCGTTGCTGGTAAACTACCCCTTTCCCTTAACCGATCTTCACCAAAAACGACAGATCTTGAAACCTCTACAATTCAGGGCTGTATGCAAAATATTATATGATTTTGTTTGAATTTGCGGCTGTTATCGTTTGCCATACAAAATACCCTTGATAAAACAAAAAACGTGGCTGGTAAACTACCCCTTTCCCTTAAACGAACTTCACCAAAAACAATAGGTCTTTAGTACTCAAGAAACCAGGGCTGTATGCAAAAACGTATTTGATCCTGTTTGAATTTGCGGCTCTTATCGTTTGCCATAGAAAATACCCTTTTAATACATAAAACGTTGCTGGTAAACTACCCCTTTCCCTTAACCGATCTTCACCAAAAACAAAAGGTCTTGAGAACTCTACTATTTAGGGCTGTATGCGAAGCATTATTTGATTCTGTTTGAATTTGCGGCTGTTATCGTTTGCCAAACAAACAAAATTACCCTTGATAAAAAAAAACCGTTGCAGGTAAACTACCCCTTTCCCTCAACCGATCTTCACCAAAAAAAATAGTTCACGAGTACTCTACAAATCAGAGCTGCGTGCAAAAAATTATTTGATTCTGTTTGAATTTGCGCCTGTTATCGCTTGCCATAGAAAAAAATCTACAGACACACAGACACTTTTCGAAAAACGACTTTTTTCATGTTTTGAGTGTAGTACAATCAGAATCTGCAATAATCTCGAACACGATTTTTTTGCCATCACCATACTTCCATTTCCTTAAGGAACATGGAAGTAAAAATTTGTATTCATAAAGAAGCAGGTAAAAATTATAACACTACGTTGCTAGGAAACGAACAAAGTTCACGTGTTTCTCTGTTCACCTGGTTTTTGAATAAGGTCACCGATTCTGCAGTATTATCGATATTCGCTATTGTTATTTATTATAAGCACATCTCCTTGAAGTAATTATTGCTGGGACAGACAGTTTCAAGTTATCCTTATGACAATTGAATTAGCCTGTCAATGTGTCTTTGTCAGGGAATCATTGTTATTTTTTATACTGCAATTTTTACTTCCATATTCCTTAAGGAATGGAAGTATGGTGATGGCAAAAAAAATCGTGTTCGAGATTATTGCAGATTCTGATTGTACTACACTCAAAACATGAAAAAAAGTCGTTTTCCGAAAAGTGTCTGTGTGTCTGTAGATTTTTTTTCTATGGCAAACGATAACTGCCGCAAATTCAAACAGAATCAAATAATTTTTTGCATACAGCCCTGATTTGTAGAGTACTCACGACGTATTGTTTTTGGTGAAGATCGGTTGAGGGAAAGGGGTAGTTTACCAGCAACGGTTTTTTTTTATCAAGGGAAATTTTTTTTTGGCAAACGATAACAGCCGCAAATTCAAACAGAATCAAATAATTTTTTGCATACATCCCTGAATTGCAGAGGTCTCAAGAACTTTCGATTTTGGTGAAGATCGGTTAAGGGGAAGGGGTAGTTTACCTGCAACCTTTTACGTTTTAACAAGAGTAAAGTACTTGAAAATTTATTTAAACTTTTTGAAACAATGGTAATTGTTAAAAAAAAAATTGTGTTGCCAGGCAATAAAATTAAAATTTTTTCATTTTAATGTAATATAATATTTTTCATTTAATACGGAAATAAAAAGGCAGGTAAGACACACACACACACACACACACACACACACACACACACACACACACACACACACACACACACACACACACACACACACACACACACACACACACACACACACACACACACACACACACACAATTCACGTTATTTCTGGCCTCACTCATGTTTATTTTCTTACGTTTGCACGCTTTTTAAATGGAAAGTGCCGAAACCCACACCAACATAACGCGTGCAAGCCGAAAAAATGGACATCAATTTGCTTACTGGCGAAGCTAGTAGTTAATGAATGGGTAGGCAAAAATCTTATCTTAAATTTTTTTTAAGGAATCACTAAAAGGACGGTGGGTCAAATCGGACGCTGAGGTAGAGTTTGCTGTAACCGAATGGTTCCACAGACAGCCGTAAGAATTTTACTAGCAGGGAATCTACAGGTTAGTGCAACAGTGGAACTCATGTCTTAATGTTATTGGAGACTTCTTTTAAAATCGTTGAATAAAAAATGCTTTACAGCTCTATACGTGTGTCTATTGAACAATCCTTGTATTAGTCATACACAATAATACAACTGATTGAACTTCAAATTTTTAAACCTGATTAGTTTCTATATATATGTTTAATGTTACATATAATTCAAATAACAATCTTGATCATCTGTTAGTTCAGCGGAATAACAGTGACACTTTTAATAACCGCATAAAATAAACACTTAGAAACAACACAGGCGCTTTAACTTAACTGTTTGGACCACAGAAGTGAGGCATGCCTCAACGCTCTATGTGTACAGCGCGGGACAATCCCCCCTCCCTACACTTCCCTATCACACCACTACATTGCTTACATACGATGTATACAAAAAACGCTGAGGCAAGTTCAGGTTGCCTCATTCGCTTTAAACGAACTATGCCGAATCTCACCTGTCACCATCTAGCGGTCGCTCAATAAAGCACGTTTCGGTTAAATAAATTTGACAGTCGCAGTAACAATGTATAATCTTTACGTTATGTAGTTCATACGTATTTATAATTTTTATTCTACAGAATTTTTTAGGGTAGGCATTGCCTCAATTGCCTCCATGTAACTTCGCCACTGATATATATGTGTACAACGTTATCGGCAACAAAGAAGTAGTTTTTGTTAAAATTCCTTCCCGGGATATTTGGCCGTAGTCCAATGTTTTCTACAAAACCAGACATTTCGGCAATGCCATAGACTTCCATCATCAGTGAAAATCGAGTGCGATAACGTGAGGTGGTATACGTTAGTGACCACAGTACTGTGGTTAAGGCTGAAGCAGTAAGTAGAAAGAAGTAGTTTCTATGGTAATATTTCATTTCGAAAATGATTTTAAATATAAATCTTAGAATATGGAAGTCATGTATGGTTCTCCATACCGATATTTATAATATCCCTTCGTTAAAATATTTCACATTTCACTGCAAGTGAAACAAATTATGTAAACCTACAGATTTTCTACTCTGATGATTTTATTTTTGCTATTTCACACACACACACACACACACACACACACACACACACACACACACACACACACACACACACACACACACACACACACACACACACACACACACACACACACACACACACATAATATTTTATAATGACTTTACCTCAAGACGTTTTCTCCTTATTTGGAACATGTTTCGGGAAGCCTTGTGTTCCCATCTTCAGCCTTCCTGATTTTAAGCCTTGTGAGGTACTTGTGTGTTGGCTGGTTGTTGCTGTGGTTTCCTGTTGTATAATTGTGTGTATTATTGTGGTGTATATATTAGTATTTTTTGTATTTTCTATTGCGAGTGCTTTGAAAATTGTGTCATGTTTTGTATTGATTTGTATTTGTTCAGGTATTAGTTTGTTTTGTGTTTTATGTTTGTATATTTGTAAATTTCCCAAATGTTCATTATGGTCCCTTTGTGTGGTATGTGGTTTATTAGTGCCATGTTGGTTATCTCTGGGAATTTATGTCCTGTGTTTATTGCATGTGTGACCATAATAGATTAATATATTTCTGGTTTTTGTATCCGTTTAGATGTTCAAAATACCGTTTTTTCAGTTGATTTTTGTTTGTCCTATGTAACATTCATTGCAATCTTGGCATTAAATTTTGTATATAGCCTACCATTGGTTGTTGTATTATCTTTGTTGTGTGGGATATTTAGTTTTTGTAAATTTTTTATTAGTTTTGTATGCTATTTTAATATCTGTTTTTAAATAGTTTTGTTAGCTTTGTCATTTTATTATTTATGTATGTGAATGTGGCCCATTTTTTATTGTTATTATTTATGTTTTGTTCATTTTGATTAATTCTTAATTGTTCAGTTTTATTTTATATTTGATTTTATTTTCTATTTGCTTACAGTAGTTTTATTGTATCCATTTTCATAAGCAATTTGGTATATTATATTTCTTTATTTGTCTGTTTCTTGTTTCTTTAGGCGAATTTTGTACATTCTGTTAAATAGTGAATAGAATGCTGCCATTTTATGTTGTGATGGGTGGTCAGAATGGTTAGGTTATAATGATGTTAGTAGAAATTGGTTTTCTGTATATTGCATATTGTAGGTGGTTGTTGTTTCTTGTGATGGTTATGTCTAAATAGTTGATTTTCTGATGTTTTTCTTTTTCTTCTGTGAATTGTATTTTTGGATGCATGTTATTGAAATGTTTTAATATGTTATCTGCATTTATGTTTTTGTTATTTGACACATATAGCCCATCATCTACATATCTTATCCATATGCCAATTGGATCAAATGAATTTATAAAATTTTGTATTTTGGTGTCTATGTGTTGTAAGAATATTTCTGCTATTATGCTAGATAATGGAGATCCCATTGCTAAACATTCTTGTTGTTGACAAATTTTGCTATTAAGTTCAAAATAATTTTGTTTTAGTATTGGTTTTATTGTGCGTCATTATGGAGTATATATTAGTTTTCCGAGTATTTTCGATGTTGAGTATCTTGAAAATTGTGTCATATTATGCATTGATTTGTATTTGTTAAGGTATTAGTTTCTTTTGTGTTTTGTGTTTGTATATTTGTGAATATTCTCATGTGTTCATTATTGTGCTTTTGTGTTTTATGTTTTATTAGTGTCATGTTGGTTATCTCTGGGAATTCATATCCTGTGTTTATTGCATGTGTGACCATAATAGATTAATATATTTCTGGTTTTTGTATGCTCTTAGATGTTCAAAATACCGTTTTTTCAGTTGTTTTTTGTTTATTTGTTCTAAACATGTTCCAAATAAGGGAAAAACATATTGAAGTAAAGAAATTTTAAATAATAAATAAATTATATATGCATCAGGAGATAGACTAGCAAAAAGTGTTTTGACATATATCCAGTAATTGGTGAGCCTCAAAAAAATTATTCTTGTGGTTGCCTCAGTTAAACTCAGATATTTCATATTTGGAAATGCCTCAGTTATTAAAAAATGTTTCTGTAAATAGCCATTTTAAACATTACACTTTCAACTAAACGTTACATAGACCGCGCAAGTGCACATAAATAACGTTTAGGCCTAATACAACTCGTTTTACAAAAGCAATTAAATTTACTTTTCTTTTTTTGATTAAAAGAATTTATAAGTGATGAAATTTATATAAAGTAGAGAACATTTACATATTTTGAAGATAACAAAAAGTAACATTTTCATTAAATAAAGTTGATATTATTAAATGAATCTGCGTTTTCTAACTTAAACGTGAATTTTGTAAATGAATAAATGATTAACCAGGTTAAGAAATGAACACGTTAATTGTGCCGGGTTATACAGCGGTTTTCACAAAGCAAAGCGAATAGTAATATTTATCTGAGAAAATTGAAAATAAACGACACAATATTAAATTTTTCGGAGCTTCACTGGGCGGAGAAGTAGTAGAACGACAAAAACATTAGATTATGCATACATTTATAAATATTCTTCAAGACTCTTTAAAATAACATATTTTTACTTTCGAACAGAAACTAAAAATAACTTTCAACAATTCTAATAATTTTAATAATTTAATAATTGTAGCCTACAATTTTACAATTTTAATCATTATAATAATTTTTGTTATTTAAGTGAATTATACATACATGGTAATGTTACTGGTATGTTTATTGGTAACGCTATTTTTACACGTAAAAATGTATTTATTGTATTATTGCTTTTAATAAATTTAAATAAATAAAGTACTTTTGTTATACTACTTTGAATTTGAAAAAAGTGTATAATAATACAGCTTTCTGACTATGTGTGAAATATCAAAAATCTAAGTTTTTAAAGAGGTTTATTTGTTTAGAAACTAACCTGACTGATTTTTTTAAGAATAGGCCTATATACTAACCGATTATGAAACACAGCACTTCACTAATATCCGCTTGAACGCACACAGTAATATCGCTTTAATCGCCCGACAATAAGTCTCGAACCGCACTGTAAATATTGTAACGGTACATAACTTCACCGTACCCTTGAAAGCAACTATAAGAAATAAAACACTCATTAATTAACACTGGAACACCCAAGAAATGAATAATTGTGTACTAAATATTATATCCGGTCCATGAATGAATTAAAACAGCTAATGAAGAATGAAAAATAGTAATGACGAAGAAAAATAGAAGAAAACATAGTAATGTGATTAATCCAATAACCCAACAGATATGGTAAGTGAGAGGACAAAAACACAAATATACTGACAATGAACACTAACAAGATATAGGAAGTTATATGAAGAAACACAAATAAATTGATAAGCAAGGAAGAGATAACAATTATACGATACAATGTGCAAATATGAGTACCAAGATAAGATGAACCAGATGAAAAAATGAGCCTACAGAGTGAAAAAACCAGTAAAGGCACACAAACTTGGACAGACTATTTTTAATGACTTGACCATGACTAGGACTCTTTACCTAAGGTAAAAATGTAAGTAATAAAGAACAGAAACATTGAAATAAAATATTATCAATATCAGAATGAGTTAGTTGTAATAGCAATAACAATTTATTGTACCTGCTCTTAATGCAAGTAAAATCAAATAAGAAATGTTTGACAAAACCTGGTAATCACCAGTAAACATGTAAATATAGTGTGAAAAAATACTAAATAATAATAACCAAGAATATAAGTATAAAATAATAACCTTAATATATCGAGATCAGTGAATAAAATGTAAAGAAGTAAAACACAATGTGAGACCATTGTTATCAACCAGGGGATCCCATATAACCTCACTCATGGAACAGTTTCACTTATAACTATAAGAATGTATTACTAAAACGTTGTAAAACCATTTTATGCTATATAATAAGGAAACTAGACATTATAAAGACAAACCTAGTACTATGATTTATTAATTAAGAGTGACATGTGTTGTGTTTAATATAATTGCACATACTGAAATGGACAGCATAAGATGTACACATTAAACACACTCAGAATTTCCAAAATATTATCAATCAGAGGAAGGCAGTAACATAAATGTGTACTGCAATGTCTAATACCACTATGATAATGTAGAATAATGATAATGAACCAATCATTAAATCATAATTATGTAAAAATAATGTAACTGTCAGACAACACTAGATGCAAGAAGTGTTAGTGAATTATTCACCATTTCACATACGATAATGTGAGACAAACCATTGTAAAACATTCTATAGACTATAAAGATCATTTGTATAAAAAAGAACCATATGGATGAAATGTAATCACCATTTGTTCAATTTCAATAACTAAGCATGTAAAATTATCAGAAATGTATCATAATCGTAAGTGAAAAATTGGTTAATTAATGAACCAAAATATAGCTTGTGAGGACTTGTTTTAACAAGCAGATCAATTGTAATAACATGGTGTGGCTATATAAACTATTGCTAGTAACGCAAGGATGTTAAACCAATTTAAAAATATTTGTTCTATTTTGGACAAAAACGAAAGCGTCATTTCTATAGCCTCTACCCCAAAGTCATCAACATTTTATAAAAATTAATTGTGTTCGCCGAGGGAGTGACCTCGCTCGAAGGAATGCCATGGAAGCTTTAAGTGGTTTCTATTGCTGAAAACATTTATTGTTACTAGTAAAATACGCCAGAAAAGTATTTATAATAATTATATATTATGTCTGCAATAAAGGTTCTACTTTAAAATTGTTTTTCGATGGACGATTACAACTTTACCCACTTATACGTATAACTACATGTCTTCTGATGATTCTAAATTTCAGGATCATTTAAGATTAGAACGTTTTAATTACGCACGCAGTTTCTAGAACTTGTATGGGAAGTGAACAAAGTTTTCATAGTGTATTGCTGTTAGTATTAAATTTTATAACTGTATACTTTGTATAGTTAACTACAGCTTCGTTTTCTATTAAAATAAACACGAGTGAATACAAAATATTATTCTTTGAGTTTAAAATTGCTGACTCTATTGTAGATGGTGTTGTAGATGGTCAGTTCATGGTGTTGTTTCAAAAGCTACTATCGTGTTTCTATCTTAGTAAAGATACTTCTATATGCTGTTGGTACGAACAAAAAATCTAGTCTAAGAGACACACTTAAATCCATAAAAAAATTAGGAAAGGTGACTTTTACCTCCAATCGATAGATATTTACGTTTATATCAGAGTTATTCTATCGTATAACAGTTCTACAATTAAATTTACGAAAAGCTATTTTATACGTACTTGCAGGTAACTTAAGCCAACAAACTCTGTACAGGCGAGAAATATGAGACAGCACTTTAAATCCTTGCATACATTAAGACCATTGTCTATTAAAATTTCACCCGTGTTGCTGTGCACAAACACGTTCTGTCCTGTAACTAATACTATTGTCACCCATTGTCAACATCAAATGTATAGAATTAACTTTCCAGTAAAATTCAATCGTTAAATTGACAAACATATAGTTTCCGGATCACTAAATAGTTTTTCGGATGTTCCTAAGTTAAAAAATTAAAGGTTAATATTAGGAGTTATGTTATGGGTTAAATTATCTATGATATTTTTCTTCGATATTCGTAGATAGTTTTGATAGTTTACGTTTTCGGTTACTTGTTATAACTATGTGTATAACTTAAACATGTATGTTCTGTATCTCGTATAATCTACCGTATATTGTATAACCTTCGATTATTTTTATTAATTCAGCATTCACTACATATTACCTATACTTTAAAAATGTTTTTTAATGTATTTTAACCATTTTTAAATTTTAATAAATTTTTTTTAAATAAAAAAAAATTTAACAGTACTAGTATTAATACCCAAAGAAATATTTTGTTTTTTTGGTGTTTTGTCCACAATTATGGACTATATAAACTGTAATTTTCAAATTAGACAATAATTCAACGTTTACTTTTACGTCATAAAAGCATAAAAGTCAATTGTCCATTTGATCTTGTGGCTTGATATCGGTCGAGCTTATGGTATCTTCTACTAATCTGTTTCTATACCTACGCGTATTATCAACATACGATCACTAGTTTTAGATCCCTCTTGTATCCTAATATTAACTTTCCTGCATATTTCACATATTCTAATATACTAATATCAGTTTTGGTTTTGAATTATGTTCATCGTATATACTGTGCAATAGCGAATTTATGGATTAATTTTAATGACGACTAGTAAAATTACAACAACGGTTTTTCATTTTATTTCCTTATAATAAGCACAATGCTGTGAAATTGACTGATATTAACTTCGGCTCCTCACTGTTCGTGAGATTCACCGTTCGTCTTTTGTGTGATTTCTCCTTTGATGTCGATCGGTTAAACACCTTTTTGTGATTTTATCGGTTAATCGGTGTAACTGCTGCATATTTAATTATACAAAAAGTAAAACTGAATGTTACTCATTTATATAAATACGAAGTCTCAAACATAATAATGACATGTTCGAAAAATTATAGTGAAAGGTTTTTAAAATTTAACATACATACGTTTAATGGTATGTTTTCAATTGTTGAAACATTTTATCTGTGTAGGTATCCTTTTATTGGTTCAAATATCAAGGCACTATTCTTAGTGTAATTCACATGCCATCGGAGTCTAATGGTGTAATGTGTGTAGTGTATTTTAATGTCCATTATAGTCTCACATAAGCTGAACGCATTTTCACTCGCATAAGTTAAAAATTTAATGAGTCAAGAAACAGAATGCGTTTAAGGTTATAATTCATAACTTAACACAGCAGCAAGAAACGAATTGCTTTCGGTAGACCTTCTTGCGATACGTGTAACTATTGTGAAGAAAAACTGAACGTCTGAGAAATCCTATGCTTAATGAAACTGCAAAGAAAGTTACAACTACTGAAAACATGGTCCATAAAAGACGTGCAAAAAGATTTTATACAGCACTTAAAATGTCTGAAGAGCTATCAGTAAACCAGTAATATCCATTTTTTGTGGTGTTAATAATCTCAAAACTGGTAATGCTCAACTTTACTTGTACCATGAACAAATTAAAAGTGAAGATGAGCAGTGCATGAAGATACAACCAAAACAACTTTGTGAACAGACTGTACCAATGATAAAGACACAAAAACACACAGAAAATAAGTTAATAGAGAAAGTCACTTTGCCTGCAGTAGGGACAGTTCATGTCAAAGCTCCAACCTTTGACGGAAGCAGTCACTGGACAACGTACATCCGCCAATTTGAAGCTGCTGCATGCGCAAATAATTGGACAGAGAAAGACAAGGCTGTTTCACTCGTTCTCTCATTAAAAGGACCTGCGGCAGAATTACTACAGAAGCAAGGAAAGAAGCAAATGATGTGGCTTATATACTTTTAGATTACATAGAAGAGAATATTCCAGCTACTGTAACCGAACTACACCTTTTCTCTGATAATTGCCTAATTGCCCAGGTCAGAAAAAGAATCACACATTAATTCGAGTTTTGTTGACCCTTACAAATATTGGCCGATTCAAGACCATTAAACAATTTTTTCCACTGAGGGGCCATTCATTTCTACCGTGTGATAGAAAGTTCAGCATAATCAAACGCCCGATCAGACGTTCTAGTCATATATATATATATATATATATATATACACACTTTATCAGCTGTGCGAGTTAATATGCTCGGTTAACAGGAAATGTCAAAATACTTTAAAGTATGTGGATACCAACAAAATTATGAATTTTGATCATTTGTGGCCTCAAGTTTACAAGAATGCAGTCTGTTCGATTGAGAGTGTGTCTCGACCATACAAAGACAGAGAAAATTTAACAACTTCAAAATACCGTTATTTTGAATACTCCTCTGATCACATGGGTGCTATTAAAACGTCTCAATATATTCATACTCGGACAGCCTCCGCCAGTTGTCCCGGTAAAAACTGGCTGGCGAAAGAAACTGACAGGTTTCTGCACATAAAAGTTTTACAGATGGGGAATGTGAATTCTCCGATCCAACCCCCAACCTGGTGGACCAGGAACTTTGATTTCGGGGTGCTCTTCCCCTAGAGAGTTGCTTTCACCTCAGCTGACGAGCTCTCTCTGCTCGGTTGCAGTAGGCTAACTGACTCAGCCCATGTGTGCAGCCGTTGGGCTACTATAGCCTCCTCCGCCTCCACACTAGATGCACACCCTGCTGCCGATGTGCACCATCCTGCCTGGCCAGGATCCAGGATACCCCCAGGCTGTCTTGACAGAACCCCCATCTCTCGTTTGCTTACCGATCCACTCCGCCGAAGGGATTGATTACCACAACCTTGGAGTGAATTGCTCGGAGTAACATGGCCCACCGACGTGTCGATGAGAGTGGAGTTGGGGTGCAGAGGCTAGTGCATTTGTCTTCTATGAGAGCATATGTTCTCATCACACCCCCTTTGGACCACTTTGGAATTTGAGTAATGCAGCAAGTATGTCGCAGAAATGTACCGGTAGTCTTTAAAATACTGTCAGCAATTCATCTCAGCCTGTCCTTCCAGTGCCAAAACGACAATACCGTATACTTACTGCTAATGAGTCTTGTTTTAACGTGGAAATTATGTTTAAAAAATAAGGTGCACCCTTATTCATGTGTTGAAAGAGAATATCAACATGACACTTTCATTTTGATATTAAAACTTTCTTTGGTAATTAAAAGTTGATTTTAAAAATATAATAAAGAAATTAAAGTTAAATATCATATTGTTACAACATTACAGAACAATCTACGTGTTTATCGAATGATCCAGAGGGATCCGGAATGTAATGCGTACGTGCTTCTCGACGCATTTGCTAGACGGTGCGAAAATTCGTGCGGCCACTCGCACTGTGTCAAGGCCGCAATCAATTACGTCGTAGTTTAGAGGTAATATGTGGTATGTGGAATCGTCTAAATTTTCGGCGGGCTATAAATAAATTACTCAGGGACGCTCAGTTCAGTTATTATCGGGCGATATTTCTGTGTGCGTTAAAGTGGTTATTAGTGAAATACTATGTTTTATAATCGGGCGGTATATTGTAATACAATTGTGTTTTAATATTAGTGACATTTTATTGCGTGTGAACAATTCTTATTAGATTTGTTGTAAGAGACTGTGTTGTTAATTACGAGCTGTTTAACTGTGAAAATTAAAGCTGGTGATTAGTGACTTAATTAGTGTCTTGTATTTTGTTTTCCACTGTACCTACGACGATCAAGTAGACCGTCGTAACAATATAGTTTTACTCTAATTTTCCAATCTTCTATCAACCACAGAGTCTCAAACAAATTTATAAATAGTTACTTGTACGCGTTTTATAGGTATCGTTTCATGTCACAATGGCAATAAATGTCTACAGTTACAATTATCTTATTACATGCACCTTACGTACTTTAGTCCTACGAACATCATTTTGAAGAAACTTGAAACAATAAATATTATAGTAGACAAGAAACATAAAACTGCATTTTAAAAATTCTGAATATTTTAAGATTACTATATTTTTATTTTGAATTTTGAAATTGGTTTCCTATTTAGTTTAATGAGCTTGTAAGGGGCAAATACGTTGATTACATGATAAGTTTGCCATACAAGGGAGGTTGTCTGCCCAGCAGTTGTCTGTAGGCAAACAATGTTATTTTTAAGTCAATCAAATTTAAAACAAACAATTTTTTTTAATAACTTGCCGTTTTCTGTAGAGGAACTGTGAAATATTCATGCACGAACGTACACGTTTTTAGTAACTCATATGTACAGTAAAACAAACGTACGATGTTATTCCATACATACTTAAATAATTTTCTATACCTTACATTCAATATTGTTACACAATTGTATCAAGAACTGCTTGTAAACTTCATATTTTTTTTAACCGATACTTACCCAATGTACGTTTCCATTATATCATAATGTAAAGGCAGCAGTCATTCTGTGTATCATTACTGTTAGCTGTGATAAACGTTTTCATATTCCATTCCGTTTTCCCTCACTTGCCTTAAGTTTTCATTTCCCTCTTGTGTCTTATACTACACCAAAATGAAATGAGTTTATGAGCTGGCGGCTGAAATTAATCTGAGATACGTTTGAGCCTCCAATAGCGCGCTAGTTTACTAGGTACTCGTTACATGGTTGCTCGAGAAACGACATGTCTCTGAGTTGGCTGGGACTTGCTAATATCAAAACAGTCTTAAAGAATTTAACGAATTCGTACACATTATATCTGTGGCTCAGAGAATGGTAGGTAACCAGTATCATTACACAAAGAAGAACAAGTTAAAACTACTTTCTCAATGTGCTCAAAAGCTACTTACCAGAAGCTAGATAAAACTAAAACCACCAAACATGTTTGGTTTTTTATAGAGCCACAATTTTATTTACAATTAACAAATATGATACACAATATTTTTAGTAAGAAAATGAAGTGCTGTAGGTGTTGTCTGGTAAGAGCTAGGTCAGCTGAATTACTGAGTAGGACAGCAAGTATGTCACAGAAATGTGCCAGTAGGCTTTAAAGGGCCAAAACACGTCAGCAATTTATTTGAGCCGGTCCACATAGTGCCAAAACAACACAACGTGGTAATAATACCGCTATTCAGTCCCGTTAGTATTAGTCAATATCTTAATGAAGAAAGTTGTGTTAGTGGTTAAAATCACAAGCAGAATTATCACTGTTGCACACCACTATATAAAAATTATTCCGATTAGCGCTTTCAAGCTTCACAGCTCATCGTCATGGTAGGATTTCCGATCTGACGATGAGCTGTGAAGCTTGAAAGCGCTAATCCGAATAATTTTTATATAGTGGTGTGCAAAAGTGATAATTCTGCTTATTAATCAATATGTTAATAACACGTTACGCAGCCATGATATCGATCTATAACACAATTTGTACTTATATTAACCTCTTTGCTTCTGTCTGTGACTGATTTTCCGGTAAACATGTAACATACTAAAATAATATAGTCATACATGTTAATGACACTTTACTTTTAAGCTTTTATTAAACATTATTAAAATTTACTAATGAAATCATCAACTACATTTATTTTCTTGACACTGAACGACAGATAACTGTGAAAATAATAACAAATTAACATGTGTAACAAATAATTTAGTACGTTACTTTTCGCCGAAAAGGTAATGAAACTTTAGAGTAAGCTGGGATAAGCTAGGTTTGATTTGCTTAATCAGTACTTACTCACAGTAGATTAATATGACAATTCTTACTTAAAATTGTTCTTCTTGTTCTGCAAATTGAAATAGGAAATAGTTTTCGCCTATTCTCCCTACTTCTTTTGATGTTGTGAATAAACTAGCATACTCAAGCTGTTTATGACATTTTATAACTTCTATTCTTAGTCCAGTTTTCAAAGTACCGTTGACCTTTTTCACAATTTTCCTTATCTTGTCTGCAGGATAATGTACTCCCTGTATTCACCTAATATCTGAAAACCTATATCCACTTAGGCTAATTACTTATTCCTACTGAGAATCGTACAAATTTATGTTTGACGTACAAATTTCAGACTTTCAAGTGTCCAAAGATGACATATTAAAGAACAAATAGTTATTATCTCAAATTTCCATTTCATTTTTAAAATTTCATAATTTTGTAAATTGTATTATATATTTGAAAACAAACTCTGTTTTATTAGATCTTGTACTTGAATTGATTTTAGCCAATTTAAATAAATATATCTTAGGTAAGATAAACTAATAATTTGTATTTATTGCACTTTGGACTTAAAATTGTGGAAGTTTAAAAAGTTATTAACTTTAAAACAATTCAGATTTTAAATAAAAATACTTTAGGAATGTGGTTTTGATGAAAACAATTCAAACAAAATCTGGTCAAACTAAATGTCAATATACGGGGCACTGAGAAAAGATATTAAAACCCTCATTTATAACCACAATTCAGCTACATTTAAAGTTACCTTGTTAAGTGACATAGGTTTATTTTTGTTATGGTAAATATAACAATTACATAGCACTGTCAAAATTATTTAATAGTTTTTATATAATAATAAGACTTCTTCATATTAATGTTTATCATTTGTGGAATGAAAACCATTAAAAAATAATCACACACACACACACACACACACACACACACACACACACACACATTAATTATATAATTGCTGCAAGAAACTTCGAGTTACTTATATATATATATATATATATATATATATATATATATACATAGTTAATAAACGGGATGTGTCGTTCTTTTTTTGTATTTATAAATTTAATGTTGAGTTTTAATGGTTAAATTTTAGTTGGCGTTCTGTGTTGTAAAAGCGTCGTGTAGCCGGTGTATCCTTACCTGTCCCTTCTCACTCTTTATTACTTCCCGATAGGCGCCAAATTGTTTTGCCAGAAAAGAATTAAAAGTTTTTACCTGGGTTGTTTTACAGTATGGTATCGTCGATTCGAATTGTTCGCCAACTGGCTGGAACTCGAATCTCGCTTGAGTGGGGGAAACGTGTTACCAACGTAAAACAATGTTGGTTAGTTTTACTCGCTGCTACAAAATACAACATACATAATATTTTGAAAATAATTATTGGACAGTTATTAATGATACCCACTTTTTTATTTGGCTCAGATCTTGTTAATCTTTATTAACGCTTATACAAAATTGTGATTAATAAAATATTTTTAGCCTTGGCAAATAATAATCGTTCACTCAGCGGAAAGCTGGGTTGGCAATACAATGTTGTTCTGTCGCCACGAAACGGCGTTGATTATTTATACACAATAAATTTACCAAATGAATCCTTTTAAGTACGACAAAGAAGTTTTAAAACAAGATAATTAATTACAATGTATCACTTTATAATCGTGACAATTAAAATTGAACAAGGTTTGCATTAGATTCAAAGTTGTGGTGTCAAAGTGTGTGACGGTGTCATTTGTGTAATATATAGGTTATAATCATTTAGTTAGTACACATAAAATATGTTTCTTTTACCAATCTTTGAAAAAATAATACCATTAGTGATAATGAGAGTTCACAGTTTAGTGAGAAATTTGAAAGAGAATTTATTTCAGATATTTAATCAATTCAGCAATACTTATCGTCAGTTGCTTGGAAGTGTAGTGTCAAATAGTCAATATAGGTTGGGTTCATCGATGTCGATTCTTCGTTCATCAAAAATCTTGGGCTTCAGGTACGCCTTGCGTCTTTTTCTTGTTAATTTACTTATTTTCAATACATTTGGATTTAATTATGCTGGTCCTTGGTCTGGGTTGAATGGGTCATCTCCTCGTCAGTTAGCATGGTCCTCCTCATCATAAAATATGGTCACTTTTACTGTTTTATAATAATATTTTGGGCCCTTCACGGCGTGGCGTCTCTCCTCGTAAGCGTCATTATAGATTCTAACGTTTCTAACTGAAAATCGTCAATATTCTACTGTTGTCATGGTAACTCAAAGATTCTGATTGGTTAAATTTGACTTAAGACCATTGTTAGGAGATTTTAATTTTTATTTAAAATGGTTACAGATCTTCTGAATGCAATTAATCTTCGATATTCAATTTTAATTATTAAATATCATCACCACTGTTCGTATTTTGTTTCAAGGATTAATTTAACATCCAATAAGGTTGTGTTTACTGATGTATTAACATTTTGACAGTTATGTTGATACTGTTTAATTACACTGTTTTCTTAATTTACATGATTACTTTAACATTTCTTTCTTAATATGATTGCCTAATCGTCTTTTATTGTTTACTTGCATTAGGTTTGCTAATGTTATAGTTTAATTCTTAAAAATTGCAGTTTTTGTTGTTTTACAGTTAGGCATTTGCCTAAGCCTAAACAGCAATTGGCTATTTTTCTTAAATTACACTGATTACATTTTATTTCCCCCTGGTATAGGTTCTGATTTGTTTTATACATGATTTGCTCATTTGTTGAATGGTTTTATGTCTGTTCTATTGTAACTGTATGTTATTTTATTAGTTCCACATTCTGGCTTGTCTATTGTCGTAACTGCTTTTGTTAGTATCATTATATTTGTCTGTATTTATTTTGTTTCTGATTACTGCTTTTGTTTGTATTTGAATTATTATTTCTTATTCTCTATTATTTAACATATAACATTTAGTCTTATGGTCTACGTAACTCCCACAGACATATTTCTATTCATTAAACATAATTATTTGCGTGTCATTACTCACAATGTTAATTCTCTTCATCTCCTCATACTCTTTGGTGAGTTACCATTATTACATAATATAAAAGATAAACATATAAACATTAATTGAATATTTGAACACAATGATATTTCCTTATAACTAAATTCTAAATGACATTAGGTCATTAAAATGGAACTTTAATAACCTTTTACCATATTATGTTTAAATCCTTCTCCTATCATTTTATATTAATAGTATTTGGTTTTACCTCTGTACCTCAGCAATCATCTATACTGTGTATTATCACACTAATAGTCATTTTTTTCTGAAATACATTGGTAATCATTATTTGCCAACTTAGAATACTACTGGCTTTAAATTAAAATATGATAAGTAGTCAATACTACTACTACCTGAACTCTATTAATTACTTAACCTACTACACTTTGGTTTAGTTTGTCGTGTACACTGGTGTACACTGATAATTGCTTTCAATTGCCACAGTCCTTTCTGTGTTTAGCAATTATTAGCTTTCACTCACCTTCACTATTCACCCTTAAATCTTTTACACTGATTTGTTAGTGTCTATCACTATCAATGGGGTTCTATATAAATTGGGTATTTTAATACTATCACCTTGCACTCTATATTTGATTTAAGTGTTACTGGTGGGTATTGCTTACTTAAATTCTCTTTCTCATTTTAACAAAATGTTCATTATTACTCTAATTCACTATCTCTCACTTAACTAGGTTCAATTATACCGTTAACAAGTTTATGTTGTATCAGATTGATTTGTCACAGTTGTCTCTATTCATTTGGGTTAGTGTACTCTTCTAAAATTTAATTTATTGAGATTTTACACTTCTCATTTTACATTGTTTGTCTGGGTTTACATTTATCATCATTATTTACAATTATTATTGATTGGTCTCTTTTTGTTTGGTCTATCACTGGTGTTGTGCACTTTACTGCTTTTACTTCATTTGGTGATGATCCATATATCCTTTCATATGTGTTAGGGCTGGTTCTGGTTATCCAATTATTTTGTTACAATTCCTACATCCTTATGTTAGTGTTGGCTGGTTCTACTTGTTCACTTACAAATGTTCATTATTTATATATCCTTTCCTTGGTGTTGGGGCTGGTTCTACTTTCTCACTTACAAATGTTCATTATTCATATATCCTTTCCTTGGTGTCGGGGCTGGTTCTACTTTCACTCTTACCATCTATTGGGTTATTATGGTTAAATCGCCATGTATCAATGTTTTCAACGTTTCGGTCCGTTGCTTACTTTTTTCTTATCAGAGGTTACCTTTATAATTACTTTCATATGGTTGATCGTGTTATTATTTTAATTACCCATTCGTTTATCTCTGACTCATCCCTTTTAATCATAGTGTTAAGTATTTAATAATTTATTCTTCTCATGTTTCTTCATTATTTTTCGTTGAAGATATATACCATTACAATATATATATTATATTATATTATATATTATATATATTAATTATATATATATAAAGAATTTATAAAGACTTACAGTTTTACAAAATAATATATCATTTTTAAAGAAATCTTGTAGAATTCTGTTGAAGCCTTTTCACATTGTTCATCAATCAAACTGTATTTTACAACGTGTATCAATTATAAGTTTAATGTACCCTTAAATGTGCGCGCTGTATAATTTAAGTCGTCGGCATAATTTTACTCAAGGAAATGTTACGAAGGAAATAGTGAACCGTCACAGTGAGTGAGCGAGATAGAACTAATTATTGGAATTATGCACAGCTGACGTTGTAATGGTCAAAGCACAGTTTTAATATACGTTCTCTCTGTTTTATCAGTGTGCAAACTAAATGACTTAAGTTAATTATATAACTTAGTCTACTGAATTAAATTCTTTGTTTTCACTCAAGGTTTATTCTAAGAACTTACTTTGGTGCATTACCAACAATTTAGTTACACGTTCAACTTTATATTAGGTAGTAGAAACTTTTTTATTTACAGTAAATTAATTTAGAAGTTGAAGTAAACTTTATTTGTAAAATCAATTTTTTTAAATTGTACATCCATTGTAATTTGTTTTTCATCTATTACTGAAAGTTTTATTCATTTTATAAATGAACAATCCCTTTTATCTTCAGCACGTTAGCAATCCTAACGTGCTCATAGCCAATGGGTTCTTGATTTTCCAGTCTTCAAAAAGAAAATATATCCTAACTACAGACATCTAGGATTAGTTGATCACCTATTCAAGGAGGAACATAGAAAAGAATTAGTTAACAAACCAAGAGCCTTTGCAAATTAGAACAAATTAAGTATAGCTATTGGATTCATCTTTGTAAAGTCGGTATAAGATAGGAGACGTGAAGTATGCGCTGATAATAACGAAATCAGATTTAGGATCCGATGAAGAATAACATTACGTGATTTTTTCCTTACCTTTTAGACAATTTCCATGCATTTTCTAGTCCTTCACAGCAACGATTTATGAAAGTAGATACACCGTGGTTGTAGAAGCCTGCATACTGTTAGGAAGCTTATACCATTACAAATCAAGGTGTCGCTAAAGTGATTTAAAAAATTAGTTGAAAACTATTTTCCTCTTAAGGAGTTCCTGTAAATATTCATTCGAATCAACTGACGAATATTAAAAGTTTGGAAGACTGCGAGTGTAACGATATATATTGTGTCCGAGCAGTGGTGCAGACATCGCCTATCTAAGTCTCTACGACGGATGGTACAGCAGGACGCTAAACCAGATACTTATTTTTGGGACTACTTGCCCGTCTTCGATAATTAATATTTGGATCACCTGTTGTCGCGTCTGTTACTTGGTTTAAGGGCCGCATAATATATATCATTATTATAGAATTATAAACATTATTATTATTGATTTTATTATTATTATTATTATTAATATATGTGACGACCTCGGTAAGAGTGATAGTTTTATTTTAATATATATCTGATGATGGGGCATAAGCTCTGAAACGCGTAATAGAAAAATTATAAGAAGTCACAAGGCGGACAAAATAAGGTAAATTTAGTTATTAATTCGTACAAGTAACGTGGATACCGCATTTAACATGAATATCAAGATTTAAGCTCAGGCTGCAAACACTCAGAATATATTAATTCGCTTTGCGTCTGCCTTGTATTTTTCTTAGAAAATCATTGAACATAATACGGCAATGAAAGGCAATAATTCAAAACATAACAAATTTAATTTCAGTAATAAAGAATGTAAGTGAAACAAATACAAAATATCGGTATGGAGAACCATACATGACTTCCATATTCTAAGATTTATATTTAAAATCATTTTCAGCCAAACAGCCAGGCTGTGTCTTACCTGCCTTTTTATTGCTGTATTAAATGAAAAATATTATATTACATTAAAATGAAAAAATTATAATTTTATTGCCTGGCAACAAAATTATTTTATTTTTAACAATTACCATTGTTTCAAAAAGTTTAAATAAATTTTCAAGTACTTTACTCTTGTTAAAACGTAAAAGGTTGCAGGTAAACTACCCCTTCCCCTTAACCGATCTTCACCAAAATCGAAAGTCATTGAGACCTCTACAATTCAGGGACGTATGCAAAAAATTATTTGATTCTGTTTGAATTTGCGGCTGTTATCGTTTGCCATAGAAAATACGCTTGATAAAAAAACGTTGCAGGTAAACTACCCCTTCCCCTTAACCGATCTTCACCAAAAACAATAGGTCTTGAGTACTCTACAAATCAGGGCTGTATGCAAAACATTATTTGATTCTGTTTGAATTTGCGGCTGTTATCGTTTGCCATAGAAAATAAAACGTAAAAGGTTGCAGGTAAACTACCCCTTCCCCTTAACCGATCTTCACCAAAAACAATAGGTCTTGAGTACTCTACAAATCAGGACTGTATGCAAAACATTATTTGATTCTGTTTGAATTTGCGGCTGTTATCGTTTGCCATATAAAATACCCTTGTTAAAAAAACGTTGCAGGTAAACTACCCCTTTCCCTCAACCGATCTTCACCAAAAACAATAGGTCTTGAGAAATCTACAATTCAGGGCTGCATGCGAAACATTATTTGATTCTGTTTGAATTTGCGGCTGTTATCGTTTGCCAAAAAAAAAAAAATTTCCCTTGATAAAAAAAACCGTTGCAGGTAAACTACCCCTTCCCCTCAACCGATCTTTACCAAAAACAATAGGTCGCGAGTACTCTACACATCAGGGCTGTATGCAAAAAATTATTTGATTCTGTTTGAATTTGCGGCAGTTGTCGTTTGCCATAGAAAATACGCATGATAAAAAACGTTGCTGGTAAACTACCCCTTCCCCTCAACCGATCTTCACCAAAAACAATAAGTCTTGAGTACTCTACAAATCAGGGCTGTATGCAGAAAATTATTTGATTCTGTTTGAATTTGCGGCTGTTATCGTTTGCCATAGAAAATACCCTTGTTAAAAAAACGTTGTAGGTAAACTACCCCTTTCCCTTAACCGATCTTCACCAAAAACAAAAGGTATTGAGAACTCTACAATTTAGGGCTGTATGCAAATAATCTTTTCATTCTGTTTGAATTTGCGGCTGTTATCGTTTGCCATAGGAAATACCCTTGTTAAAACATAAAACGTTACAGGTAAACTACCCCTTTCCCTTAACCGATCTTCACCAAAAACAACAGGTCTTGAGAACTCTACAATTCAGGGCTGTATGCGAAACATTATTTGATTCTGTTTGAATTTGCGGCTGTTATCGTTTGCCAAACAAACAAAATTTCCCTTGCTAAAAAAAAACCGTTGCAGGTAAACTACCCCTTTCCCTCAACCGATCTTCACCAAAAACAATAGGTCGCGAGAACTCTGCAAAACCGGGCTGTATGCAAAAAATTATTTGATTCTTTTTGAATTTGCGGCAGTTATCGTTTGCCATAGAAAAAAAATCTACAGACAGACAGACACACAGACACACAGACACACAGACAGACACACAGACACTTTTCGGAAAACGACTTTTTTTCATGTTTTGAGTGTAGTAGAATCAGAATCTGCAATAATCTCGAACACGATTTTTTTTGCCATCACCATACTTCCATTCCTTAAGGAATATGGAAGTAAAATTAGTTTAAAAGTTAAACACAATTATTTTTATGTATGTTCCTTTTTTACTTCCATATTCCATAAGGAATGGAAGTATGGTGATGGCAAAAAAAAATCGTGTTCGAGATTATTGCAGATTCTGATTCTACTACACTCAAAACATGAAAAAAAGTCGTTTTCCGAAAAGTGTCTGTGTGTGTGTCTGTGTATGTGTCTGTAGATTTTTTTTCTATGGCAAACGATAACTGCCGCAAATTCAAACAGAATCAAATAATTTTTTGCATACAGCCCTGATTTGTAGAGGACTCGCGACCTATTGTTTTTGGTGAAGATCGGTTGAGGGAAAGGGGTAGTTTACCAGCAACGGTTTTTTTTTATCAAGGGAAATTTTTTTTTTTGGCAAACGATAACAGCCGCAAATTCAAACAGAATCAAACAATGTTTCGCATACAGCCCTGAATTGTAGAGTTCTCAAGACCTATTGTTTTTGGTGAAGATCGGTTAAGGGAAAGGGGTAGTTTACCGACAACGTTTTTTTAACAAAGGTATTTTCTATGGCAAACGATAACAGCCGCAAATTCAAACAGAATCAAATAATTTTCTGCATACTGCCCTGATTTATAGAGTACTCGCGACCTATTGTTTTTGGTGAAGATCGGTTGAGGGGAAGGGGTAGTTTACCTGCAACGGTTTTTTTTATCAAGGGAAATTTTTTTTTTGCAAACGATAACAGCCGCAAATTCAAACAGAATCAAATAATGTTTCGCATACAGTCCTGAATTGTAGAGTTCTCAAGATCTGTTGTTTTTGGTGAAGATCGGTTAAGGGAAAGGGGTAGTTTACCTACAACGTTTTTTTAACAAGGGTATTTTCTATGGCAAACGATAACAGCCGCAAATTCAAACAGAATCAAATAATTTTCTGCATGCAGCCCTGATTTGTAGAGTTCTCAAGACCTTTTGTTTTTGGTGAAGATCGGTTGAGGGGAAGGGGTAGTTTACCTGCAACGTTTTTTATCAAGCGTATTTTCTATGGCAAACGATAACTGCCGCAAATTCAAACAGAATCAAATAATTTTTTGCATACGTCAGTGAATTGTAGAGGACTCAAGGCCTTTAGATTTTGGTGAAGATCAGTTAAGGGGAAGGAGTAGTTTACCTGCAACCTTTTACGTTTTAACAAGAGTAAAGTACTTGAAAATTCATTTAAACTTTTTTAAACAATGGTAATTGTTGAAAATAAAATAATTTTGTTGCCAGGCAATCTGAAAAGATTATACGATAGTTTATGAAATGGTTAATAATACGTCAGTGGAAGGTGTAATGAGAAATTAGCAGAAATGGAAACCTGGGGAATGTTAACTGTTCTGTAGATACAATTTTGTCAGAATGTTTGGAAATGATCATAAACATTGAAGAAAAAGTAAGCATATTAAGAAACATATGTAAGTACTTATTATAAAAAAATAATGTTTGTTTTTTGATAAAGTCATTTTGATTATAAAATATAAATATTTACAACAAGAAAAGAATTTTCAGTTTTCAATATTTAAATACATTTTTATAAAACAATGGGTTCTTCATTGAGGTGGGGACCATGTCACTCACTCCATCTCAAGCCTCCTCTCCCATTTTGCAGAAAAAGAGGACCCTGTCAAGGCTGATACTTTGACGACAGTGACAGGGCTTTCCACCAAATTCAGCAGAGTGACAGGTAGGCCCAACTCTGATTGGCTCCTCAGATTTCCCCAGCGTTAGTAGGTTCTATGAAAATATTTTATTTCAAAAATGATTTTAAATATAAATCTTAGATATGTTTTATAAATCTCATGTTTTATGTTTTAACATGGGTAATTTTTTATATGACGAACCATAACTGCCGTAAATTCAAACAGAATCAAATAATTTTTTACATATGTGCCTGAGCTATAGAGAACTCAATGTCTGTTGATTTTGGTGAAGATCGGTTACGGGGAAAGGGCAGTTTACCTGAAACATTTTTTGTTGTAACATGAGTAAAGTACTTAATTTTGATAAAGTATCCTGATAAGATCTTAATAATCCACTGTAGAAACGTAGATGAAATATCTATAAATGAAGAGGCTAGTTGAACGGGCTGGGGGTAATTTTCTATAAATCAAAATTATAGTTGAAGGGGGAGGGGATAATATTTTTTATATGTGTACTACGTTATTGGCAAGAAAGAAGTATTTTTTTGTTAAAATTCCTTCCCTGGCTGTTTGGCTGAAAATGATTTTAAATATAAATCTTAGAATATGGAAGTCATGTATGGTTCTCCATACCGATATTTTACTTCCATGTTCCTTAAGGAAATGGAAGTATGGTGATGGCAAAAAAAATCGTGTTCGAGATTATTGCAGAATATGATTGTACTACACTCAAAACATGAAAAAAAGTCATTTTACTTCCATATTCCTTAAGGAATGGAAGTATGGTGATGGCAAAAAAAATCGTGTTCGAGATTATTGCAGATTCTGATTCTACTACACTCAAAACATGAAAAAAAGTCGTTTTCCGAAAAGTGTCTGTGTGTCTGTGTGTCTGTGTGTCTGTCTGTCTGTCTGTCTGTCTGTCTGTCTGTAGATTTTTTTCTATGGCAAACGATAACTGCCGCAAATTCAAACAGAATCAAATAATGTTTTGCATACAGTCCGGTTTTGCAGAGTTCTCGCGACCTATTGTTTTTGGTGAAGATCGGTTGAGGGAAAGGGGTAGTTTACCTGCAACGGTTTTTTTTTAGCAAGGGAAATTTTGTTTGTTTGGCAAACGATAACAGCCGCAAATTCAAACAGAATCAAATAATGTTTCGCATACAGCCCTGAATTGTAGAGTTCTCAAGACCTATTGTTTTTGGTGAAGAACGGTTAAGGGAAAGGGGTAGTTTACCTGTAACGTTTTATGTTTTAACAAGGGTATTTCCTATGGCAAACGATAACAGCCGCAAATTCAAACAGAATGAAAAGATTATTTGCATACAGCCCTAAATTGTAGAGTTCTCAATACCTTTTGTTTTTGGTGAAGATCGGTTAAGGGAAAGGGGTAGTTTACCTACAACGTTTTTTTAACAAGGGTATTTTCTATGGCAAACGATAACAGCCGCAAATTCAAACAGAATCAAATAATTTTCTGCATACAGCCCTGATTTGTAGAGTACTCAAGACCTGTCGTTTTTGGTGAAGATCGGTTGAGGGGAAGGGGTAGTTTACCAGCAACGTTTTTTATCATGCGTATTTTCTATGGCAAACGACAACTGCCGCAAATTCAAACAGAATCAAATAATTTTTTGCATACAGCCCTGATTTGTAGAGTACTCGCGACCTATTGTTTTTGGTGAAGATCGGTTGAGGGGAAGGGGTAGTTTACCTGCAACGGTTTTTTTTATCAAGGGAAATTTTTTTTTTTTTGGCAAACGATAACAGCCGCAAATTCAAACAGAATCAAATAATGTTTCGCATACAGCCCTGAATTGTAGATTTCTCAAGACCTATTGTTTTTGGTGAAGATCGGTTGAGGGAAAGGGGTAGTTTACCTGCAACGTTTTTTTAACAAGGGTATTTTATATGGCAAACGATAACAGCCGCAAATTCAAACAGAATCAAATAATGTTTTGCATACAGTCCTGATTTGTAGAGTACTCAAGACCTATTGTTTTTGGTGAAGATCGGTTAAGGGGAAGGGGTAGTTTACCTGCAACCTTTTACGTTTTATTTTCTATGGCAAACGATAACAGCCGCAAATTCAAACAGAATCAAATAATGTTTTGCATACAGCCCTGATTTGTAGAGTACTCAAGACCTATTGTTTTTGGTGAAGATCGGTTAAGGGGAAGGGGTAGTTTACCTGCAACGTTTTTTTATCAAGCGTATTTTCTATGGCAAACGATAACAGCCGCAAATTCAAACAGAATCAAATAATTTTTTGCATACGTCCCTGAATTGTAGAGGTCTCAATGACTTTCGATTTTGGTGAAGATCGGTTAAGGGGAAGGGGTAGTTTACCTGCAACCTTTTACGTTTTAACAAGAGTAAAGTACTTGAAAATTTATTTAAACTTTTTGAAACAATGGTAATTGTTAAAAATAAAATAATTTTGTTGCCAGGCAATAAAATTATAATTTTTGCATTTTAATGTAATATAATATTTTTCATTTAATACAGCAATAAAAAGGCAGGTAAGACACAGCCTGGCTGTTTGGCTGAAAATGATTTTAAATATAAATCTTAGAATATGGAAGTCATGTATGGTTCTCCATACCGATATTTTCGAAAAGTGTCTGTGTGTGTCTGTGTGTCTGTCTGTCTTGTGTGTGTGTCTGTAGATTTTTTGTCTATGGCAAACGATAACTGCCGCAAATTCAAACAGAATCAAATAATTGTTTGCATATAGCCCTGATTTGTAGAGTACTCACGATCAATTGTTTTTGGTGAAGATCGGTTGAGGAAAAGGGGTAGTTTACCTGCAACGGTTTTTTTTTATCAAGGAAAATTTTTTTTTTTTGGCAAACGATAACAGCCGCAAATTCAAACAGAATCAAATAATGTTTCGCATACAGCCCTGAATTATAGAGTTCTCATGACCTGTTGTTTTTGGTGAAGATCGCTTAAGGGAAAGGGGTAGTTTACCAGTAACATTTTATGTTTTAACAAGGGTATTTCCTATGGCAAACGATAACAGCCGCAAATTCAAACAGAATCAAAAGATTATTTGCATACAGCCCTAAATTGTAGAGTTCTCAAGACCTGCTGTTTTTGGTGAAGATCGGTTAAGGGGAAGGGGTAGTTTACCTGCAACGTTTTTTTATCAAGCGTATTTTCTATGGCAAACGATAACAGCCGCAAATTCAAACAGAATCAAATAATGTTTTGCATACCTCCCTGAATTGTAGAGGTCTCAATGACTTTTGATTTTGGTGAAGATCGGTTAAGTGAAAGGGGTAGTTTACCGGCAACAAGAGTAAAGTACTTGAAAATTTATTTAAACTTTTTGAAACATTGGTAATTGTTAAAAATAAAATAATTTTGTTGCCAGGCAATAAAATTATAATTTTTTCATTTTAATGTAATATAATATTTTTCATTTAATACAGCAATAAAAAGGCAGGTAAGACACAGCCTGGCTGTTTGGCTGAAAATGATTTTAAATATAAATCTTAGAATATGGAAGTCATGTATGGTTCTCCATACCGATATTTTTCTACTGAATAGAGAAACAGTTTTTTACAGAATAGAAGTACACTATTTCTGTATATTTTATAAGTTAAATAAACAATAAACAGGTTCTTTTTCTTTTGTCTCGTAATATGTTAATAGATTAACGTACAACAAACTATATATTATATTTTTACACTGATTATAGTTTGAGGCAGTGTTTATAAATATGACTTAAGCATAGCTAATAAAAATATAATTTTATTACAATGTTATATACTTCTTGAACTGTTCATTGAAAGCGAGCAGACAATTTGATTGCCTTCAGGCAGTCAATTAATATAAAAATTAAAAAGTTTATACAAGTTTAGCATTTTGTTTTACGTACATCTAAACACAGTCGGTTTGCTGATTACATATATAAAACAATTAATAATACACTGAAAAATATAGCGAAGATTAAAAACAATTATAAAAACAAGAAACAGTTAAAATCAAGGTTGACGTGATTTTATTTAAAACTAATGCAGTTATTCGACTTAAAATATACTAAATATGATAAAAATTAAAAGCCATTACGGTAAACAGTACGAATTTTCTAAAAATAAACAAATAAACATTTGGTACACAATTTCCTTTACAAGAACTTGGGAAATGTTTTTTATTTATCATCTACATTTTTCTCTTTCAAAGGTGAAACAATTGTGTGGAGAGTTATTTGCATATCAAGTAAATTTTTTACTTGTTTCTAAGATGAAATTTAATTTGACATGTATACAATGTAACATGAAACCATTCTGAATAGTTATTGTCAAGTAAATATCAGATTACAAGTAAGCTGGAGACATACACAGTGCATTCAAAAAGTCCCGAGACTGATGCTGCTATAGACATACAGATGGAGCTATCTCTGTGTCACAGCTGGAACACTATGTGACAACCTTCACCCACTTCATGTGACAATTGCACTGTTGAGGACTCATTCCATAGTAAACAGCGACAGTGTTAAGTTTATCTGGTTTTCCATGTTGTCATAATTTTTGAGATGGAGCAAAGAGCTGCAATTAAATTTTGTTTTAAATGTGGAAAAAGTGCAACAGAAACGTTTTCGATGATGCAACTTGCATATGGAAAAGATTGTTTAAGTCGTAGCAAAGTGTTCGAGTGGTATGCACGTTTTAAAAATGGTCGTGAGTCTCTAGAAGATGATCCAAGAGATGGGCGCCCCTCCACAAGCGTGCATGACAAGAATGTCAAGCGTGTCTGTGCTGCACTGTCCGTCAACCGTCGGCTGATCGTCCAGATTTTATCAGAAGAGATCGGCATCAGTGTGGGTAGTATTTACACTATCGTGCATGACGTACTCGGCAAACGGAAACTGTGTGCCAGGTTCGTTCCACACTCGTTAACAGCAGAGCAAAAAGAACAACGTGTGGAAGCGTCGCGAAGTCTCGTTGAATGGGCCGATGACAACCCGAATTTCTTACAGAACATTGTCACAGGCGACGAATCGTGGTGTTTCCAGTATGACCCATCTACCAAACGTCAAACAGCTGAATGGCGCGACCCAGGAGATGGCAGACCCATGAAAGTGAGGGCCACAAAATCAAAAGTGAAAACAATGCTGATCACATTTTTTGATTCAAGGGGACTGATCCACAAGGAATTCTTGCCCCTGGCCAGACTGTAACTGGACCATTTTACAAAGAGGTACTTGATCGCCTTTTGAAAAGAATTCGCAGGGTTAGGCCAGAAATGTACCGATCAGGGGAGTGGTTTCTTCTGCATGACAATGCTCCAGTCCACTCATCATTGATTGTCTCACAATTTCTCGCTGGAAAATCAGTCACAGTGATTAACCATCCACCCTACTCACCAGATTTGGTTCCGGCTGACTTCTTTCTGTTCCCTAAGCTGAAGCTGGCACTGAAGGGGCAGCGTTTTGATAATATAGAGACAATTCAGAAGAATGTGACAGCTGTTTTAAACACGATTTCGAAGGAGAACTATGCGCATGCCTTTCAACGATAGTATGAGCGATCTAAAATCTGTATAGAGAGGGAAGGGATGTATGTTGAATAATAAATAATCAAATTTCATTTATCTGAAAAGTTGTGTCCTTAATAGCGTTAGCCCGGAACTTTTTGAATGCAGTATGTATGTCGCAGCTTGTAAGCGTTTCAGTGCAAATTCATACAGATCCATATATCTCACACAGTTAGTCAATTTATTATAATTTTCAGTGATGTGTTTGTTAGTGATGCCGTATATATAAAAAAATTACGTAAACCTAAATGAAAAATATTGAGTTGCAATCTCAATATGTTAGTATTGTAGTTCAGAAGAAGAAGCATATTTTTATTGTTTTTTTTTTTTAAGATCTCATGTCAAAAATGAACTTCTGTTGACAATCAACATTGTCATTTCGTGTAGTATACTATTCATTTTCTGTGAGATTAATAACACCAGAGTTTACAAGAATATGGTGTTGTAATGTGAAATTCTTTCCTTACTTATAAAAAGTTCAGCTTACTGATTTACTTATTTTAAGCTTAGCATAGAAAGGTTAGAAGGATATGAAGCTGTTACCTTTATATATTTATACAGTAATAGAACAGACCGTTTCGTCAACACACGGTCAGTGGAAAATGTTTTATGCCTTCTTTGCTATTGTTTTATATGTGCATCCTTTTGTCCTGTAAAAAAAATTGTTTCTCTTCGTATATAAAAATTATGTTTGCTGTGTAAGAACATATTAACAAATTTTGTAGTTTTAATCGCTTTTAAATATTAACTTATTTGATATTATATAAACTGTAACTATTGATTTTTAATAATTATTAAGGTTGGAGATATTTGCTCGTAATTACTGCATGAATTTGCACTGAAACGCTTACAAGATGTGACATATTTCTCCAACTTACTCGTAATCTGATATTTACTTAACAACAAATATTCACATCGGTTTCATGTTACACTGTACATCTGTTAAATTAAATTTCGTCTTAGAAACAAGTAAAAAATTTACCTGTTATGTAAATGTGCTCTAATGAACCCTTTGCATTCGTTGAGCGCGTTTCACATAAACAATCCGTTTTACGTTTGTGTACGAAACAATCATAATAATTGACAATAAAGTTACAAAGGCAATAAAGATAAATAAAAACAATTAAATTATGACCAGTTAATCTGAAAGTTAATCAAACTGGTTTGATGAATTAATGACAGCTTATTTATAAAAATTTGGTAATTTTAAATTCTCTTTTAGGCGTATACAACGCTTTGAGTATCACTGCTATAATATTGCTTGCACGTATAGGCTAATTTCATTCAAGGGTTTGTATAGAGCATTTACTTTTCGATTTAACAAAGGTATTCGTAATGACTCGACTGAGACCGGGTACGATGCTTCACTCTACCATTATTACATAATCAACCCTGCCAAATTACGAAGAAACTAGTCCGTGCCCAAACAGGACATAAATTCGCAAAGTAGATAAACCAATTGATAACATATAAAACATAAGCTACAATTATGTAAATAAACAAAATCAAAACCATTTTACTATTGCTAGAAAAATAATTTTATCATATTATAATAGTCTTGCAATCTTATCTAGAACGTGTTACTAATATCTACAAACTTGTCACTTCGTCACAATTGTATGTACAGTTAAGTCACTCAATCTTAGCTAAACTACTGAGAATGCTTAACAATAAAGTGAATGAAATTCTGGCGGTAAGAAAAACATTACATTTTTTACAGCAAAAAAGAAAGATGTTATTAACAGAGAAAATTACGAATGTTTACAAGCCAGATTACCTCTACAAGGCATTTTACTGTTAATCCTTAGTTGTCTTCTTCTTATTATTGGTCTTATATGGGTTCTACCTCTCACGTTACAACTTTAATTGTTACAACCACAGTTAGCCCAGACAACAAAACTTTCGGCATGAAAAACTAAATGCACGAAAGTTGCATTTAGTAAATTAATAAATACTAAAACAATGTAAAGTAAACTAATTCTAAAACAATGTTTGCAGATATATACAGAGCTCTTCATGTATGTATAGCAAACAAATTTTCAAGGAAGCCAAGAAAAACATAAATTTTAATTTTCTTCAATTTTTCTTACTAAAGCACTCTCTGTACAGATGTAAAACTTTTTAATATTAAATTAGTTTAGTTCCCCAACAAGGTTTCACCCGTTTCACCCAAGTTGAACAAAATTTTATATTTTATTGACTGGGCTAACTTTCTCTTGGCTATGCTTCTGTTTCATTCTTAATTCTTCTTGCCCTTCTTAAGCCATACTAATAAATACTAATGAATTCATTATTGTAAATTTATTAGTATGAAAGAGTCATACTAATGAATTCGTTTTTGTAATATTCAGTCCACATTTTTAGGAATTCTTTACAGCCTTTTGTGTAAGTGGTTACGTCAACGTACAAAAACATGTCAACTTTGCTACCACAGAACAGAGCTGCACAATCATTTACGATTGATAACGGTTGCTTTGGTCGCCTACGTTAACGGTTAAATGAGACAATTATACGTAAGTCTTGTAAATTTCAGACATTAAGCAAATCAAAGAAGTAAAATGACAATAGTAAAGTTATTTATTGAATTTTTACGCCCAAGTAAATATAGAGAGAGACTGGCGTAGGGAAAGAAAAGAAGATGAAAGAGAAGGAGAGGTAGAAATAATTGAGTTGTATAAGCAATGCCACTAAAATAGGTGACCAGGATTGTCAAAGCAGACACGGACGAGATTAGGAAACAACAGCGTTAATATACTATCACATCAGATTATTACTATTACTATCACTATCAGATTGTACACAGCACTGAGCGTCGGCGAAGGCTGGTTGTACTAATACGGTTTGTTCTGATTATTAGAACGATTAGTTGTACAAATAGGCAAACACAGATTTTAGAAAGGAAAAATTTTGAACATTTCTTCCACCAAATTTTTAAAATTGTAGGGCAGAAACAAGAGCTCTTAGCTTAGCTGATTTAATCGAGTGGAAACAAAGTTTGTAGTCCTAAATTACAGCCAGATAGATGAAACAAAAGAAAATTTAAATGTGAGACTGGTGCAGAAAGAAGGAAACAGCAGAAAAATTCAGTGTAATATGTAAACGATTCAAGAAATGAAAATATGCTCAGTCTATGTTAGACGGTATTAATAAATAACAATATTTGCAAACGAAAATAATTTATTCTACTTTATATTAATTTGGCGAGTCTTCTAATATCGTAAAATAAATAAATAACATAAGGAACCACTAGAAGCAATGAATCTATACGTGTGAGATAGAGACAGGAATAGGAAGTGTGAGAGAGGAGGAGAGGAAGTAGTCATTGAACAAAGCCATCTTGTGCAAACATAGGTAGGTGAGTAAACAAACTAAGACACGCTTGGTATCCAATTCAATTGTACTGTTAATATGACAAACATGAGTAGTTGTTAAATATTAAGACGAGAAGCTTGGCAACATGAAAGCTTAAAAGCTTGTAGAATAAATGTAATACACATTATGTAGGCTAATATGCTGTTCTGTGGAAAACGAGTTACCAAAGAGATTCCATGCAATTATCAAAACCCGCTTCTTATAAATGAACAACATTTGGCGATACAAAAAAGAGAAGATAAGTAAATAGAATATACAGCTTCTGGCTAAAAGAAAATATTTTAACTTATTAAATTAATTTTGAAGAGAAACCGGCAAAATTTGAATAAATTTAGTTGGGTTACATGACAGTTTTATAAGTACACGTTACAAAATGTATAGCACCCCTAAGATCTTAATCTGATGAATCAAAATCCTAACTGCGTAACAACTTTTCAGAGCACAGTACAGTTTCAGCGTACTTTTGACAACCGTCTGCTGTTTAAAATGCAAACAAATTTTAGAAATGGTATATAGAAAATTACTAAATCGATGTAGGGTAACCAAATAATATTGCTGTCTATAATTATTTTATCGCATTTGCGGTAAAATAGTCTGGCCGTTATAATCAGTGCTAGTCGATGCTTCTAGGACTCCTGTCGTGAAAGTAAATTTATAAGGTCGACATTGACCCCACTCCGACAAGTGCGATAGTCATGTCATTTCAGTTTTGTGTTTACTTTGCTTAGAACGAGTATTAGGAAAAGATACTTCAGCTTCAGTTGTTATACTTGTGCCAGTTTCTTCACTGTAAGCTACAGTTGGCGATCCTACTTACAAACTCCTGTTTAGCCAACGTTTTAGATATTAAAATCATAAAACTTTCCCTATTTTTGTAATATAGAAAGACACTTACTTATTAGTATTTCTTAGTTATTGTTTAAGTGCCTTAATTCAATTTTTATTTAATGTTAATAACATTACTTATGTATTAGTAATAAAAACAGAAACACCTCCAACACATCTGCGATTTTCAGATAAATTGTAGTATTAGATTACATATAATTTTAAAGACCCAACATTAATTATTTCAGGCTATGTGAATTAACTCCTTTGTTACCAGCAGTTGGCCTACGCTCACTTTAAAACCCGAATGCAGTAGCCAAACCGGAAGGAAAATTAATGGAAAGAATTTTCCACTTATCTATAGAATATACAAAAGACTTGATTTCTTAAAGATGGCAATATAAATAATGTTATTAAGTATAAACGTAGTATTGGCGCAAAGGCGTATTATTTATAGCATTCGTTGTCGTATAGTTAGTAACCTATTATTTGTTTTAAAATTATAATTTTTTATGACTAGTTCATTTGTTTTTTTTTTAACTTAGCACACATAAATACCTGAGAAGCTGAAAAAACATAATAATAATGTATAGAAATGTGTAAATAAAAATAAATAAATAAGTGATCAATCTTTTCAATAAATGAACGTCTACGTTAAGTATCATTAAGCCTGTGAAATTAAAAAAAATAAGAATATACCTTATTCTCAGAACGAAACATAACTTCAGTGTTTTAAAGTTACATAACCCTTGGGATACGGGTATCTTATATAGATTTCGTTCAGATCGGTGTTGTTTCAAAAGATCAATAAAATAAAAATGTAATACACTTGAGGGTTTCCCGTACGCGTTGGTTAGGGGGAGTAACAAGAATAATGTTTTGTTTCCCTGAAGTTATAAATCATCATAATAGCATTGTATACCGGTCTTCTGTAGTGCTACGTAGAATCAAACAATTTAATTTTACTACATAGATGTTCATTAATATAAATAATGTTTGCAATCTTCTAATATATTTTAAATGCACGTCAACGTTATCTTGAGTATGAAAATGCCTTATTTCTGTAACGTCTGTTGGTTTAGAAGTAGTGTGACACGTACTTCCATGGAGCTGCATTTCATACGTATTCAATCCTATAAAAGTTAGAAATCGTCGTACAGTCTTTACCAATGAAATTTCTAAATTAATAACTCTAATAATACATTATATAATTATAATTTATTACCAGTAATTAGTAACAATTGTGATAAATAACTGTGACTCTTTACTACCTTTAGACCGTTTTTCGCGTAACTCAAGTGAAGTGTCAGTAAGCAATTAGTAAATGGTTTAAGCAAACGTAAACCAACTTGCATACATCAAAGTGGCTATCAAATGTAGTAATCCCACATGCTTACATCACCTATTCGTCAACTTTTACCGTTCCATCTAACTGTCAACACGTATGAATAGTTCCTTTTGTATTCTTTATGTCTAGTATATTTCCAACATTGTGTTACTGCCTTTGATTGCATTTAGTAAATTAGAAAAAATTAAGAATACTTGTAATTTGGCTTACGAGTCTTCATTGTCTGTTTGTTTACACTCTTTTATGAAATTTTAAAAATGTTATATCAGTAACCTGAAACTTACTAAGATTCACTTTTTTTATTTCGCCAATCTCTGATTTCTAAAAATGTGCTAGGCTGATAATGACCTCATACTATTTAGCTACTTCCTTTGAGAACCGTCCTTCGTAATTCTTCTTTACAGGCCCATTTAGTTCAAGCTAAGCAAATTTCCTATTCGCTACGTTCTGTTTACTACTCCTGTTCTCATTACCACAGTTTAACATAAGAAATTTCTTACGAAACAAGAGACAAGTTATGTTAGGCTATTTATTAAATTGTTCCATCAATTATGTTAAAATAGGATTCGCCAATTTCTCTTAGTCACCACATTTCTTTTACTCTTGTTTTAACAACGAACAATGTTTTGGATCACTTTATGACTCTTCACATCACGTTTTTGTAAGATGTCTTCTCTTTTAGCATTGAAAGATGATTTTAGAATCCTAAATTATACAGTGATGAAATTAATTAGATCGCATTAAAGATTACAATTCAAATTTACATTTATATACCAAAACTTAAAAAAAGTGGTAGGCCTATGTGTGACATCTATACAAACGAACAAATAAGAAGGGAAGATAATGAGTGCCATACAATTATAATTGATTGAAACCTTCTAAAGGCATTGTACAAATGAAATAATTATTATTTTCATGGTCATTAAATCTTGTTAAAAATACGATGCTTATTATTAAAGTTACATAACGCAAATTTTTTAGTGTGTACTTAGTCATGTTAAAAGTCAGGTTTCACTTAAACCAAGCTTTCCAAGACTAAGTTACGAAAATTTTCAATAACAGATACAAAACAACATATTACTAACTTTTGACAAAAGTTTTGTCAAGCTTAGTCTCAAGCTTTTGGGAAACTTGAATTTTCTCTTGGAATTACTTTTGTCATTGTGACAGATTTTATAAATGTTATATGGCACGTTGTATTTGTAATACACTGTCAGATAGCCTATTTAGATGTGTTTGTAAATTACACGCGTATATAAGCTTCTGTTTAAAGTATGTATTAAAACACGTATACAAATTAAATACGTAGAAATAAACAACAAAGAGACCGTCCGTGCAGAAACAAAGAGGTCACATCATAACGTGGATGAGTCGAGTGGAAATGATTCTGATACAAAACTGAATTTGTCACTTGAGGAGTATTGTTGATTATCACGATAGTACTCCAGTCACTGATAAAGTTTAAAAGGCTATGATATACTGTATATCCTTTGATGTGTTATAAAATTCTCCACAAACATTTGTGTGAGTAGGTCTACTAAATTTGAAAACCATTCTTCCTTTTTTTATAACAAAATTTAAAAAATTGTAATTGTTTCCTAACATAATTAAGGTACGCTTAATTAAGGTACATAATATCTTAGTACGCTTGATACTCAAAACCGACTCAACGCGTATTTCTATACATTTTAAATTCCACACATTACAGGCTATTACATAATGACTATGGGTATGTTAATCCTATACACTGGAGATCTGCTCGCATAACGTACTCGTATATAGAGTGTTTATTTTAAATCGCAACTGACAATAGTTACATAAAAAATGATATTCATTCATCTACTACTGTACATACAAAAAATGTTACTATTATTTAATACATACATTATATATATTGTAACCGACATCTGTATGCCGGTCGTTACAAGAGATAAAAAGTTGATAGAAAATTTTATAAAAAATAGAATTTTCAAATAGTAAAAGATTTTGTTTATGTTTATTAAGAGGTGTGTATAAGAAATAAATCTGTTTTAAAAGGTTCTTGTAAAAATTTTAATAACAGGCAGGTATTTATTGACCGTTGAGCACTTCTTGAAGAATTGAACCAAGTCTGGAGTTAAATAGTTTAACTCCAGTTAGCAATCGATTGGTGATTTTTCTGGCTGGTCCAATATCTCGTTCAACTAAAATATTTTCTTCTTAGTTAAGTCCTTCAGCCTTAATAAATACTCTTAAATTAACCTGTGAAATAAGTAACAGATAAGAAATAATGGAAATATAAAGATTTATTGACAATTTATATAAATAATCGATTTTTTATCGATGAAGAGCAATTATCGACTCTGTCTCGGGAATTATCGATTGTGTCATACAGAACAAAATTTATGATATTTAATATATTAAAAGACAGGTTCTTTGAGCGATTAGAATTAATAGTCAGAGAAGGGTGACGAGAAAGTATAACATTAACAATTAACACAAATACAATAATTATTATTCAATAAAATTTAAATAATTCCAATAAGTAATGTGTATGTATGTTGTCAAACCAATATGCAGACGATGACGTCATTGCTGGAAGATAAAGAAGGCAGGCTTGAATTTTCAAAATGGCCGCTACTAGATATGGCGAGTTCACTGCAAAATCTGCATATTCGAAAATCACAACAAAATTACCTTCGTGAATGTCTGAAATCTTCCCGCACTGGTGTAATATGTCTGTTAAGTTATTTGGTGTATTCTGACGAAGTGTTCTGTGTAAACTTGTGTTGGTTAGTTTATTTTGTAGGTGTTCACTTCTTTGAGTTAACGTTCTCAAGATATGGTTATGATTTGTAGAGTGAATTGGTTTAAATATAAGGTTTTACTGTTTTCTGTCACTCGTATCATGAAGTTAGATGTTTGTTTTCACTATTGTCGTGAACGTATTGATAGCTTTAGTTTTAAAAAGTGTCTAATTCGTCTAACTCTCGTTTCACTTATTTTAATGGCTAAACGCTAGTACCATTTTCGACTCGATTTAAAGAACGTTTTGTCACACAACTATTCAGCTTGATATTCAACAAAAGACTAATTAACTTGGTCATAAATCTGGCCCAGTTAATCTTTGAAAAAGTATTGTTAACATATTTCGATTTCCCATACACATGATAAAATATTACATTATATATGGAATTTATCTTTTTTATTCATCACTTTTATGAATTATGAACCTTATTATTGGTTTAATCATCTCATTCCCTTTAAATTGATGTATTATAGTCCATATCTGTAGACATTTTGTGGAAATTAACAAATTTTGTTCACCTTTTGGAAATATAGGCTTAAAATTGGATTTCCGTCTTTATACGAATTTCCTCCATTTTAAATATTCTTAATACTATTATAATAAATTTTAATTATTCATATTCCTATTCCTTTCCTTAAGTACATATAAATTAAACCTTTGAACTGGTTTCTTGTGTTAATCTGTAAATTTGACATGGCTCTTTAAAATTAATTGATTTATATATTTTGAAAATTTACAATATGTTAAGGTATATTTCCTTATTATCATTTTAACTCATAGGATCATTCCCAGTAGTGGTTAATTGAGTTACCTTATATAAATCTTGCTAGTTTACAGGATTTATAAGTGAATTATATTGGTTTATACTGTTTCTGTGAATTCACCAAATGGCCTAGATTTTAGAATTTTATATTTCTGTCCTTCTCAAATAAATTTAAACTTAACTCCTCCTCTGACTTTACATAATTACAATTATATGAAATTAACATGGTTTATAACTTATTGTGTGGTGTAGTAGTTAATTAACACTACGGTTATTAAAATAAATAATTATGAACATTGTTTAGCAATCTGCACAATTGAACATATTGCAGACATGATTTGAACATATATCTTTTAACTATTTTTGAGTTAACATAGCATACCTCTTGGAACATTATTAATGGTATGTAGGCTATTATTTAGCAAACATAATTCTTTTTAAAACACATAACATAACTCTTATTTTCTAATAACTCTTACAAATACATTTTACTAACACCTTGATTTTAGGAATGTGAATAAACAGTCTATTTAAACATTTTACACTTATTAATACTATATTAATGCCAGTCCTTTCTGGTCTAAACCATTATTATTTGTGATCCCCTACCTCAGTAAACATAAACTCCTATACTCTATTTATTATCATTTTTTACCAATGTCTTATAAATAAAGATTTACATTAAAATAATAAAATACTGGAAATCTTCCATTTTATTATTTTATTATGCTGTTTATTATTAGATATTAAAGTTGTGATATAGCATACTGATAAGTTAGTATCACCAACTTTAAGTTTATTGCATTTCTAAAAAAAACACTTACACAAATTCACTTTCACTGTTGGTTCTGATATTTTGAGTCTTATTATCTCAGACCAGACCTTTAGTAATCAAGGACTGTTAAGACTAGTTTATTTTCTTTATTACACAATAGCTTTAGTCGATTCACTTCTTATAACGCTATACAGCACTTTAGTTTTCTCAATAATTACATTTTTATAGGATTTTGGGTATGTTATACTTTCTTTTGCACAGTTTTTGTGGGTTTGGGGTTGATAGTAGTTTATATAATAATAGGTTTTACAACGGTGTTTCTTTCATACTATTTCTTCCTCTCCTCCTGTCTTCTTTCTTGTCCTTCTTCGTATCTTCCTTCTGGTCTTCCTTCTTGTCCTTCTTCTAGTCTTCATTCTTGTCCCTCTTCTAGTCTTCATTCTCTGGTTTTCTTGTCTTCCTTCTTCATTCTTGGGTAAACCAAGGTACTTGGTGTTATCTCGACTGAGGTTTAGTTTGGAGCATTTAATTTATTCACTGATACTGACTTTATTCTTCTCTACAGGTTTCAGGGTATTGTTTTCTTCCTGTTCACAAACTTTATTCTTCCCTATTCTTGTTTTTTGGGGTATTTTGGTATTCACCACTCTTTAATTGAGTCTCTTTTTTCTTGATATGGTCTTATATAACTGGTTTACTGCTTTACTGCTCCTAGCTTCCTGGGTAAATTACTGATATTATACAATGAGTTGCTTCGATACTTTCTTTGGTTTTTTAAACAGTGGTTTTTATATATAATGTAATTGAGGATTTTTATTTTAACGTGGTTTATTCCTTTGATTTATTTAAATGTCATTCAATATTATTATAACATTTGTTGGTGTAATTAAACTTTATGATTTCATATGACTTAAGATGTAGTGGATTTTCTGTCACGCTACAGAATGCCCTTCTCCAGAAGTAATTTTTTCAGACTATACTTGCTTTCTCTGAAACATTTGCTTATGATAATTATTCTAGGTTTGTTACTATTTTGGACTTCCTTCCATTTCAACATTTTCTTATTTACATTTGAGTTTATATCATTCTCACTTGATCTTCCTTGATAGTAATAGTCATCTGAGTTTCATATTTATTATTTCATTTTCATATTTCTTCTTAGTATTTTCTCCTTGGGATATTTCCTCCCTATCGTTCCCTACTTTGTGAGCTGGTTCAGTTCAGAGAGGCACTGTACGCTACTTTCCTCTGCTGTCCAATACTTCACACATATTTGAGTACAGAGGCAAATCATCTCTGCTCAAAAAACATATTAATCCTGCTGGAATTATCTTCAGACAGATTAAAAAATTATTCAGAATAGTACACATTTGTTGCTATTTAAAAAATATCTTTGGGATACTTCACTTATTACTTATTATATTTCTCAGAGATTTTAATATTCCTATCTCAGTCGTTCTTCTGACTCATTAACTGGATGTTTCTTTCATTTGATTTTATGGTAGGAAGCTCTTCTATTATTACATTCCTCAACTTTTCTTATCATATAAATCTTTTGGTTATAAATTCTTTATTACCTTCTGTTTTTTTTATTATAATATGCATTGTTTATAGTAGCATATCTTTATGACATTTTTAGACTGTTTCTTAGTTCTTATTATTTCCACTTGTTCTTTTTCTAGAACTTTTTATAACTGTCATTATCATAATTGACATTTAATTCATAAATCATTTTATATTAATTCGTTTAATTACATATATCTTTGATATTATTCCCACATTATTCCTGTCATGGTTATTATACTTTCGAATGAATGTTTTTTATTAATTTCATAATGAGGTCATAATTTCTCCTCATACCACTTCAAAGTTTTATTATCTCATAATTCCAAATTCCAAATAAGTTTTTGTACTCTATTATATTCAATCACTCAAATCGTATAAAATAAATTTTTTTTTTTTTTTATTTCCTTTGGCATCATTTTATGGAAAGGTTTTTACTCTTTATATTGAAATTAGACATGATCACACTTTCCAGAATTATTTGTTTTAATTCTAAAGTCTGTTTCCTTTATTCATCCCATTATGATCCTTTATTACCATGGTAATTATATTTTATGCTTACCATAAATATGGTATTAAATCTCTTCTGTTTATCTCAACAAAGTGTTTTATTAATAATTGGTTGGTAAGTTGTACTTATTCTTGGTTTGGAAACTTGATTTATACACAATTCAAAATTCACTCTTCTTATATTATTCCATAAAGTTTTCTCAAATAATTTGTATGTAAGGTGGGCTTACATGTGTTTTGGCTGGTTTTATTTCTCTAAACTCTCTTGGTATTATTGTCAAAATGTTTCTCTTCAAATAAATATTTAGTAAGCTGTCCTTACTTGTTTTTGACTTTAGATGGTTTTATTTCTAAATTCTCTCCTTCTTTATTATTATATTATAGCCATAAAGGTTTTCTTCAAATACTTTTTTATGTAAGATTGGCTTACAAGTGTTTTAGAATTTTGAGGATTTCAAAATTCTTCTTGTTATACTCTTCTAAATGGTTTCATTAATAATAGTGTAGTAAGATGTACTTACTTTTTCTTTGGAATTTTTAGGATTTTATTCAAATTCTTCTTATTATATCATAGCCATAAGTTTTTCTTCAAATATTTGTATGTAATGTGGTATTACCTTATTTTTGAATTTTGTGGATTATTATATTATAGCCATAAAGTTTTTCTTCAAATACTTGTATGTAATGTGGTATGTACCTTATTTTTGAATTTTGTGGATTATTTCAAAATTCTTCTTGTTATTCTTCTTTAAAAATGTTTCTTTAATAATAGTGTAGTAAGATGTACTTACTTTTCTTTGGAATTTTTAGGATTTTTTCAAATTCTTCTTATTATATAATAGCCATAAGTTTTTCTTCAAATATTTGTATGTAATGTGGTATTACCTTATTTTTGAATTTTGTGGATTTTAAATTCTTCTTGTTACATTCTTCTAAATGGTTTCATTAATAATAGTGTAGTAAGATGTACTTACTTTTTCTTTGGAATTTTTAGGATTTTTTCAAATTCTTCTTATATTATTGTCGTAAAGTTTTTCTTCAAATAATTATTCATGTAATGTGGTATTACCTTATTTTTGAATTTTGCGGATTTTATTCTAACTTCTCTCTCTTCTCTTCCATTTCTCATTATATTTTTCATAATTAATTGTAATAGTTTTAGATATTATGTGGTAAACATATCATATTAGTTTCATAAATATTGTATGACTCTTTTCTTGTCTTTATTCAAACGTATTTCTTATTATTATTTTTCCTTTATACCCAGGTGGAGGCTTTTTATTATGGTGCATTGTTGCTCATATTTCCTTTATAAGGTGTAGTTTCTTAATTAATTTATTTTCTTAAAACCCTACTTTGGTTCTTTGTCCCTTCTTCTTCTTATTTTTCCTCAGTGGTAATTATTTTCATCTTCTTTGTGGTGGGTTTTTGCTGTTGTCGGTTATCATGACATCAGTCCCTTTTAGTGGAGGTGTGTGGTATTTGATTTAACCATAGTCTGTCATTTCAGTTGCTCTCATTGTCCGGATGACCATAGTCTTCATACTTGTTCCGGTACCAGTGACATTTTTATCCTTCGCCTTATATCTCATTTTTCTAGCCGTTATTCCTTTGTTGGCTACAAAGCTTATGTTGTTCCCCTTATCATATTGTCTTACATACCAATATGTCTCAGGTTCATATGCTGTATGACCTAAAAAATATCTGTGAGTTTCTTCATCTGGTTTATCAATTATTTGCTTCTCTGAAGCCCCATAATCTGGTTCACCATCATGTATCCATCCTGAAGGTATACATTTTTGTGTCATTGTACACTGGAACTGTCCTGGATGGCGCACTAATGGAACACACTCTGGTGATTCACCAGTGCCATCGTCACAGTCTGATAAGATGTTATATTTCCATGTTTCTGAAATACACCGTCCAGTCCAGCACTGAAACTGATCTGGTCCACATGTCGTATTCCGTTTACCTCTGGTCCTTCCCCATTGGTAAACTACTGTTTGATGGTACATTATTTGTAATATTACTTTTAATCTCCTGCCGTAATTTCTGGAATTCCTGATTTCTTCATGGTCTGCAATTGGAATATTATTGACATCCATTAAACCATGGTTCATCATTTCTATTTCTTCCTTTGTTTTCATTAATTTCCTTGGAATCGTTTTCCTCTTCTCCTTTGTTTCCATTTCTATATCTTTATTATTTTCTGTATTCCTGTTAATTTTCTTTTCATGTAATACTACTATTTGTTCCAAGCGTTTTTCGTTTGGTGCTTCTTGTGGTTCTGGTTTGCTATCATATTTTATTTCTTTGGTCCTCTCCACTTCTTCTCTTTGTAATCTGTCCTCTGTCAATATCTTATTGATCTTGTCCACTGTCTTACTCAGTCTTTCCTTTTCCTCGGAATTCATGTCCCTCTCTATAAGCCGGCACAATTCTCTTATGTTATCCCTTTCTTCTTGCGTAAGTCCTGCCATTTTGATCTATCGTTGTTGCCCTTCTCCTGACTGGATAACCGCTGCCAGGCTTATCTTATCAAGCCCTCTAAGTTGGACGCCACTTTGTAAGCAGACCGCTGTATGCCGGTCGTTACAAAAGATAAAAAGTTGATAGAAAATTTTATAAAAAATAGAATTTTCAAATAGTAAAAGATTTTGTTTATGTTTATTAAGAGGTGTGTATAAGAAATAAATCTGTTTTAAAAGGTTCTTGTAAAAATTTTAATAACAGGCAGGTATTTATTGACCGTTGAGCACTTCTTGAAGAATTGAACCAAGTCTGGAGTTAAATAGTTTAACTCCAGTTAGCAATCGATTGGTGATTTTTCTGGCTGGTCCAATATCTCGTTCAACTAAAATATTTTCTTCTTAGTTAAGTCCTTCAGCCTTAATAAATACTCTTAAATTAACCTGTGAAATAAGTAACAGATAAGAAATAATGGAAATATAAAGATTTATTGACAATTTATATAAATAATCGATTTTTTATCGATGAAGAGCAATTATCGACTCTGTCTCGGGAATTATCGATTGTGTCATACAGAACAAAATTTATGATATTTAATATATTAAAAGACAGGTTCTTTGAGCGATTAGAATTAATAGTCAGAGAAGGGTGACGAGAAAGTATAACATTAACAATTAACACAAATACAATAATTATTATTCAATAAAATTTAAATAATTCCAATAAGTAATGTGTATGTATGTTGTCAAACCAATATGCAGACGATGACGTCATTGCTGGAAGATAAAGAAGGCAGGCTTGAATTTTCAAAATGGCCGCTACTAGATATGGCGAGTTCACTGCAAAATCTGCATATTCGAAAATCACAACAAAATTACCTTCGTGAATGTCTGAAATCTTCCCGCACTGGTGTAATATGTCTGTTAAGTTATTTGGTGTATTCTGACGAAGTGTTCTGTGTAAACTTGTGTTGGTTAGTTTATTTTGTAGGTGTTCACTTCTTTGAGTTAACGTTCTCAAGATATGGTTATGATTTGTAGAGTGAATTGGTTTAAATATAAGGTTTTACTGTTTTCTGTCACTCGTATCATGAAGTTAGATGTTTGTTTTCACTATTGTCGTGAACGTATTGATAGCTTTAGTTTTAAAAAGTGTCTAATTCGTCTAACTCTCGTTTCACTTATTTTAATGGCTAAACGCTAGTACCATTTTCGACTCGATTTAAAGAACGTTTTGTCACACAACTATTCAGCTTGATATTCAACAAAAGACTAATTAACTTGGTCATAAATCTGGCCCAGTTAATCTTTGAAAAAGTATTGTTAACATATTTCGATTTCCCATACACATGATAAAATATTACATTATATATGGAATTTATCTTTTTTATTCATAACTTTTATGAATTATGAACCTTATTATTGGTTTAATCATCTCATTCCCTTTAAATTGATGTATTATAGTCCATATCTGTAGACATTTTGTGGAAATTAACAAATTTTGTTCACCTTTTGGAAATATAGGCTCAAAATTGGATTTCCGTCTTTATACGAATTTCCTCCATTTTAAATATTCTTAATACTATTATAATAAATTTTAATTATTCATATTCCTATTCCTTTCCTTAAGTACATATAAATTAAACCTTTGAACTGGTTTTTTGTGTTAATCTGTAAATTTGACATTGCTCTTTAAAATTAATTGAATTATATATTTTGAAAATTTACAATATGTTAAGGTATATTTCCTTATTATCATTTTAACTCATAGGATCATTCCCAGTAGTGGTTAATTGAGTTACCTTATATAAATCTTGCTAGATTACAGGATTTATAAGTGAATTATATTGGTTTATACTATTTCTGTGAATTCACCAAATGGCCTAGATTTTAGAATTTTATATTTCTGTCCTTCTCAAATAAATTTAAACTTAACTCCTCCTCTGACTTTACATAATTACAATTATATGAAATTAACATGGTTTATAACTTATTGTGTGGTGTAGTAGTTAATTAACACTACGGTTATTAAAATAAATAATTATGAACATTGTTTAGCAATCTGCACAATTGAACATATTGCAGACATGATTTGAACATATATCTTTTAACTATTTTTGAGTCAACATAGCATACCTCTTGGAACATTATTAATGGTATGTAGGCTATTATTTAGCAAACATAATTCTTTTTAAAACACATAACATAACTCTTATTTTCTAATAACTCTTACAAATACATTTTACTAACACCTTGATTTTAGGAATGTGAATAAACAGTCTATTTAAACATTTTACACTTATTAATACTATATTAATGCCAGTCCTTTCTGGTCTAAACCATTATTATTTGTGATCCCCTACCTCAGTAAACATAAACTCCTATACTCTATTTATTATCATTTTTACCAATGTCTTGTAAATAAAGATTTACATTAAAATAATAAAATACTGGAAATCTTCCATTTTATTATTTTATTATGCTGTTTATTATTAGATATTAAAGTTGTGATATAGCATACTGATAAGTTAGTATCACCAACTTTAAGTTTATTGCATTTCTAAAAAAAACACTTACACAAATTCACTTTCACTGTTGGTTCTGATATTTTGAGTCTTATTATCTCAGACCAGACCTTTAGTAATCAAGGACTGTTAAGACTAGTTTATTTTCTTTATTACACAATAGCTTTAGTCGATTCACTTCTTATAACGCTATACAGCACTTTAGTTTTCTCAATAATTACATTTTTATAGGATTTTGGGTATGTTATACTTTCTTTTGCATAGTTTTTGTGGGTTTGGGGTTGATAGTAGTTTATATAATAATAGGTTTTACAACGGTGTTTCTTTCATACTATTTCTTCCTCTCCTCCTGTCTTCTTTCTTGTCCTTCTTCGTATCTTCCTTCTGGTCTTCCTTCTTGTCCTTCTTCTAGTCTTCATTCTTGTCCCTCTTCTAGTCTTCATTCTCTGGTTTTCTTGTCTTCCTTCTTCATTCTTGGGTAAACCAAGGTACTTGGTGTTATCTCGACTGAGGTTTAGTTTGGAGCATTTAATTTATTCACTGATACTGACTTTATTCTTCTCTACAGGTTTCAGGGTATTGTTTTCTTCCTGTTCACAAACTTTATTCTTCCCTATTCTTGTTTTTTGGGGTATTTTGGTATTCACCACTCTTTAATTGAGTCTCTTTTTTCTTGATATGGTCTTATATAACTGGTTTACTGCTTTACTGCTCCTAGCTTCCTGGGTAAATTACTGATATTATACAATGAGTTGCTTCGATACTTTCTTTGGTTTTTTAAACAGTGGTTTTTATATATAATGTAATTGAGGATTTTTATTTTAACGTGGTTTATTCCTTTGATTTATTTAAATGTCATTCAATATTATTATAACATTTGTTGGTGTAATTAAACTTTATGATTTCATATGACTTAAGATGTAGTGGATTTTCTGTCACGCTACAATATATATATATATATATATATATATATATATATAGTAACGTCACAGAAAGTTCCATAAAGGAATTTAATTGCAAAGTAAATTATCATAAGAGGAAGGTGAGATGAACAGTATCGAACCCAAGTAATCCAAAAAGTTTTGTAATATTATCCGATAATTAATATTATTAACATGAAAAAACTACTAAGACTGAAACCCCATATATATTGTTTAAGTGAAGAACAGTGTAAAACTGATAATTTAGTATAAGAGAAACAGATAATCTCAGAAATGACCAAAATGAGGTCATGACATATTAAGAAATGTAACTCTGAATAGGGTATAAAAAACTATTTATTATGAATTAATGGACAAGATCTATTATTATACTTTATAATATAAATAAAATAAATGTATTAAATGATTTGAGCACATCATTAAAAAAGATGTAAGTTAAAATAAAAAATATATAAATGTTATCACAAAAACCAAGGTTTTGGAGTTGAGACCAATCACTCAGATTTTATGTGAAAATTAATTATTATAGAATTAATATAAAAACTATATGTAAATGTGAATTAGACAAAGACAAACAAATTATTTTAAATAGAGAAAGCTGTAAATTGATTAGAAGTTAATTAAAATAATCAAAAACCGTGTTAAACTGAAAACATGTGATGAATGTATAAAATTGTAATATTTATGAATTTAGTATTATCAAAATGCAACAAAATGGTATTCCAAAGTTGAAACACAATATGAAGTAACTATACTTATATATATGACCAACTGAAACACTTTAACTGTCAAATTGTGAAACTATTTACCTATACCATACCAGGCTGAGGCCAAAAAAACAATCACAAAAATAGTCATATTTGACAGACTAATTGTAGAATATTAGAAAAAATAAAGGAAAAAGGTACAATCCGATAATGTACAATGGAAACATACTTTCTCAATTGAAGGCAAGCTTAATTCATAGAGAATTTTTAAATATAAAAGTGAAAATTGTCACACCAAGAAAATAACTCATCTGTGCAAAACAGTGAGATGCTAAGTAATATTACAATAAAAATAAAATATATTAGGATAAACCAGGTATCCCCAAAGATAAACAATATAACAAACTCTAAGTGAATATGAAAAAAATTCCCTATATAATACCAAAAAAGACAAATTATTATAAAAAACCAGTGACAATAAACTAGGCCATATGTAATGCCTACACAAGAATGAACTTATTTATATGTTATATGTTTTAATATTTGTTTATTTTGTTATGAAAAGATAATTATGTTATGTATTAATGTTATAGCAAGAACCAAGCAACTTGATAACATTTTAATAATTAGAAAATTAGAATTTTGTGCAAACACTACAAGGTAAGAATTGTATTTTATGTTAATTTATTAGATTTAATTTGTTCAAAACCAATCGTGAATGGTATCATTTTATTCAGTTGAAAGCAGAGAATCCAAAAATAATAATGGCATGCAGATTGTAAGTAGTTCTGTAAAATTGTTTGACAAATACCAGAATAATTTCAGTAATATCCTTTAGTATGAAGAATAAGACGTTTTTGTTCTAAAGCTTATACGGAAGTCAAATTTGTTCTATCATGTTCTATTTGCATATTCTCGAACGTTCCAGAAGAAAATTTTACTCAAAAATACCGGAAGTTCATGTTTAAAAATTAAAACAATGACCCTTACAGAGTATAAAAGGAAGACGAAATTTGAAACAAAAAACACTTTATGCTTTGAATCCACAAGAGACACATCACCTACGAATCCGATCATCTCGTCCAAGGCGAAGTCGAAGAACAAGAATTCAACCCGAGAACACAGAAAGGCTTTTTCCCGTACATGACAAAAGACTGACTTAACCTATATAAGGAGTATATCGCTAAGCGCTAACGTGTTGTTGAATAGAGCAGCAACACGCCATATTTAATAGAAACGCACACAGCCAGATATCCAGCGGCCCTGAAAAGGACCGATTTTAATAGAGGAAATCAATTTTGCTGGTATTTGCTAAGATAAACCGACTTTGACAAAATTCCCAAACAATTTACTGACACGAGGCTACTACATTGAGTTTGGAACTAGCGCTGAGACGGCAGAATAGAGAAACCACGCAGACAGCTGTTCGCCGCCGCAAGAATTCAAAGCATAGAAACAGTACGAATTTTATTTCAATTGTGCGGAGTTCTAAAACCGTAATTTGACTTATAAATAGTTACCAGTGCGTGAGGAACGTAAAAACGAAGAGGCGCAAGATTGGAATCGTCCCCAAGAACAGTGTCCAGTGAAAGAAATACTTACCCACCGGAACGTGAGTTGTTCAAAAGTTAAAATCAATTTTACCTGGTATCCTTGTCACACAGTTGTACTACACATGTCAAACACCTTCAAACCACACAATTTTTGTAAAGGATCCCACTGATTTGTCTTGATAGTTCAAAGGAGTCACGTCCTGATTATAAAGTTTTTTCATACATTAAATTCATGCTATTCAACTGAGCAATAAAATTTTTATCAGCCGATGATTAATAAAAAACTTGTCAATAACTTTTTTGTAACTCTGCAATTTTGTTTAATTTGAGTGTTAGTCCTTCAGACGATTTTTATGAAAAGAAAGATCATTAAACATACGTTATTTATAATTCAAACTGTCTTGTTCATATTTTTTTATATAATTAATTTAACAAAAAAAGAGTTAATTTTTAATAATAATAATTTCTTGGAACAAATATCCAAGTGGCGCCCACATACACATATTAGCATAAGTTGTGTTTGCAGGACAACATCGTCGCAGAGAAACCAGCAATTAGTAAGTTTAAAAGTGCGCGGAGTGTAACACCCGACATCACAACACAAAACAACACACAATCGCTTTTTGTTATAAAATTGACGAATCCAACGTGAGGCAACGAGGTAAAGACTTGACGTACAAATCTTCTTTTTGTTATAATATATATATATATATATATATATATATATATATGTATGTATGTTATAATATATCTTTACTAGATGGTTTTTATTAATTGGTTTAAATTATAGATTGTTTTTATTTACTAGCAGTGTTGTTGTTGTAGTTGTTGTAGTTGTAGATTCTCACGTCGTTATATGGCTTGTTTAGTATTTAATATAACTAATTATTAATGGGTAATTTGAAGTTAAAGTTTGTGTTTAAAAGAGTATTAAAATCACTAATAATTCGCTGTATTCACTTCCCCACATACCATCCGTGAATGTCTTCAATCTTCTCGATGGGCGACTCTCTCTCACTGTAAATACATTTACAATACACAGATATTTCGTTTGAATATCGATAAATGCACATTAAATGAAACAACACTGATATTCGACTGTAAATTGAATATTCCAATATCAATGATTCGAATATTGCCGCCACCTTGTGAAATAATTGTTTCTAAAAAAAATAAGCTTTTTACTTCTATTTTATAGAAATGAAGACTCTATATCCACTGGTAACAAATTGAGGTTTTTTATTGACATTAGTGAAATTTAGCAAAAACTCCTTTAAAACAATTAATATTGATTTTTTTTAAAACAAACAACAACAAATTAAATGAATATTGAGACTTCTTCAGCTCAAGGCTGGTAACACTGTTACAATGTACGATAATATGGTACTTTAGGTTATGTTCACTTTGGTCATTTGTATTACCAATTTTCGTGAATTCTTTTAATATACATGATACTAGATATAAAGATGTGTTAATAAATAACAATTTTTACTTATTTATTATGATTAAAAAGAACAAAATTTAAAATTATTAACGTCAATACGATAGTCAATACTATCGTACTATCGTACGGTGCTCTGATGCCTAGTGAAGCTAAGATTGTAAACACGTGCTTTAAACTTTGCACTATTAAAATAATATTATTGATTTATTAGTTATTACTATTATGAACTGGAAAGAGAAAAAAATTGAAAAAACTCTTATTATCGATTCCACTTATAAAAATCATTTATGACAGAAGTGTTTCTCTGTGACAAAATATACGTTTCGGTTCTAGGATAGTTTACCTAGATGAGAGTAAGTTATAACGTATAATAAGTAATATCATATAAAACTCTTAATACTATTTTTACAAACACTTTATTTATTAGTAATAGGATGTAGAATTATCAGTAATGATAGTATCCACAAAAGAAAGTTATTATTTATCAAGACTAAATTCATAATCAATTAAGCGACTATATTTACAAGTAATTGTGTGCGGTATTTAATATGGATTCCGCTTTTATTAATTATTCTTTAAATATAAAAATATAACATCTTTTAATTAATTATCGCCATCACATTGGACGATAACTTTGTTCATCTCATTCTGATAATTATTCATCGTTATCGGTGAATGCACTCAAGCCTGTTTACTTGACTAGTGCAGTCTAACAATAATTTTCGTTCAACCAGCGAGAATTATTTCATTAATATTTTTTAAAATTGTTAAAGTATTATACTCCCTGTTTCCTTTCACATGACATGACCCTTATTATACACTGGTCATGTCTTTTGTTCACTATACACTTGTTACACTGTCACTCGATAATAGGGTGTTCAGTATAGGTTAATATTTGACCACATTACTGGGGGTGACGCGCACATTTTAAAATATGTCTTGACGACTGTGACACGCTCCTCCCGCTTCGAGTGTTGGAAGATAATTAATTCATCTCGCTAAAGCGTCTCTTTTCGTCTGGTGAAATTGAGTCATTCGATTGGTTTAGAAAGCCATACTCTCTACCCCAAACGCCTTGGTTAAATAAATATTTTAATTTTTAGCGTTACTAACTTCGGGTTAGAGACTATCTATAACGTGTACATGGACATTCGAAAATGATCGAAAATCTTATAATGGCTATAAGTTTCTTATTTTTTGTCAGATCGTCATTTGGATAGTGGCATTAAATTGCGGACACTTGCGTCTTTATTTTAAGTCCAAACAAGTAATAATTCCGTCCATTAATAATTCACTTTACCTTCTTCAAAACTCATATAGCGGTTCTTAACACAAATAAGTCCTTTTCACTATATTTTGTTGTAATTACATCTTAATACTTATGACTAAACATTTTGAGTCCATTTCTCATTCATGCTAATACATAATATTGCTGTACTTACAGTTTAAACAAAATTTGCTAATGGCGTATAAGCCAACTATGTCCGATTGTTTACATTTACCTATACCGCTATTATCCCTTATTCTACTACATATTTTTTGTATTATAACATTAATAGGTATATCTATATACATTTGTTCATACTTTATTTTGGTAAAATGCTATTTTATTTACATATATAGTATGGTTCAAATTACATTATGCTCTCATCTCGCCATTTTGTCACTCTTATTTAGTTATTTTCTACACATTGGATATATTGTTAACAATTAAAATTGTGTACAATTGTTGTACATGGTTAGTTTAGTGTATTCACTAACTTTTTGTTATCTGAAATCTCTCCAAGTTATTGTATGGTGGTTATTTACCCCTAGTTATATGATTGCAGTTAGTTAGTTTATTAAATTTCAATTATTAAATTACTAGTATAATATTTGTGAGTTGTTCTCATAGTAGTATTGAACATTTCTCTAACTACTGGTAACATTTCTTACATTCTCTTTATAAGTTTTGATAATGTTTTTTGACTAACTCTCTTGTCACATTGGGGTTCTGTCTATTTGGTTTATTGTTATTGTACTTAATTTGACTCATTTGTTGTGTCCTTCAGTTCATATGGTATTCATTGTTTTGTATTTTTATTCTTATTTAGTCTCTATTTGAAACAATTATGGATAATTACTTTGTTTAATTAATGTATATGATTTTATGTTGTAGGTCCAATTCATGTGAGGTTATGTGTCATTTGTTTGACAACAATGTGCTTCATAGTTTTTTACAGTATTCATCTCAACTACTGTCATCTCATTATGGCATGTTACTACAATGGTTTATTATTATGTTTTACACATTTTGTACACATTTTTACACTATCTGTTGAAACAATAATACTGGGTTTCTTAGTCTAATTATGTTACATATTTTGGTGGATTGTATCTAGGCTTTGGTACATTGACTTGTTTATACTCAACAAATTAGTTTATTCACTACTATTTGTCTTGACATTCATCTACATTTTGTCCTGTGTTGCTATGATATTCAGGCACATTTCATATCAAGGATTATAAAGCTTTTATTATTGATCTCTATGAACAATTAATTCACTTTTCTGTATTATATATTTGGTGGTCTTATTGATTATATCTGTGGTTTTACAATCTTGGATTAAACTTGGTACACTAATTGTCTGTGCATTTCACTTGTTAATCGTTGATTCTTTCACTTACAAATGGTCATTCACTTCCCTCCGTTATAAACACTTTCGTTGATATTGTTTGTGCTGTTTACTTGGGGTAAAATGTTATTATATCATATGTTGTTACACTTATATTAGGTATTCACTGTCATTGTTTGTGATCACTTATTGATGCTCAACAATTGGTTTCTTTATTATTGATAGTCCAATAATCATTATACTTATTCTGGTCACTACATTGACTTTGATGCTTTCCATATTTTGTGAATATTGATGTCTTGTACTGGTCATACATAATCTTCATTCTTCATGGTACATTTCTTCCTCTTCTTCTTCTTCTTCTTCTTCTTCTTCTTCTTCTTCTTCTTCTTCTTCTTCTTCTTCTTCTTCTTCTTCTTCTTCTTCTTCTTCTTCTTCTTCTTCTTCTTCTTCTTCTTCTGGTTAGTTGTTTGTCACTTTTGTTGCTTTTCTTGGTTACACATTATTTGTAATAATTCATGTTCACTGAATATAGTCATATTCTTCCACATTTTCATTCATTATTATGATAGTCATTGTCCTATATTTATTTCATTCTTATAACAAATTAGTTTGTTTTTTCACTATGGTGATTGTATTTGATTCGTCTCCTTCTTACGATGATAATCATTTTCGGCATATCCCCTCACTATTTTGATCTATTGGGCCTGTATGCTAACGTATTATATTGATTCATGGTATTTTCTCTTTCTTTCTTTTTTTTATACTCGATGATATTCTTATTACTCTTCCTTCTTCTTCGTCGGGTTGTTTCAATATTATTTATTCGTAGATACACATTTTATTTTTATTCTCCTGTTCCTTCTTCTATGCTTGATGAAACATGTTCATGTTATTCTTCTACTTGACGTATCAGACATTTTTTTATGTAACTGCTATTTTGGTACGTTACAATGTATGTATGTATTAAATACATATTGAAACTATTAAAAAGAGGTAAACATTGTTACACAAATTTTATAGAGTGAATACTGAAAACATTTTTCCACCAACAGAAGTTTGTATTTTCTGGATATTTCTAGTAACTTTTTCAGTCGTAGAGTTTACAATCTCTGCTATAAGTTGAATTATATTTTCTTGAATAATTCGAGAATTATTGCTTAATACACGACTTTTCAATTGTACTCAGAGATGAAAATAAATCAGGATATCTGGATGGTTATAAGCTCGTTCCAATGTCTTTTACCTAATAAATCTCACAGGAGGCTTATTGTTGAGTTAGCTGAGTCACACGTGACCACGTTTTTTTGGAAACCATGAAAACATTTTACCTTCATCTAACATCCCAATAAAATGTAAAATAATTTCATAAAATAGCTTTCCATTGAGTATGGTTTCAAAGAAATATAGAATCAATAACACAGTATTACAAACATCATACCATACAGTAATAGTGTGAGAATACAGAGGCTGTTCATTGCTTTAACGAGGATTTCAGGAGCTGCAGTAGCAGTTGTTTATCCTACTGCTAATGAAAATATACCTCATTGGAGTGAAACGTTTCTTATCTAAAACTTCAGTACTTTCTTAAAAAAATTAGTTAATCTAACATGTGATTTCTTAATCTGACAACCACATCAGACGGACACATGAGTAAATTATGTGACACATGGATCTTGTTCAGTTACAGGCTAAATAACCGAGAAAAGGTAAAAGAAGCACTACCAAGACATGATTTTTTTGTTTTGGCAAGTTGAGTAAGATTTCCTTTGAAAATCGTCACAGCGTTACTGATCTTCTTATGGCCCATTTGTTTAAAACACTGCACATATTTAAAAACAAGCAATAAGCCAGTTATTGTTTTTTCCAAAGCGAAAAAAGGTTTTGTTTGTTCACATTGGAACTACCTACAAAACTCTGCCTCGCAGTAAATATCTATCTTATTTCTACATTAATTTTAACAATAAAAAATATTTTTTATTTGTTTAAAACCATTTGTGTAAATAAATGAACGGAAGTTATTAAATAAAGTAAAAATGGTACTTTCTCAATAACCCTACCAGCACTAATTTTCGACATTTTGATTATGCAATAGTCAGAGTAAACATGAAGTATTGCAGTGAATATCGCTTATACGTTTAGTAAAACAATCTTTAGTTTTTTATCATCACCTTTTTTATTGTCACATAATTAATACGCAAAGCATTTCTAACAATATTGCGGGTTAAACCTGCCTTACTGTCAGCAAAACATGATGTTTTGCGGAAGCGGTTCCCGTTCGGAGTTAACAAGCAACTATTCCAATCACGATGTTCAGGTTGCCGACCAAGATTACCTTTCAGTGCGCATCGAAGGCGGTATTTAGTTTGCCGATAAGAAGTTCCACATACGGAAGCTTTTGAGCTGCGACCACGAGAACACCGCCAACAACTCCAAGGATTTAAATGACGGTGGCCTCAAGATGGGGACGCTGCGGCAGAACGACGCGGTGATGACCAGAAGAAGCCCTCACCACTAAGGCCGTGCCCAGTAACATATATCTGGCTAACCGAAACCGTTTAGCAGGGGCCAAGTGGGTTTCAGACTCGAATGTGTATCTCGGATTTGAAGCAAGTTAAAAATTCAAGGAAGCCGGAACGCTTGGGACCGATACCAAGGACTTGGTATTTTAGTCAGCAAATGAGAGTTCTCGTTTAAAAACTAGGTTTATAGAAATCTTATTTCTCCATAGGCTTCCACCATAACTGACCTCAATGCTCCTGCTCCGCCTACATTTGTATAGGACGCAGTCAAGATCCTGGTGAGTGCATACTCGAGTCATTTTGAAGCATCATGTGGAACGTAGTATTCTTTGCATGCTAATGCAATATTAGCATAATTATTTGTATTATTATGTAACGTAGAAATTATTATTAATTATGTAGCACTGTTAAGTATTATGCAATAATGTAGCAACAATTACGCTACAATATTGCATGTATTTCCACATAGATTTCTTTGCCCGACGTCATGTCTTTGTACATAATGTACCATAGTGTATTGCAACAAATTTAAATTTTATAGCGTCTATTTTACAGTCGTATACACCTACGTTTTAATCGAGAAACCTCACTGTGTAAGCACGAGAAGTTGTGGAAATAAGTCCAAAATTAGTTTCTATAGACCGTAAAACTGTTTGCCTGATTGCTTGTAATACGTTTATGTTCTAGGATAGAATTAACACTACGTAATGTAAATCAACCGAATCCTTTGTTTCTTTTTCGTGCTGCAGTATTCTTCCCGAGCTCCCATATTACTTGCATAATCAGGTTTTGGAAATTCTGTATTATTTGTTTTCATTCTTCTATAGTTAAACATTTTTGAATTTCTTACGCTGCTATTTAAATTACGCTATAAGCCATACATCTGTATGTTCGTTTATAGTATTCACGATTTCAGCTTAATAAACTAAGAAACAATTTATATCCATTAGTAAAAATAAGAACTAAATTCAACCCGTTTTTTGAATAACTAAATGTAATAACTATATTCCACGATATTCATCGATATAATGTTTTCTGTTGGGTTTCAATTAAGAAATTATAAGTAGCTGAATATAATTTGGATTATTATTTAACGACCAGTTTTTAAATCCTTTACTCTATTTTGTAACATTAATATTAATGTAACTATATGTAATCAGGTCAATGTTATTACAATCAGGTCACGTACATTAGATAATACTGTGAAATATTTACGTCACACTTTTGCCATTTGAATCATAAGTAATTTCCATTATGATTACACCCACTGTAAAAATATAACAGTAAGCTAATAATTATAATGTATAATACTTATGATTTTATAATATTAATAACTCATAAGGGTATAATGTGAATAGTCTATTTATTGCTGGCAACACAAAATATTGTAAAACATAATGATGACATTTCGCCCTATATGTCGCCGTCTGCATCAAACTAGGTCACTTCAGTGCAAATGTTTCGTTACGCACCCATAGTATTGATTCTCACTAATTATTTTATTTCTTGTTCTATTGACATTCGCTGCTCAAGTCTTCTATACAGGCTTAAACATCAATTAAACATTCCACCATATAACATTTGATTGTCAGACTTTTAGCGTATAATATAACAAACGCGATTATTCATTTTATATTTTTGAGTGAGACTTTTGCTTATTGATTTCCGTGAGGTGTAATTTCCCAGTGGCATAATTTCTGTTCAGGTTACCTGTAAATTTACTCATTTTCTTTAATAACTCCTAGTTATTTGCGTTTTCTATCTGTCACTGTTTATTATATTAACATTACACCCTCATACTGACATAAGGTTTGAAAGAATTTGACTGTTGGACGATTTGAAGGAAAAAAGGAAATACTTCGAACTGAACGAGAAAAGCAACGGTTTTCAGACAAATTTGCAAATCATGTACGAGGATCTCCTGTCAGGCATAACACTTCATTATAATAAATATTAATAATTCTAACCTAAACAGCTTATTTACAATCTACCACCCCGCCTTTTGCCAGTCAACTACAGTTTTTCTGCGATGTAGAACAATGCTCTCTAACTTTGTTAATGAGTTGTTTGGTTTTTATTTGAATGCGTGCACAAATATATCTATTATATCAATTATACATATATTCTGTTCCTTCTGCTGTGTGTAAATGCCAGAGACTGTTGTGTCGCAGATGCACACACAATCATTAAATACCTTAAAATTTTAACCTCAACAAATTACTCACTATACATTTAAATATCTTGGTTGTCTAATGTTACCAGAGCTATTAGATAAACATGCTACTAGGAACTATTTTAGTTATTTTTGTATAATTAAGAAATAATTAAAGAGAAATTTAGCAAAGCTAAAATTAATAATTAACCAGGTTTCAGTCTGAAAATTTCATTTATTGCAAACATTTATTAATATCTTGTTGAAGTTTTAAAGAAAGTATTTAAAAAACACTGTTAAAAATGGAAACCAATATACTACTTCTGGTACATTATTTTATATTTAAAATATCGGTATGGAGAACCATACATGACTTCCATATTCTAAGATTTATATTTAAAATCATTTTCGAAATGAAATATTACCATAGAAACTACTTCTTTCTACTTACTGCTTCAGCCTTAACCACAGTACTGTGGTCACTAACATATACCACCTCACGTTATCGCACTCGATTTTCACTGATGATGGAAGTCGATGGCATTGCCGAAACGTCTGGTTTTGTAGAAACCATTGGACTACGGCCAAATATCCCGGGAAGGAATTTTAACAAAAACTACTTCTTTGTTGCCGATAACGTTGTACACATATATATAAAATATATGCATAAAATTAATGGCTTGTATAAGTTAATGATTGATCTCCATTAAGTAGTGCTCAAGTTTCCAAAGTTTTAATATTATGATGTCCGTAATTAAAACATCAGAGCAGGTTTAGTGTGAATGAGGGTACACTGTGGACCAAAAGTTTCAACATTTCCTATTGAGCGTTGCTTAGAGTAAAGCTGCGAATCTACAGTGTATGTTTCACAGAACAAACACGCGAAAAAGAAGGAGCGCTCCGAAGTCACTCATGGACCCTCAGCATCTTGCAGAGGGTTCATTCCCTAAAGATGAAAAGTCTGTCTATGAATCGTTCCTCTGTAAACACGTGCAGTTACACTGCCCAGCGATCCACAGGAAGCAAATTGATGTCCATTTTCTCGGCTTGCAAGCGTTATGTTGGTGTGGGTTTCGGCACTTTCCATGTAAAAAGCGTGCAAATGTAAGAAAATAAACATGAGTGAGGCCAGAAATAACGCGAATTTTGTGTGTGTGTGTCTTCCCTGCCTTTTTATTGCTGTAGTCATAATAATAAAATGGAAACGTAAACATTACATAACTGAGATATGCTTACCTGCCACGAACGATATATTATTTTATACATGTATATTAACTCATACATAATTTACATTCAAATGAAAAGATTATAATTTTATTGCCTGGCAACAAAATTATTTTATTTTTAACAATTACCATTGTTTGAAAACGTTTAAATGAATTTTCAAGTACTTTACTGTTGTTAAAACGTAAAAGTTGCAGGTAAACTACCCCTTCCCCTTAACCGATCTTCACCAAAATCGAAAGTCCTTGAGATCTCTACAATTCAGGGACGTATGCAAAAAATTATTTGATTCTGTTTGAATTTGCGGCTGTTATCGTTTACCATAGAAAATACCCTTGATAAAAAAACGTTGCTCGTAAACTACCCCTTCCCCTTAACCGATCTTCACCAAAAACAATAGGTCTTGAGTACTCTACAAATCAGGGCTGTATGCAAAAAATTATTTGATTCTGTTTGAAGTTGCGGCTGTTATCGTTTGCCATATGAAATACCCTTGTTAAAAAAACGTTGCAGGTAAACTGCCCCTTTCCCTTAACCGATCTTCACCAAAAACAATAGGTCTTGAGAACTCTACAATTTAGTTCTGTATGTAAATAATCTTTTGATTCTGTTTGAATTTGCGGCTGTTATCGTTTGCCATAGAAAATACCCTTGTTAAAACATAAAACGTTGCAGGTAAACTACCCCTTTCCCTTAACCGATCTTCACCAAAAACAATAAGTCTTGAGAACTCTACAATTCAGGGCTGTATGCGAAACATTATTTGATTCTGTTGGAATTTGCGGCTGATATCGTTTGCCAAAAAAAAAAAATTTCCCTTGTTAAAAAAAAACCGTTGCTGGTAAACTACCCCTTTCCCTCAACCGATCTTCGCCAAAAACAATAGGTCGTGAGTACTCTACAGGTCAGGGCGGTATGCAAAAAATTATTTGATTCTGTTTGAATTTGCGGCTGTTATCGTTTGCCATAGAAAAAAATCTATAGACAGGCAGACACACACACACACACACACAGATAGACAGACAGACACTTTTCGGAAAACGACTTTTTTTCATGTTTTGAGTGTAGTACAATCAGAATCTGCAATAATCTCGAACACGATTTTTTTTGCCATCACCATACTTCCATTTCCTTAAGGAATATGGAAGTAAAATAATAATTATACTAAAAACAAACAAGTTGTTTTCAAAACTATTTACGTTCTCTATGTCTACGTAACACAGTTCTTTTAGATGAAAAATATTTTCTACTACAATGTCCATAGAATGTGAAGTTATAACGTTCTATATGACAATTTCAAAGTAAAATGTGTGATATGGGTGCTGAACGCAATTAAAAAGAATTACCTCTCCATCACAAAACTAGAACACAGGCACAAATTCAGTATATACAGAAAACCAACTACAACTGACACACTAATACACAACACCTCCAATCACCCAATACAACACAAACTAGCTGCTTTTAGAACCATGATACATAGACTTAACAACATCCCCTTAGATGAAATAGACTACAAAGACGAACTAAACACGATAAAATATCTAGCAGAATCTAACGGTTATGACAGAACAATAGTCAGTAAACTCCTACACAAAACACAAAACAAACAACAGACAAAGACAGAAAACAACAAATTCATAACACTAACATACATCAACAAACAAACAGAAAAAATTGCCCACAAATTCAAAAAAGCAGGATACAGAATCGCTTACAAAACTACTAACAAAACAGAACACACACTATCAAAACGCATGCCCAAAGCACAAAACAAATTCGATCTACCCGGTGTATATAAACTAAATTGTTCAAATTGCAGTAAATTCTACATAGGCCAGACAGGACGTAGCTTCAAACAGAGATACATTGAACACACAAAAGCACTCCACACCACTACAGAATCTACCTTCGCAAACCACCTCATTGAAGCAAACCACACATATAAAAACATCGACAATAACATGAACATACTACACGTACACACAAAAGGCCGAAAACTAGACACTCTAGAACAATTAGAAATATACAAACACACAAAAACAAATAAAAACGACATCCTAAACGAACAGACACAATTCAAATCGCACGCATTATTCGAACACATCTCACCACACACACACAGCTTCAATCTTTCAAAACACTTTCTCGTCGCCAACAACAAGACGAGCAGCGCTACTAACGACAGCCTCTGATGAAGCCTTCTATAGGTGAAAGCCGGTTTAGGCTGTAAGGTAAAACTTTACGTTTTTACTTATAAAAAACATTGTGTTCCGAGTCGTCAATATTATAGTGATATTTAGTTAAGTAACGGACACGTCATGGACAACGAAATCCAAGAAAAAGAATTAGTTAAAAGTCAGATAGATAGTTGCCAACAGCACATAGCATGTTTATGTTCACAGCACATAACAGCACATTTATGTTCTCGTACCTCTATTAAAATGTAAATAAAAGGCAGCGGACACAGCAGTTTCTGATTACCTCAAATTGCAGTCATTTAGTTCAACCATAAAAAGTAAATACTATGTCATCATCATCACCACCACCACCACCACCACCACCACCACCACCATCATCATCATCATCATCATCATCATTGGATTGACAGCCCTTTGTGGGCCCTGGCCTTCTTTAGAAGATTTCGTCATTCTTCTCTATTCGTACTCACTTTCCTCCAGTTTCTAATTTCAAGAGTACTGATGTCCTAACTCACCGCATCCGTCCATCCCAGTTTTGTCTTCCAACTTTCCTTTGATCTTCTGGCTTTGCATTAAACATCTTGTTAATAACCCTGCTTTCACAAATACGTATAATATGCCCATCCCATTCCAATCTTTTTAATTTAATAAAGGTGACCACATCATGTTCATAAACTATAGAGCTCTAAATTATATCTTTTCCTCCAGACTCCCCCCTCTTCCACTGGACCAAAAATTTGCCTGAGCATCCCCCTCTCAAATATATTTAGTTGCCTCTCATCTGATCTAGGCAGCGTGCATGTCTCTGATGCATAAGTCAGTAATACTATGCCATCCCCATCACGCATGCAAATACTGATTAGCTAGTAGTGAAATGCGTTAATATACCATCTCTAGATATGTTAACTCTGATATACAGTCTTTTGACATGTGTTGAAATTATCAACGAATTAGCTTACTAATGTAGAAATGATAATACTGTAGTTACATTATTTAATGCTTGGTGATTAAATACACATTATTTTCTATTTTCTATTTAACGCCGTTGTTTCAAACATCACATCACCTATACAAAATTGTCGCTAATCACATAAATTGCAGACACTCAAATGAAACACCGATCCTGAGTTAGATTCATTGTGCCATTCTGTTTAAATAAGATATACTGAAGACAGACAATTTATTGTCACGTGACACAAACACAAACGGTTATACGTTAGTAACTGTAACAAGGTCGTGAATTTTAAGTTTTGGAAAGTACGCTTTTATTTGTAAGCTATCTCTAAGTAGTTTAAGCTAGCTAACTCTAGTTTGATGATTGTTTTACTATATCTGGTTTAGTTTTCCATTTTTTCTAAAATAATTTACATAATAATATTCAACATTATAAAGTTTTTTGTTCTTAACAAAATATTCACACTCACCCCCTTTACTGATGCAATTCACTTTCTTAGAGTATCCACTTCAGACGCCTTTCAAGTGTAACACACAAGCTATGTATGCTAAACTATAAAACATGATATTAACTAAAGTAGAAAGAAAATAAACCAGGCATGAATTAAGTAGGCATGAATTTATAGTCGGCAAAAAGACGGCACATGGTCACGAACATTGCTGAATTGGTGGGTAAGAAACGTAAAGTGACCACGACTCTTTGCATATTGGAGGTATGTCCTGGATACACTGAACTGAAAAACATTCTCTTTGGAGATTTTCACTAGGAAAAGACTAGGGAGGTATACGATTAGTAGCAGAGGGACAAATACTAACGTAATGGTGACCATGACGTTTCTGTACACATACCAAATTTTGGACTCGATAACTTTTTATTGGTTTATTTCTGATGTTGGCACTTTATTTAGTAGATTTATTAACATAAAATTCCATCAACTGTTATCATGTTTCAAAGGAAAAACTAAAAGAACGCTTCGTATTTCATTTAACGCGTTCTTCGCTATTCTACACTTGGTTAAGACAAAATAGGCCTACCATTTAAATACTTAATTTCTGTAGTACAGTACGGACAACAGACTGATGTTTCGGTTTTGTGCATTCATTCACATGGTGACCGTTTTATATATGTAGTAGACGAATTACGTTGTACTGTAGCCAATAGGCTACTGTACAGTATTGAAATACGTAGACTCTATATAACTTCTTCTTCTTCTTCGTCACGGCTTAGACTTAGTCTGTTCCGGCTCTAAACTGGTCGGACTATATTTTCTTGGGTCTTCCCAGGCTTCTCTTCCCTTTCGGCTGATGCAATAAGGCTACCTTGGGGAATCTGTCACTGCCAATTCTGCTAATGTGTTGTTTCCAGCTTTCTCTATACTTAATAATTATGATTCCATTTACTTCTTCAACTTCCAGATTCTCTCTTATATGGTCATTTATTTTCATATCTAAATTTGTGTACCCAGCTATGAAACGGAAACATTTCATTTCTGTAGCCTGAATTCTTGATATTTGTCTAGCAAACATTGTCCATGTTTCTGAGTCATAAGTAAGGGTAGGAACTGCCAAGGATTTGTACAATTTTATTCTGGACTCATTCCTTGCCTTATGTTTTAGAGCACGTCGAAGAGTTTCTGTTATCTGGTTAAATTTATTAATAATTTGATTAATATGATTAATAATAGTGAAATCTTGCGTTACAAACTAATAATATACATTAGTGACGAAGAAAAAATAAGATTCAACTGAATCATGTGAATTATAAAATATGAAACCGAACCTGTGACCCATAAATCCATCCAAGAGCTGTGCTGAATAAATCAGTATTTTCTAAAAAGAAATTGTATTGTTGAGGAATTTTCGAAACGAGGCAGAACACATTAATTTAATGCTGGACATTTATACAAAATAATTGAAGATATAAAATGAAATTATGAAGAAAAACTGTGGAAATAACGAGGAGACTAATGTTTTAATGGATTACAATGAAAACTTGAAGGCCAGAAGATAAATATCAAGCAATAATTCGTAAATGAAACTACAAGACTGGTGATATTGTTCCATAATGTTAAGACAAACACATGGGAACAAACATTACTTCATTTAAAGAGCAAGTTACAGTGAAACACTATAACAAAAACAATATAAACATTATAATTATGAATTTTATTTGTACACTATAATTATTATTATTAATAGTTCTTGTATAAGTTGTTTTGTATGATCCAAAGGACCCATGATTCAACATACATACACAACACCAAATTACTGAACATTATTTATAAGTATTATGTTTTATTTTATATGTATGACTTGTACGGTACATTGACTTTAAGAGCTAACAACTGAAAACCGAAAAGAGCTACAACTGAAGTAAGGGACATGGAATGTTAATACAATTAAATATATGTCAAAGAGAAATTAATCAATAAATTTTATGGAATTTCAGTCAAGATAGAAAAAGAGTTTGATTCTTTATTTTAACCTAACATTACATTGGAGAAAGGTAAGATTAGGATTTAAGATTCACATTAGATAGAATATATTATAATATATATATATATATATATATATATATTTACTCTAGTATTATGTAATGAAGAACGAATTATATTAAATTTTTTTCATCCTAAAATCTGCATGGGTCACAGAAATGACAGTGTGTGTCATATTTCATTATACTAAAATTGCGTGTAGCCAAACTGTACTAAAGGCAAATTGAATTGGGATTAGTCACATAGTCTCGCGCAACAAAGTTACAACCAACGTGATCTTGTGTGTTTATTATCTCATGGTATGGTTACACACGTTTGGTGGTAAATTTTGATTGGTAAATACAGAAAGATTAGTGCAAAACGTGGGAGAAGTTAAACATGTTAAACAGTTATTAATTGAACATAGCTATAAGCAATATAACATAGTTTCTCAAACCTAACTATTCTATACATGCTTCAGAAAAGGAAAGGATCTGACAGATTACTTCTTTCTTATTTAGTACAATGTAGGAAGATACAGTTTTAAGAACTATTAGTCAGCTTTGCTATAGCAAAACTTAAATACTATATTTTGAGAAAGATTTTACACAAATTTTCTTGTGTTTGCAAAAATTAATCTTTTTTATTTAAATTATATAATTTCTAATTTATCTCAAAGAATTAATATCGTTAATTTTTCCCCAAATCTGAATTTGACACTGTTTAGTTAATGTTAAACTTTATCTTGTAAGATAATAATATTTTTATATTATCTGCAACCATTGTTTTTACTAACAGTTGCACACATGATGCAATACACAAATAGGATTATAAATGAAAGCAACAAAAGACTATAAATGTTATTATATAATTAAAATTACATTGTCAACAGAACGCATACACTGTAGAAAACGGTTTAAATGTTAAGTATGGAAAAATAATAAACTAAACATTCATAGAAGTTAGAAATGTGTATTATTTTTTTAGATACGATTAGCTTAGCTACCATGAATTTGCTAGGTAACCATACAGTTTGTTCAAAGGAGTCAACAATTGTATTTTAAACTACATAATTTTTTTTTACTATAAAATTTGCAACATATATGTACGTAATTACGTTCTACAAGTATCTCGGCTATTCCAGCAGAGCCCAGCTGTAATGTGTGTATGCGTACATATTGCTGGTACTTTGAGATGAATTACGTGACATTATCATGCGTCGATAATCGAGACTATTCCAGAGCGTACCAATCAGCTCACTGTGTTCAAGGACACTGTTTCTAGTGGATTCGAGAACTCCTGTTTGTTTAACATGTCGTCCAAAGTGTTAGATTATTTCTGGCGTATCAGCGGGGTATAAATATAGGCATTCAGCGACCCCCCGACGGTCCGGTCAGTTTATGTCGGGCGATTTACACAGTGCGTATCAAGTGGTGTGTTAGTGAAAGTGATTATAATGCGGAATTATTTATAGTTGACATTACTATTCCACAGATTAACTAGAATTCTTGTACGAGTATAATATTGTTGAATATCTTGTTGATTACAAACTGTTAATTGTGATAATTAAATCTGGTTTTTAGTGACTTCATTGGTGTCTTGTATTTTGTTTTCTACTGTACCATACGACGATATGTTATACCGTTGTAACAATATGATTTTTCGTATATAAGTACGTTACATTTGCTTTAATCAAGAGTTACACTTGGTAATTCTTAATCAAGTAAGGAAGACAACTTTTTTCAAATTTAAGGCTTTTAATAAAAAAGCATAAAATTCAGAAACCTATATTATTTACGTCACTGTAACCTTTATATTTAATATATTTCTTACTGTCACTGTGACAGCTGCTGTTATCTTTAGATTTAATTGAATATTTTATTATTGTATTTTTATGTTTTTTGTATTAATGTTATCTTTATTTGCTAAACGTAAGAAAAATAAAAGGCAAAAGAAAAATTGTACTTTTCTACTACTTTTGTACTTGGAAGAATTCTGTGACGAAGAGCGACAAAATTTGTTGTCTTTGTTAAAAATTTGCACAACGCTCACGTTTCATAGTAAACTGCACTACGCCCTCTTTCCAAGTACAGCTGGCTCAAGAACAATTTTTATAAGACGACTATATACAGTTTTGTGCAAATTATGAGTACGTTAAGATACATGTTAACACATTACAGTGTACCGGATGCAACCACTTTATATTTAAATTGATATTAATGGACTACGTAGCCTAAAGAAATTACTTACAAACGGTTACTTGCGTATAATTATTGATCATTTGGAGACCGTCTTGTCCAGAACTAAGACAAATTCCAACAATGAAATAGATAATAACATAGTGATTATAATTATATGACTGTAATAACTCCTAAGCATAAACTTAGGTAATTTACGATTTTCGCCATCTTTTTCGTCACTGTTTAACAATATTATTTTAGGGGTTAGTGCAAGTATTTCAGTTTCAGGACGCCGGAAACTTGGTCTTCCTTAATTTCTCAATTCACGTCTGTTACACAAAATGATATAGGATCACTATACTGATGTGGAACTACACTAGATTTGTTGAACCGCTTTGCGAACTACACTGGACAACACATTTAAATTGATTTTTGTTCTTATGATAAAATCATTCGATTTTTATTAATTTGGGGTGCTCAATTTGAATATATAATCAGAATAGCTCTATAACGCATAGTTTTTTCTGAATGGTGAAAACATTTTACTTTTTTCACTTTTGTTCATAAAGTCCCATAATTCTGATAGATAAGTACAAATGAAATAATTAAATGCCAATCATCACGACTGTTTTAGTTGTTTCCATTTGTAGACATCTTCTGGAGTGTCTCTTATCACGTTACAATAATATTCTGCTAGCACTGTGACGTTCCAATTTCCTGACGCCTTGGTGAAACCTGTGCATATTCATCACTTACGTGAGTAAAGAAATGCAATTTTAATAACATATTGCAAATATCACTATAATATTGACGACTCGGAACACAAAGTTTTTTATAAGTAAAAACGTAAAGTTTTACCTTACAGCCTAAACCGGCTTTCACCTATAGAAATTTCAACAAAAGATGTTTTGTTGAAATTTCTATAGGTGAAAGCCGGTTTAGGCTAAGGTAAAACTTTACGTTTTTACTTATAAAAAACTTTGTGTTCCGAGTCGTCAATATTATAGTGATATTTAGTTAAGTAACGGACACGTCATGGACAACGAAATCCAAGAATTTAACATATTGCAATTACTTTTTTCGTAGGCTTTGATTAGTTCTTTTACAATTGCTCGTCCGTCTTCTGATTTCTTATTTTCAAGAAAGATATTGTAGACAGACTTGAATGAAGACGAAGTACTTTTCTTTAAATTATTTAATTTACTTTAAAATACTTCATCATTTAGCATTGCTTTTAGTTGTAGCCCAATGAAAACACCCTCCTTAATTTTTTTTTCACTCAATGACAGGAACTTGTTTCTTAAGTACATTACCTCTGCTCTTTCTTTATTTATTTAAAACCTCTTCATACCTATTATAAGAGGTTTCTGACTAAATGTAGACAGAGATGTCGTTAATGCTTTGTTATCTTATTTATATACTGATTTAAAGTACATTTCCTTAAGCGCAAAATTTCTATAACAAGTGCCCTGGCATGTTATTGAAATTACATCATTCTGTTACAGTAAATTCCTACACAATATGTATGTACGTGGTGCACACAACGTAATTATGTCTGCGTACTTTTATACGTTAATTCTCTACATTTTGGATGTACGCTCTTATTAACATTACAGAAAGTAAAATGATTTTAATGAATCATATGTAGGACTTTAATAAGTATTTTCATCAACCCCAGTTTGACGTGTAATGTAAGCTAAACGTCTTTGGCATTTACTAACGGCTTACGAGAAACTCCAGTGTAATTCATAATGTAAGCTAAACATCTTTGTCATTTACTAATGGCATATGAGAAATATCCTTTAATCTTTGAATAAAATTACTCCTTTTAAGCCAGTCGTATAAATGAAATAGTTGGTTCTGTCGGGACTGTTCCATTCACACACAAAAACACCCATTAAAGACAGTAAAGACAGTAAAACAAAGTTCAAATTTAGAGTTTTATTCAAAAATACACATAAAAAACGCATTTTTATGAAAAGGGCGGAAAATTTGTTACGCAGTGTTAACGTACATCGTTGAAAAAATTGATTTCTTAATTACTTATAAACATTATAAACCTACAAACTAACAGTCTATAATTTGTAAGAGAAGAATGTAAAATGTGAAATAAAAATTACTGACAACTAAAATTATACAAGAATAGATTAAAAATTATAAAAATCTAGGGTAAATTGTGTCATTTTTTAAAACTGACTACACCGACAGAAAGTCAGTAAATTTCAGTCGTCATGCTGCGACATTAAAAACGTTTCAAAATACAAAGAGAGATACTTAGTTAATATCTCAAATAGGAAGACTTTTGACATTACTTAGGTAGTAAAATTAAACACTATGAAAAAACGACATGAGACCAATGGAAAGCAAGAAAATAACGTTCTTAATAGCAGTAGAATGATATACACTAAGCGGCAGGAGAGATACGCTTAAAGTAATCTGAAAACATTTAACTTCAATGCGTAAAGCAAGTAATGAAACTGGTATTGTTACAGCACAATTTTAATCGTGTACTAATGTTTGAATAAGCTGTACAAAGTCCATTAAAATAAAAATATAAAAAGTTAAACAGCTTACTTAGAATGTAGTTTTTTAATATTTTATAAAAAAGAGCATTCACAACAAGCAACGTAGTTGCAAATTTTAACAAAATCATTAAATTTGATTGCATTTCTTACCGGTTTATTTATTTAAAACCTCTTCATACCTATTATAAGAGGTTTCTGACTAAATGTAGACAGAGATGTCGTTAATGCTTTGTTATCTTATTTATATACAGATTTAAAGTACATTTCCTTAAGCGCAAAATTTCTATAACAAGTGCCCTGGCATGTTATTGAAATTACATCATTCTGTTACAGTAAATTCCTACACAATATGTATGTACGTGGTGCACACAACGTAATTATGTCTGCGTACTTTTATACGTTAATTCTCTACATTTTGGATGTACGCTCTTATTAACATTACAGAAAGTAAAATGATTTTAATGAATCATATGTAAGAAATATAAGGATAACAAATATTACTAGGATTATCTAGATTTTAAAAACCACTCATAGAATCTGATGTTACACAAGGCAGCTTCGTATAACGCGAGTAGATAGCATGACGAATGTTCAGACTGTAAAAAAAAAAAACAACAAAACTGAAGTACTTAAGACACGTGATGAAAGCTGAACGATACCCTACATTATTGGTATCGTTTGTGATATATTGTTCTACCGCGGCGCATTCACCCGAGACTTTTTGAGACAACGACCGATCCTGTTATACGGTTCAGAAAACATTCTTCTTGTGTTCAACGTTATTAAATTTTCTACTTCCATGATTCAAGCTTTCTAAAATGAATCAATATTCCTTAGAAAATATGGCGCGTTTAAATGTCAGACAGTTGTAATAATGTCTACAGCACCTCTGAGCATTTGTAATATTACAATTTAGTAGTGTACTTGCAAAACCCGATTGATATCATCAGCTTCTCTGTGTAAATATTTTACCATAAATGCTCGTTTTTTTTTCAATAAATGTCGTGACTAATGTCAGGCCGAATCAATTAGTTTTCAGATACCAAGATTTCGGCAATTTCAAATTCGTAGTATAAATGATATAATTGTAGAATGAAAAATGTCCTAATAAAATTCTACATCTCCTTTCAATGTAGGGAAATGCTGTAACTAAGGGGCATACACTTGTACCAAGTAACAACATTTAACGTCCAAGAATTCCGTGATAGCTAAAACCATACAAGGTTTTCAGGGAACTTAGTTCCCGGCCTTGCTCGTGGGAGATCCTAAAATAAACAGCAAAAAATGTTTTCAGACCTATGTACAATATGTGTTCGCGCGCATCTTATGTATCCAAATACTTGTATATATATTTGTGTTGAAAGGAATCATTGAAGAATCAAAAGTTTGTTTTAGTAAGTGTTCTACTCCAAATTTGATAAAGAATGATTATGTTTTATGGTTTATTATGTTATAATAAGTGCTGTACTATATTTTGACTAAGAGCGATTATTATTTATGGTTTATTATGAAAAAGAATAGCGACTATAATCAACATGTGTTAGAATCGCGTGACGTTCGTTTTCTAAAAAAACTATATAATGGAATAAATTTCGCTTTTTTAAACCAATTTGTTCAACCGTTATTTTACCCAGCTACATTATTTTTATTTTTTACAAATTTCTTGATGATTCTGAGAAGTTTTGTTTTATGTGATATGTGATATGTCTTACGTTATTTATGTTACGTAACATTAACTTTGTCGTTGATACTTCTTATGTATCACATATCTAATTATTTATATAGAATTTAATTTGCAAGATGAAATCTAAATATTAGTTAGCCCAGTGAAATCAAGTTTCAAGGACATATAAATATACAGTCAATTTGATGCGTATTAATTTACAACGTCTTACCTCATGCTCAGGATAACAGGTGACAAGGAAAGCTTATTAATCACTTGATTTGTTGAAAAGTCATTGAATTACGGATGGAGTTGGTCTCAGTATCGACTGTGGGCTCTGTATACTAAGCAATCTTTAGTTGACGTTCTTATACACTACAAAATGTTACTACTAGAAAGACGTGTAGAACTCTGAGACGCCTTGACTAAATTGAGGTCTATCATTACATTCTAGTTTAAAAGTATCGATGTTAAATCAAATCTTGTTTAAAGCAGATGCTACACAGAGGTCTGTTACGATTTATATAAGTACTTTTTTATATTTCATACACACAAAATTGGTAAATAAAATGGAGGTAATAATACCTGAGGTCATGGTAGGCATAGTCGATACAACGTAAGCAGGGCCGGCCTAAGGCGTGTGCGACGTGTGCGGTCGCACACATGCGATTTTGGGAGGGGCGCCGAAATGAGAAAAAATATAAAAAAATAATATGGTAAAAATTTAAATTTTTATGTAATTTTGAATGCAAATTAGCCATTTGAATATGTTAATAACTTTTGTTCGACAAATAAAATGTTGCTTGAAAGTACAGTAAAGGAAGGTCAGTTAATTCATAATTGTTTTGGGTTCAAACAAAATTATTATTTTTTTGGAGGGTTTTCTATACCCATTTTCATTGTAAGGGGCGCCAAAACTCATTCTTGCACACACAGCATTTTGCTCTTAGGCCGGCCCTGAACGTAAGCGTTAATGATTGTTTACAAAGTGTACCAGAAGTTCGTCAGTAGATCAGGTGTGTGTTGTTTTAGAATCTTATTTAGTCGTGTTCTAGAATTCTTAATATTGTAACTTGTCTTATTTCCGGTGTTTTATAACTCGGTTTACTTTTTTATTTGCAAGTTTAATGTTTCTGTTTTGTAAGAAAATTTGATTTAATTGGTTAATTAAATTTATTAGTGTTTAATTAATTCCACTAATTAAATCGGTGAGTGTCTCTTGACGTTGTTTAAAGAAAATATTTAGTGTTGATAATTTAGTTCAATTTGTTTTTTCTTCGAAGTTCGTTCAGGTGTGACGTTCTTCTGTCGACTAGGTAATTCTGTGAAGTTGGCTCTCACTGAAAATACATTTAGTTATATTTACTTACTTGTAGTTCGGCTGGCTGACTTCGTAGTGTTGATGAGATAATCTAATTTTAGATTTAATTATCACAATTCAAATCGCCGCTGTCTGCCTTGCCATCCAATGAGAGACGTTCACCTATCCTGAAATGTCCTAGTCTATTGAAATAAGCTGTCTGACTCTAATTTGCTGTATGAAAATTATAGTTTATTTTCTGTTAACATCTCTTTAATAAATTAAAGATACCGTAAACAGTTCTCGGTTAAAATTCACTTTATATTTGAAATTTGTTTATAAAAAGTTGTCTCAGGTTTGGCAGTACAGATCTACAAACATCAGACTGTATTAACATAATTTTTTGGTTAACTATTTTAATTCAAGTGTAGGTTCTTATAGCCTGCAGAATACCAATAAAGTAACTAGAAAATCTTATTCTACCATTATAGGTAGTCGGAGAGTGATTACAATTCACTTATACCTTAATGTATAACAAACAAAATTTTAACCATGCCTGATTTGGTATTAGAGGTTAACTGGTTTAATAGTCAATCGACAATAAATATTAAATGACTTAATGAACGTTAATGAACGTTAAAAGAACTCTTTACCATATCAAAAATGTGAACATAACTAAATAATAGCTCAATGCAGTGTTCTTTAAAGAATCATCTGGATTATCATACTGGATTCCTTCAAAGGTAATCGTTCAATTGTCATTATATTATGTTGCTTGGTACAACATGCTTTATTCATAATAGAAATAGAAAGAAATATTCAAATAGTAGTAGACTCTTCCTAAAATTAAATAAACACATAATAATATTTGCTTTTGTTAACGTTCGTTAATTAATTTCGTCAGCTGACAATCCTCAAGTCTTACTAACTATCGTTAGTTAATCTTAGTTTAACATTAATAAATTCCTTCAGGTGTGTGGTTGTAACACACTCAATGTTTATACATAACAGACTATTACTGTCTTCAGAATTCTTATTCATGAATTATTTAAAATGAATTGAAGATTATCTCTGTAAATGGTTGCTGTGTGAAATTAATCGGGTGCATTGCCCTTTATACCTTTAGTTATACACATTACAATAATGTTGTTCGATTATATCGTCATTTCTCAACTTCCTTAACTAATATTATAAAATCACTGTACTCCCTGTAAATCCCGGAATTGCTAGGGATTATACACTTAGCAATTCGTATAAACGCACTGTTTATTCTTTATAAATCTTTTGTAGTAGTGTTGTTATTATCGCACAAATTTAGGTTAGGTTGACTTGTTGACATTGATGACGCGCACAAACTAGGTTAATCAGCTGTTTTCTGGCGGTGTCGAGTTGCCGTCTGTACACATGAATGGTTATTCAAAAAGTGACTCGAGCCGACGCGTGATGCTGCCGTTCTCCTCTGCGATCCTTCTAAAATTTGTCAATTTCTCTGATTTGATTGGCTGACGATTTTTAATTTAGCGCACATACCCCCTTCGCGAAATTATTTAATTGTTGTAATAGGCGTGGGGTAGCTGGGTTCGAGATTGCGACTGACGCTAGATATTTTTCCCAAAGTAACTCAAATATTTTAAAATTGGCATAACTTTCTTATCACTGGTTAGATTTTGAATCTAAGTCTACCACTGTATGGCGAACATTTGGCTCTTAATTTAGAGTCCACTCATGATATGTTTTTGTCCATTATTAGGGAAGTTATTGTTTGAGACGTACACTTCACACTATTTATTATTAAATTTATATATTCTTGTATTAAAACTAGTTAATGACAATCATATCTCTTAAAGAGTATGCCTTCCAAGTCCTTTGACATTCCTTACTTGTTATTTACTTATAATTATGAACAAAATACAACTCTTACTCTAACATGGTCTTAGGCCTAGGAGTCTACTAAACTGTTGATTAACTATTTATTAGAATTGTTTCTGGGCAATTTCTATGTTCCCCCAATTGTATACAAAGTGTTATTGCAACTACTGGTTGACTTTGTTAATGGGAATATACTGTTATTCCCTAGTTTTTTAGTCTATTTAGTGACATCTGTATAGCACTATTAAGTGTCCCTTTACTTTAATTCTTTTCTATTTAATTAGTGTCCTTTCAGGCCACTATCTGGTTTATAATAGTTCACTATAGTTGTTACATTGATTACTAATCTGGTATTTTAATATATTTGTCTGTGCTTTTGTATAGAGAATTGGATAATAGTATGCACATCTAGTGTCATATGAGAGATGTGCTTATTTATGATTATAATGTTTAATATTACTGATAATAATTCACTTACACTATCACATTAGTGATATTAGATCTTATTTATCATACAGTCCCCTTTTTGCTCCTGTGTAACTTTACAATATGGTTTTATCTCAGTTTCACATGGTGATTCTCATTTTGACAGTTTTAGTACATTTGTTTACATTAATTCTTATATAAATACTACTCTAGGTAGCTGATATTGGTACTGGTAGAAACCGTATTACCTCTACTTGATTTTGTGTGCAAGAGATTTTAATTTATACATGTTTTATTTATTATTAAATATGAAACTAGGTGGAAAGTACCTGTATCTAGGTTATGTGTTTCCCCCCTATGTAGCAGCAATGGGTGAATTGAGTTGATACAAATTTACATTTTTTAACCTTGTTTTCACAAGTATTATGTTATTAATTATTACCTGTAATTCATTAATTAGTTCTTTATTCTATCTGACATCATTTTTCTATTACTTAGCTAACAATTATTACAATTATTAGGCAATTTTAATTCTCTTTTATTTTACATTAATTCTGTGCATAATATATCATTATGCTGTTGTTTACAGCTTTTTATTGTTCTAACATTATTGTTACTTTCACTACCTTGGCTAATATGGGATGCCTTACTCATTTACAATATTATTGATTATATAAAGGTCATCTAAGTTAGTCAGTTATTGTTTTGTCTACAAGTTGTCAGTCTCTCAGTTGGTGTTTTACTGGTGGTGGCTATTTACTTCACCTTAGACTTTCTTCTCTCGATGCTGTTGTATTCTTGTGGTTCTTCTTATATCACCATCCTGATTGTTGTCATCAGTATTATCAATTCTTCCTCTTATATGTTTCTTTCTTGTTTCTTGGCTTCTTACTGAAAGAATCTATTGGGTTATTGTTTCCTGTTGTATAATCACTATTTAATGTATCTTCTTTCTTCTAATTAATTATTATTATTACCATTACTTTTATTAACTCCTGCGTTGTGAGTTCATTCTTCTTTATTAGTATATTGTGCCGTACCTAGGTGTACGGCAAGTGTCGGTTATACGGATTCCGGGCGATATTTTCATGCATTTGGGTAGTTCGCCGTGGACAGTGGTCACTTCGCTATCTGTGAGACGTTACGGCGACTGTTTGTTATTTCGAAACTTACGCCATCTAGGAGACGTTACGGTAACTTCGAACTACGGTATCTTTCGTTCCGTCTGCTAGAGGGAGTCTGCTGAACTTCGTCGTGATTTGTAGGCGCCTTTGGGAAATCTGTGAGCTGTGGAGTGAGATTGTTTCGGACTCAAGTAGTGGTTGGCCTATGGTTTTCTTTTCGTTGAGTGGAGAGTTGCGTTTTTGACTAGATGGGTTGGTTCCGGTCAGCTGTTCTCATCAGGAGCTGATCACGACCACGTGTTGGGCTGATTGTAGAGAGCTGAAAAGTCTTGTGGTTTTTTTTTATGCCGGCGTTTTTTTTAAATGATTATGTCAGGCTAAGGGGACAGTGTGCCATGGGGGTCCCTGGGGGCCGGCGTCCGTGATCGTGTGAAGACCGGGATGTTAAATTGTGTGATATACGTGTGTAAGTATTGAGGGACACAGCACGCGTGATTATGCACGCACTATGAACAGGTATGGAGAAATAAAATTTATTAAATTTTGCCCTGGGACTTTATGGGTCGAGTGGGGGTCTGGCTGATTTTTTAACACTACAAAAAAAAGAGAAAACATTTTTTTTCCTACAAAAAAAAAAAGAAAATAAAAAAAACAAAAATAAAACTTAAGAAAATGTGGTAGTTATTGGCCAAGGTGTTCATTTGGCCTAGTGGGGCAAAATTCAGCTGAGTTACTGAAATGCTCTTATTCCGTGTGTGCATGTAATTGTCTTGTGTTGTCCATATACGCATGCAATGTTGAGTACAATTTTTCCTTGTAATCTGTGTGGAACTTATATGGTGGCTGTTTTTATTGGAACGTGTAAATCTGCTTGTGAAAAGAGTTTCAGTCCACCTACTGCTGTAACAACACATTACCTTGTGCTAGAACAGTAATTCCTGTGTTGACACTGTCAAAGTTGCCACTGTGTTACAACAAACGGAAAGTGGTATTTAGTAAACTTAGCTTTGCCGCAGAAAATCTTTTCAGAACTTAATATTAGGTATAAAACACCATTCTGGCACAGATTTATAATACCATTACATCTCAATGAATAATGATATTGTTTCATGAAAATGAAAGTCCATACAAAAAAAAAAAAAAAAAAAACTTGGGAGTTTTACATTAAACAAACATTGAGATTTTTATAATATTTAAATTATTATGAATTGTTGATATATATACTTTATTTAGTAAAATTTATTTATTTTTAATAAATATGTTATAAATTGTAATATATTTATAAAACTGTGAACCTGTTAAAAACTATTTGCAAAAATCTATTGGAAACTGTTATTCTGTTACTTTTATAACTGTATGTACTGATTATCTGAGTTTTTATATGATTGTGCACTCTGAAATCTGTGAGCTATGGTGCTTCACCAGTTTATGCAAGTTAGGGCAAGGTGAGCACATGCACTTGTGAGTTCCACACAAGTATATAATGATTTATCTTTGGTTGCATGATAATTTATTAATTTGATGATTCGCCTTTCTAGCGTTTGATTTAGATTTCAGAGGGCGCATGTTGTTATGCAATATAATTGTTTAAATTGTTGTGGCTTTACTGAGGTTGTACGATAGAATTGCTTGTGACAGGGTTTAGAAAGTTGTTTATATTATTGAAAGCTGCATGTTAATGGTGATCAGTATGCCCTGTAAGAGATTTTGAATGTTTTATATATTTTATATAATTTCATGGTATATTTCTCAAATATTAAATGTTGAATATTTTAAAGTTTTAAATTCTGGTTACCCTGTCAGAGATATATAATTTTTAGTATGCCATGTAAGAGATTTTAAATGTTTTATATATTTTGTATAATTTTCATGGAATATTTCTTGAATATTGAATACTTTTACATTTTAAATTTTGAATACCCTAATAGTTTTAAAAATTTACATATTTTTCATAATTCTAATGGAATGACTTACAGCCTGTGTTTTTTGTATGAAATTTCATTGTCACAAAAGAAAAGAAAAGATAGCCTCAATAAACTTGTTATTGTTGAAATTTTAAAATTGAGGTCACCTCATTCGTCCAATTCCCCAATGGACCTAGCATGTGGATATTCTTCCACTAGGAGGCCTCTCCTAGTTCCAGTGAACAAGTGAGCCGGTCATCAAGGTAAGTTGTAGGTTCTTGAAATTTTTTTTTGGATGTCAACTTAGAAAGTTTAAAATTTTGTCGTGACGTCATGGGTGATGAGCGGCTCAATATGTAGTTTCATGCTTGGCATTTCCATTGTAATTACCTGATGGGTCTTGTCCTCTCAGTTTATCATGACATGTGCTTATATTTTGATACTTAAAATATCGGGGTCATATGACTTGTTACAATATTAATGGTCATCTTATTTGTCAGGAATGAAAATTATAATTAAAAAGAAAACATTACTTTGTAATTACACATAATAACAAACAGTACGTACATTAGACACTTCAAAACTTAATAAGAAAGCCTTAATTCCGAAGAAATCTTCCCCCAAGGGCATAGGCTAAAACACTTAGTGAGACTTTAAGTGAATTTCGGTGTCCTATTTTATTTGTAAAATACCACAGCTTAGGCTTTCACCTTACAGAACAATAGACACTAAGCAAAAGTGTATCTAAGGTTGAAGATACCGAGCTTATCAGGTTATATCAACGTAAATTAAGTTTCCGATTCAGGACATCCATTGCAATAAACCTCTATAATTGAACATCACATTAACATACCTATCAATCAGTAACGTTGGTGATGACTTTCACTTGTTGATACGTTCTTCGCATTACATTAGCATGATGTGTTAGCGGTAAGAAGTATCGTGCTATCTGCCAGTGATTGGCCTATCAGTTGATTAAATATTCAATGTATAAACATTTAAAATCCTAAAAATTCAAAATGAAGATACTTTACATAAATAAATAAGTATGAGCACACACACGCACACACATATTATTAATAACAAAACTTTTTACAAGAATATATGTTTTATTATTTTGTTAATTATAATGTTTCGACAGTATTCAACTATCATCTTTGAATAAGTTGAATACTATCGAAACATTGATATTTAATAATAATATAAAATATATATACAAGAAAAATATGAGGATTTATAAATATATATATATATATATATATATATATATACACATATGGTTACGTTCACGGGATTTATCGTCTAAATCCCCCTTCTCTTCTTATATTTTCAACTACGTTCGGAATATTATTAAGCCCCAAGTTGCGGTGCCATTTGTAACTTTATCGTGATTTATCGTCTATAATTTGTGTTTTTATTTGTTAATATTATTTCTATTTATTACCGTACACGGTATATTGAGTTTTCGTAAGTTTCAATGAATTAAAGACACTAGATTTACGCTCCGCGTCGGAAGCGCCAATCTGTAACTTTAAAGTTAAAGATGATGTGTTGGTCGTGTTTAGTTTAATTTAATTTAAAATATTGTTAAAACGTAGCTTCGACCTATTTCGTCGAATCATGTTATTTACATTTGTTTAATTGTATAGCCCGCGTAGCAGACGACAATCTGTAATATAAATATTTGGTGTGTGATTCTTGTATTTATACCATGAATGATGACTGATTATTTATTTAATAAATATTTGCAGTTCGTAGTAACATTGGTTTTATTCAACTCACTAGTTGAGTGTTGTGAAGAGTGAATGATTTATCTGAAAATTAAATTCGTTCGTATTCGTAATTGCCAAGCGGGGTTATGCCTAGCCGTCGTACTCAAGTAGTGTCGGTAAGGTTTTATACTTTACTTCATGCCTCTGATCATAAATGATGTTTATAAGTCCTATTTTTATTATTTAATGCTGTGGAAATTAGTTGAGACTCTTTCAATTGTCCTTTTTAAATGGTTAAATCTTATTATGAGCGCTGGGCCCGTCTTCTAGGTTAGTTCACTTACCGTAAATTATCTGGAGTCGTCTCTTATTTAATTATTCGTAACTCCTCAACTCTTCTTTAAAATAATTAAAGTTCTTTTATTTTTTCTTTTAATCCAAAATAAAAGATAGTTTTATCAAGGATTAAGAAAATTAATTCGTTTATTTTTATTAAATACAATTTTGTTGAATTACAGATCGATGTCTCAACATCAATATCGATTATTGCTCCCGGGCATGCTTTAGTCACATTGTACATCGTTTTTTAGACGAACGTTATGGTGAACGGTGGACTGACCTTGGCCTGCTACATCACCTGATCTGAATCCATTAGATTTTACGTCTATGGGGTCACCTTAAATCCACAGTGTGTTTAACTATATGTTCAAAATATTGGGGATTTACAGTAACGATTTATTGAACGTAACCAGCAACTCTGAAATATAGGCCTACCAGGAATTGTCGAGCGACTGAAAATATCCTTGCATTGTAGACTACAGACCTGTGATAAAAACAATAAAGGGCACTTTGAACGCTTATTATGAATTCTTCTATGGTGAAACATTTTTTTTCATTTCAATGTTGATAATTACGTGGTTTTTTGTTACTGGATTTAAATTTTAAAATGTCATGGTGTTCACAGTAAACTGTTCAACAATTTAAGTGGTAAACAATAATTTGGTAAAATTAAAATTTACAAAGCTATTAGTGAAGATAAGATTAAAGTGGCTGTAATTCTGAAATTTGAGATCGCAAAGTACCTTTGATTTTTTTTGTTTATTAAAAACGTAAATGTAAAGATATGTATCAAATTTTATTAAAAAAATACGAATGCCTTCTTGAGATACAAATTTTGTCTTAAAACACAATATGGTGGACAGATAGTAAACGATACTTTCCGGACTTAAGTTTATAGAACATTTTTTTCTTATGTTGATCTAGAGACTCCATTATGTAGACCTATAGCGATGACGCCTTTAAGTTATACTCCGTATACGAGTGTCTTGCTTTATCAAAACTCTCTTAAAAGTATGAGTAGCGATTTTTCTAGTGTTCAATTATTTAGTATACTGTTCGAAGCTCACAATCCCTGCAATCGACATAAAAATATTTAAGTAACTGTGGACTTGTTATTGATAAAACAGATTATTTTATGACGAAGGGCTTGAAGTACTGCAGACTGCAACGAAAACGTTCTGACGTTAATGTACTCCCCTTAGGCATCCTTAATTTGGTGTCACAAAGCTGTGCAGTTTTTTTCGATGTGTACGTGATATTTGAGACATAGAAACAAACTATTTTGAAATCAAAAGCAAAAGGAGCCACTCATTCCTCCAGTATTTTATTCTGTACAAATATAGACCTTTCCTAACCGCTCTGTTTAGCTCTAATTAACATTAAGTTACCATTTGAAAATATTACATCGTGTTACGTTTTTATAATTTATGTCGTCACCACACAAGAAGTTTATAAAGTAATAATTAGATAAAATAAACACATATAAACTAATGCAGTAGTAGTTGGTTCGACTCCAGACAGGCCTATCTTTTTACAAGACGCATCTGTGAACTTAGGGAACATTTACAGGTCGCTGAACATTTGTGTTACCCTTAAAGTTTAAAAGTTTATTCTCTTCCGACCAACCGTTTTACATTAACCGAGTGTTCGTATTTTAATGAAAAAACGTGCTAAGAATTATTCATAGCTTTTACATATATTCATTCAATTAGTTGCAGAATGGTTAAAATTAATAAAATGTCTACCTCAGTTTACAAAAAACAGTACAGCGTGAACTATTAATGGAAATCATACAGTTAGAAAAACGAATTATTTGTAGAGTATGTTATATACGGTATTCACATTGACATTTATATTAAGATGAATAGTTAAAAACTTTTGTGACCCCTTTAATCGTAAACTATTTTGTAGGTTAAAAATTGTATAATCTTGAAATGGTCTCTGGTTATACAGTCCAGTCAGTGGACTACAGGTTAGTCAGTGGTTATTCCTTTAATTTGTAATAAATAATAAAAATATGTAGGCTATAATTTAATATTACTTGTTGCGTGTAATGGATGTTTACAATGACATAATGTATACGTTTCAGTTGACATTATGAGATACAAAAGTACACGGTAAGCTACTTAACTGTATTACACGAATATTCACTAAGGACTGTGCAATTGATGTAACACGTGAAATCGAACGTTACAATGTGATGGCTGCGAATATGCTACGGTACCGGCAGATGTTGAATGCGAAACGTCATTTGCACACTTCAAGAATATACTAAACATGCAAGTACTAAACTGCATGTAATAATAAATTGTATGAACATTGGTGTCGGTCGTGCAGCCTTGTCTCCCTCGTCCTTGCCAGGTCCTTCACATTGAACTCGTTCTCATTTTCATTATTCTTATTTTCTTATATTTTTCATTTTCTTATTTTTCTTCACGTTCCTCACGTTCGTCCTGTTCTTGCTTGTCCTTCTGTTCCACCCCATGTTGCTTTAAGTCTTTGTAGCTGTCCTGCTCCTTTTTCTTCCTTTCTGTCTGCATCTCCATTGACACTTTCCGTGTTAACGCCCGTGGATTACTTAGTTCGACACAGCACTTCATTTCAGTCTTTCCTTTATAGATGCATTGTATAGGCTACTATTACAGGTTCTAAAAATTGCACCATGTTAATACAAAGCACCGCGACGACCTTGGTGCCTAATCTTGCGACATTTCAAGTTAGAATTTATTAATGTCGAGTTTTTGTATTTTAATTATAATTAAATTTGTGCTTCTTTGTTTACGTCACACACGGGGTACGTCGCAATCTTAGGGTCAGGATTAATAATTATTTAACAGTTTTAACAGTTTCATTGTTTGTAAAGAAAGCAAAAATTTCTTTCACTTGATGTACAACAAAACCACTTTTGTATCACATTTTGCAATGCTTTTGTTTTGTCTCGACTTTTTTGCTCTATTTTATACTAATATAAAATAGTAATTTTATTTGTAATAATTCAAACTCGTAAAACTATATTGGGCACACCAAGGTTATATAATCAAGGTGTTTGCTTAGGTAAACAGATGTTTGCTTACGTAATATCCATACGAATAGATCTGATGTAATTCAATATGAATTATGTTTTGCATTAACAGATACATTTTAGCATTATAACAATTTGTGCTTCTTTGTTTATATATCTTACGGATACCTAGCAATCATGATGTCAAATAATTAGTTAACAGTCTTAACAAGTAATCTACCCACTACAATTATGTTCTGTTTTTGAGATTACGTAATCAACTCAGAAATATCTTTCACTTAAGGTACAACTAAACCATGTCTTGTATCGTATTTCGCAATACTGCTTCCTCAGTTTTCTTAACATTCTTTTATGATACTTAAATTTTGTTATTTTTAAAAGTTAAAATTTTAAAACAACATGAACAAACATCTACACTACAGTATATAAAAGGTTTGGCGTAAAAATACATTATATTTTGGCGTTTGTGTGTGTGTGTGTGTGTGTGTGTGTGTGGGCGCGCGTGTGTGAGCGCGTCGTGTATGCTTCATAAGTAAATATTTTAAAACTGCTATGCTTTGTTTTAAAGATTATAATGTGTCTCGTACTTAATTGTTAAGACTTAATTTACGTTAGAGCGTGTTTGTTGCTAAGAAATGAGGTGTTATTCAATTAACCTTAGTCGTTACTGCGTGAGGTACAGTATTGTCATCACGTAAACAAAATTCAGTAAATAGATCAACACAAGCTTATGTTACACAGCTTTTATGAATGTGAACACACATAGACAAGGGCGTGCTACAGCTTCCGGCGCTGTTATGTATAAATGCGTCTCAGTATATGTAACCTACGTATTTCAGTATGTTTGTCATTGGTAAAACGCATCTAAACATACATTTTTGTTTGGTTTCAATTAATTTCTAATGTAAATTCTTTCACCTTAGTACTACGATTGTTTTTAAACATTCTCAGTCCAGTACTTACAAACTGTAAAATTTCGAATGCATTTTTTTATGAAAATGAAATAAGATAATTATCTGGCTCTAGTAGATTTTGTGATCGTTATAAAAAAGTGAACTGAGAAAAATTGTGTTGAACACCAGGTTTGTAGTTTTCTACTGAATATTCACTAACATAAACGTAAAATACACGGATAAACAAACAATTATTACACAACTACATGCGTCAGGGGGTGGCTAGACTGAATATGATTTGCTATGTTGTGAATTCTCCGTTTTCTGTCACACAATAATAGTGGTGGTTGTGGCAGCTACCTTTACGGGCTTAGGTTGTATGGCAATCGTATCTATTTCTGAGCTGGCTGAAGCGTTTCTGGGTGCAGTGTCAGCTTCTTTATACTTAAATTCCTAGTATACTGAATTGACTCGAGCAACAAAAGTGAAAGATCGACCTAGGTTGTTATAACCTAGGTTATAGAGCGCGGTATAAGGCTAATACACCTGTTACAATAGCGGCGGATACTCTGTGCCTGGATTGACTCAGACTCAATTAGAAACTCAGTGAATTCGTACAGACAACAAACTTTGTCTCGCCTCAGGCTTCACAGTATCGAAGAGCTTGTCACACCTCATTACACTCGTCGCCTTGGGCATAGCGGTAGGCAATGTAGACTATAAGCGCACTACCCACTCCGTTCTCTGTTTTCGAGGCATCATTCAACGCAGTGGTATGCTATTAAAAATATTCCTGCAGATCTCATCTGATAAGAAGTTTCAGCTCAGTTGTACTGTAGAATTTCTTGTATGCAGTAGCAACATTCAGCCGATAATGTCGTTTGCGAAGCATCCAGTGCGGCACCTTGCGTTTGCACAATCGACACCTGTGTGTTTTTAACGCCAGACTGTGTCAAGCGTGCTCGAATAAAGGTTCAACAGCGGTTGTGTGTACTTGCAAATTTGTTTAAGTGGCTTAGTGACGCTAAATTCTTTATTACATATCTCAGCAAAAGTAACTGACGTCTGAGATATAAACACATCATTCCTGCTTCACGGTATAATCCTTACGACGGTCTAGTGGGGAGTGCCCCTCTGAAATAACTTTTCATGCATGATCTTCTAGCTGAAGATACACTTCTCATCCGTAACCATTTTCGATAGAACAAATGCGGTGTTTATGAACCTTCTATCAACTCCTTAGTTCATATGGAACATGCACTTACTGGCAATGATTTGCACCTACCACCCAGATCTTCCTCAGGCGACTTCAACGTCAACTGTCTGTCCGAAGTTAGTCCGAAAAAAGAACTTTTTTCTTCTGTGTTTTACTTATTTTTTAGTCGGAAAAAAGAAGTTTTATACTGCAGCCGGGCACTTTTTATGGTTAGCATCGGGCTCGGGTACCATCCTCGCTCTTGATAGAAGTGCAAGCAGGTGTCTTTGTTACCAAAAAAGGAAGCCTTTGCTTTTAGCGTTTTCTGCTAATGTATTTATAGCGTTACGCATTTTCCATTTGATCATTGCCATTGTTTTAGCCGTCTAGAACAGCGTAACATCGTCAACATACATGCACTTTCCAACTGATGTTTCTATACACTCAAAGATACCGTTGATCGCTTTAGCAAAAACTGTGCTGCTTGACGGAGGTCCTTTAGTTACTCGATTTTTCAGCTCATGTGTGGCCTATAATGACTGCCCAACCTGAACCTGGAAAGTCGTTACAGTACTACGTAATCGTATAACGCTCTAAGGAATATTTCCCGGTCCCGCTACAGTGTCGCTTGCACTGTAATTACTGCCAAGGTATCAGGATTCCGTCCGTAATTCCGTTATCGAGAAAGACACGTTGCAAAGTCAAGACCTTGTTTGACTTCGTCTTTTCTTGCGAGGAAATTGTGAGATATTTGTCTGAACCACTGACTGAGGCATAGTGTGCAGGCAAGTTGTTACCAGTTTCATCGGGGTTACATATCAATTCATCACCGTGCTCTATACGCGTAATAGACTTGAACATTGCTGTACCAGGGATTGCTATCTCTTTTTCCGTATCACTGGGGCCGTTCTGGTAAATATTTGAGACGTATTTTTCCAGCTGGACCATTTCGCAGCCAGTATCGTTCGATGAACGGCAACTCAAAAGTCGCTTTAGATTTAGGTCAGCGCTCGTTTGCACCAGTTAAAGGCTCCTCTCTTCTCTTTCACTGCATCTCTCACATCAGTATTGCACCACGGTACCGGTGTTTTGCGTGAACGACCACTGTTCATGGTGCTGTGGAATATAGTCAGTGTCTCCTGGTGTCTCTGGTGCAGAGTACATCTGTTTCACGTTACCATTAGAATATGTGCTGCAAAGAAATGTAGCAACGCCTCCCCTAGCTCTCGTGTTTTGTGTTACGTTATAGCCAAACGAGTCATATTCCCTCATATTAAAGTGTTCTGATCTTAGATGTGTTTCCTGCAGACGCACAACAACGGTGATTCTCTGGCCAGTAGCGTCTTCAGTCACAATGCAAAGTGTAACCGTCTGTGTTCCACTGTAGGATATTCTCCACACTGGATATCGAATAATCAGTTGCTACGAGCCGTCTTTACTTTCGTGACTTCCTTTTTAGCCAAAATTCTTCTTCTTCCCCAAGTTTCCAAGCTGTGTCAGTTGCCAAGGTCGGTGACATCACTGGCTGAATTCTAATCCACAGCTCATCTCCTGACCGTTGGGACATTCCTTGTCCCCGTTTTTTTTTTTTAATGAACCTTTCCTTGTGTATTTAGGAGGATAGAGCGATGGACGACGATTCATTCTTGCACTCTTGACCCTCACTCGAAGTGGCTGCAGTCGTAGCCATGAAGTTTCTTCCCACCCTTCTTGGCGGGTGAGTTCAAACTTTCAGCACACCCATCGTTCCGACATTTATACATATCTGTTTCCAATGCGCTGTATTTACTGACTACCGTGACACTACAGGTAATCTGTCTCAGATGATACCGTACATTTATAGCCTATGCACAGCTTTTACACGGGTTATCTGGTGAAACATTTTTCTTTTCATTCATGTAACTGACTTTTATTGAGGTTCCTACTCCCTGAATGGTCCTTACTTACCCATTTCAAAAGCTAATTCTCGTTTGAAATGGGACAATTTTGTGATGTAGATGAATGTTGACCAAGCAATTGATCAATTAATAGGTTTCATGGGCTTAGCACTGGGGTCATCACTATGAACCGACTTCCTGCAGAAGCATGCCTTAACTCGGGCACATTGTGATGGAGCAGATCCAAAACGCGAGCCAAAAAACACTGCATTGGCTGAATGATAAACGTTCTCACTTTCAGCCTGTGGATACCTTCTCTTATTCTCTCCGGCAATATATTTGTATGGAAGGTTATGGACATGGGACGCAAATGGAAGCGTCTGCCCATTCCTTCGCACTGCCTCTGACATGCTATAACTCCTGGTGGGAGCGAACTTCGTTGTAATTTCTTTCACTCCACAGTTCAGCAAGTCTCTACATACTACTGCTTCCTTAATGGTGTTCGGAGTGATAAGCGGACTACATCAGTCCCCTCATTTTTTCAAGATTACAGTTTTTAACGGAACCCTTAAACCCAGAATGTGTTTGTGAAACTGACAGTTTGGTCCTGCAAAACTAGAGAACTAAACAGAACACTTCCAGCCGAGCCCTCGATACCGCAGCTGGCATCATCTTGTTCCTGGTGCCTTGAGGATATCGTTCGCGACTCACTAACCCATTGGCACTAAAGCACCACCATGCGTTACGGTGTGTATGTCAGAGAAAAACTCAATTACTGTTGCTCTGTTAGACAGCGAAAGATTGACAGTTGCTGCCTACCCTTCCGGGAGGCGAAGATGTATACTCGGTCGTAGGGTTGGATTTACGGAGGCCGTCGTTATTATTATTATTATTACTATTATTATTATTATTATTTACATTACATTCTTTACACTAGTGTATATATTTATATTATACTATATTATGTTTTACTGTATTGTATTTTATTATATTATTTTAAAATAATAATATTCTTTTAAAATATTGTACACTCTTTTACAAGATTATTGTAAAAAATTTTAATACTTCTAAATTAAAAATATTACGTATTTAACACTAATTTATTTAAACATATCACAATGGATCATCTTGGACTCTTCACATACTCTTCTCATTACGAAATCTATTAATAAACTTTAACTCAAACAACAATAATCAGTAATCAGTAACACGTACATAAACAAAAGCTATATTGATTGCTGTAATACACAGAGAACGTTTCTGTTATTTTACAATGGAATCCCCTGTGTAAGTAGTGACTACAAATGTAAACGGAATGCTAATTAATAACTAACAATTAAGCGGTGTGTTTACCGGATGACACGTAAATATTGTGCCAACTGTAGCCTACTACACACTAATGCAAGTAAACTCACACTCATACATCGTTACACAATGTAGCAGCGACGCCAAGCCATTATCGCTTTTTGATTTAATGTTCTTGGCGTGATGCTACATTTTCTGCAACATAATTTTCACAATTCTACTTCTGTATTCAGTTCACAAAAACTTTGAATATTTAGCAACGTTATGTAACCAATTCATATTTTTTCACACTAGCTGATGAATAAAGTGTAATACATGGTAATTCACACAAAACATTCTTTACGTAATTATAAAAAACATTTCTTTGTCTCCATTACAAACCGCAAACTGTTGCTATTGTTTAATTTTAAAATACAATTTTATTTTTTTATTATAGTTTTTAATATTATAGATTTAATAGTATATGTTTTGAACGTTATAAATTAAAGTACATCACAATTTGTGTTATTCCATTAACCATTCCAAAAATCTGGTGGATTAGGAAACATACTTTTATGAATATTTAAAGCTTCTCTAACACTAAATTTGGCATCATCTGCAAATGGGATTTATCTTACTTTTTAGTTTATTTTTAATAAATGCCTGTACACTTACATATATTTCTAAAAATAAAGCATGTAAATGAGAAGGAACACGCTAAATAAATGATGTACAAATAAATCATTGATTGTTTACCTAGTAATAGAACAACCACAGAAACTTCTAAGAAATTATGATAATAAGACTATATATAGTTAATACTGGTGATGCTTGTTAAGTAAATGTTTGGAAGGTAATTCACGTCTAAAACGTTACTATAGAAATTAAGTAGAAAGGAGAAGCAATAAAATACTCCTCATGCCAAATTAACTGAAATAACTTGTAACCGGATTTTTATAAATTTTTATCTTCATTAAAATAAAAATTTAAGCTAATTTTCAATTCAAGTAGACTATTAAATTACATATTCTTAATTTCTAATGGCATGCAGGTTATCAATACACGACACAACCGGCATGACTCCATCAAAATTGGTGTTTGGGCGAGAGATTCGTCTTCCTGGCTACTTGATGTTTGGATCACCTGAGACTCAGTCCCAAGAGCCACAGAACAATTCCTCACAATTAGAACCAACTATTCCTCGAAACCCAACTGCGAGAAATAAATTCGTTGATAAGAGGACGACAGAAGATGGCCAGTGATAAAATGGAAAATCGGTATGACATTCGCAGCAATAGTGTGGGTTTCGAAGAAGGAGATAAGGTTTGATTGTACAACCCAAAGCGTCCTGGTACCGTTCACATAAACTACAGACTAACTGGTAAGTTCCTTACTGTGAAAAAGAGCACCAGCGATGTTGTCTATCGTATTCAATAGGAAAGACAGCGGAAATTCAAGGTAGTCCACATAGATCGCCTGGCCAAATATTGCTTCAGAGACAGTTTTCCAGTTCGGGACGAACATGCTTAAGGAGGGGGAAATGAAACAATGGAACACTTTCGAACAGCCTAGCGCGTCCTTTCATGAGTTTCTCCGCCAGTCCGCCAGGTGTAGCGTCAATCAAGGCCGCACTTAAGTACGTTCCAGAGTGCTCTGGAGAGCGCTTGAAATACTCATTATGCGACACGCCACAGCAAGGATGGAAAACTATTTTGGAACACGTGCGCTACCTCTAAAAAGGACAGAAACTGCTTTGTCAGTCAGTTATGTTGAGGGATTTTCTTAGTGCAGATCGAGTTATTGTCGAAGTATTGTGAGAAGTGCTTACTGTGTTTAAATTAGTGTAGAAATCTATTACTTGACATTACGTGGTCAGATTTTACTTCAATTATTGTACGAGTTGATTACAAATAATTAATTGTAATTATTACAAATTAATTAAAGCTAGTAATTAGTGACTTCATTGGTGCCTGTACTTTGTGTTCCACTGTACCATACGACTATCAATGAGACCGTCGTAACAATATTATCCAATTGTTAAAAACACAACAACGGAATCGAATATTTTTATAAATAGGCTAGCAAACTGTATTCGTTTATAAATATAAGTATTCTGATGATAACATAATATTTTATTTTTAAAATTAAATAAAGAATTTAAAAACTTCTGTTATAAAAGCAATGTAGTGGTATACGAGGGGAACCCAAAAGTAACGAGAATTTTTCTCTGGCAGTTGGTAGAACGCTAGTTCCGACTTCTCCCGCTAGGTGCCTTCACTAGACACCATTTTGTATCAGTTGCCCTAGCGGCATTGTTGTGGAAACATTAGCGCGGTCAGTGTGACTATTTTTTGTAAGCGCTGTTTCACGTTTTCTGCGATTTGTCAATAGCAGACATTAAATACCAACGTGCTAACATCAGGTTTTGTTTCCTGTTAGGGAAATCAGCAGCAGAAACTGTCGCAATGCTTCGGACGGCTTATGGGAAGGAAGCTTTGAGCCACGCAAGGATTCACGAGTGGTTTTCTCGTTTTAAAAGTGGTCAAATGTCAATCGAAGACGAACCACGACCGGGACGTTCCTCGACTTCCAAAACGGACGAAAACATTGAAAAAATCCGTGTTGCGATCATGTTTGATCGTCGTAGAACAATCGATGAATTGGAGGAAATGACTGGAATATCCTGGAGTTCATGCCAACGAATTTTGACTGAAGATCTGAAGATGAAACGTGTTGCAGCAAAATTCGTTCCGCGTGTGCTTTCTTGTCGGCTCAAAATCCTTGCCTGGCTCAAAGCTTAAAAATAAAAAAAAAATATAAAAAACCAACAAAACAAAAACGAACCAAAAATATTAAAAAATGAAAGACTAAAACAAATTACGCAGTGGTGTACGTTGCCCGTGCCCATATTTTCGGTCTTTGCGTAAATACCAACACACAACGTGTTATGGACAAACGCTTATACTCACGGCGCGTTGTGGGTAATACCATTTTGCGCGAAGTGCGAAGGAAGAATCTACATCAGCTATTGAGCAACTGCGTTTACCCACAACGCGCTGTGGACATTTAGTTTCGGACAATGACCGAATACATTTTTTGTATGACTAAATATTTGTATGAATAATAATACAAATATTATTGCGTGTAAACAATTTTTATCTGATTTGTTGTAAGAGACTTTCTTGTTAATTACGAACTGTTTAACTGTGAAAATTAAAGGTGGAATTAGTGACTTAATTGGTGTCTTATTTTTGTTTTCCACTGTACCTATGACGATCAAGTAGACCGTCGTAACAATAACATATAAAATGTTACTTAAAAATCTGTTCTGTTTAGAGACTTTCTGAGAGCCAGTTAATGACATGGGGAGAGAGAGCGAGAGAGAGATAGAGTGAGGGGGGAGAGAGGGAGAGGGAGAGAGAGAGAGAAACGTATAAAGTTTACAATAGTCAAAACACATGATGCTTACTGGAGGCGGCTAATGATAAAGTACGTACTTGACAATAATGAGCTTGTTTAAGATAGAGAGTTTAATAAAATATAAGTAAAATTCAAAGGTTTATGTACCGAAGAGTTGCTTAAAGTATCGTACAAAATTGGTTGTTTAGTTTCAAAGCATTCAAAACATAATAGACACATTATTTCGTATATTAATTAATGTTTGGTTTACTACTCTCCGGAAAATTAAAATTAACAAGACGTCTGCACTACGTTTATCACACCAGTGTATTAGCTTCCATCGACATAATTTGTTACTGTAACAGTAGTGTGTAATTTATTACTGTTGCACTTACGCGACTGCACACGAGGGGGGACCCAAAAGTAACGAGAATTTTTCTCTGGCAGTTGGTAGAACGCTAGTTCCGACTTCTCCCGCTAGGTACCTTCACTAGACACCATTTTGTATCAGTTGCCCTAGCGGCATTGAACACATTATATTTTATTTTAATTTTTATTTCCAAAAAATACATTGTCAGGTAATATATAACATACAATACTTAAAATTAAATGACTAACTTAGTGCCTATTTAACAATACCGAAATTTTACATTGATGTTTTACTTTTTTATTAATTTTGCTGACTATAAGGCCTACTTATTAGCACAAGCAGTGTTGCTGTGGCATTCGGAATTGCATTTAAGTTGTTTTTGAAACACTTGCACGATTTTCCTGCAAACCTTTTTTTTTGCAACCGCATTTCACGAAACCTTGTTTTGACCCAAACGCCACCATTGCTTCATGTCTTACATTAATTGGTTCTTCGGGTACCTCGTCAATTACTCGAAATTGATTTCTGGCAAACCGTTTGTCCAGCGTTTCACGTTTTGTACCAAGTGTGTGAAGATCTTCATTTATATTCATCACGACTGCCATCACATTTCGACGAGCTAATCACCCACGATATGTTCACCAATTCTCCCCTACACTGTGAGCAAAGTTATTTTGGTCTTTGTGCTAATACGGAATACCCACAAGGCGTTGTGGACAAACGCTCATACTCACGACGCGTTGTGGGTAATACAATTTTGCGCAAAGTCCGAAGGAAGAATCTACACCGGCTATTGACCAATTGCGTTTACCCACACCGCGTTGTGGACATTTAGTTTCGGACAATGACCGAATACAAATGCCCACGTCGCGTTATGGGTATTTTGGTCTGTCCACATCGCGTCGTGGGCAAAAATTTCTGTCATTGGCCGAATCCGGTGTTTGAGTATAATATACACACTGGTTGAAATTAAACTCTATTTCGGGGATTGTGCAAGTCAAAATACCCACTCCGTGGAGTGAGTATTTTGTTTTACTCATTTCGCGAATTGCGAATTTTACTTTTCCCCAGTAGCCGAACTGACGATCCCCGCAATCATGGCTCTTATCAATTTTATCATTCAGCATGAACCAGTTTCAAACAGTCCCAAACAAATTCGTTACAACGTTAGAAGAAGTTCCTTACAATTCAATTACCGTACGAAAGGAAGTAATGCAGGATACAAACAGGGTTTTGTACGTTGTGGATGTAAGAACTGCAGCAACAAATCATGCTTATGTTTGAAATGCAACTCAAAATGTCGTAGCCCTTTTAGAGAAAAAGTAGTTATGCCTATATACGTCCATACTAATGAAATTATAACAAGAGGAAACTGTCACCTCAAAACAGCAGCACGCTGTATTAAAATATAGATTACTCATAAAACAAGATTTTCAATTATTTGTTGAATTTTTAGTTACAGTATAATAAATTTAATAAGATTATTTCATTTACTTATATTACTGTGTTATAAAATTAAGACTAAATTCATTTTCATCTTTAAAGAAAGTAATAAAATTATGAAACAAAGATTATGAACCAAAGCAAAATCCCATCATCAAAAATAAAATAAAACAAAACAGAAGTAACGCAAAATGAGCATGTGTGTGACGTGAGGACTTGGATGCATGCGTACTATTTCCTATAAAATTGATTCTTTGTACCCAGCTTCTTATTCTACTAGATTAGACTTGATTAGACTATTAAAATAATGTTAACACCTTGAGATTGATGTTACTGTGAAATTGATTAGAGACGCCCTAATTTTTTGAATTACAGACTGTACAAAACTTCCAACCTGTCTTTCATGCTGTATATTATTCCACCTGTTAATTGCCAGTCTTGTTTTTTTAACAATATTTTGATAACTTATTTAGAAAAAATACATTTGATGTAACTTAATGATGACCATTAAGTTTGATGACTTATTGTTTGAAGCATCTGAATAAATTTCTTTATTCTTAAAAACATCTCACTGTCTGAAGCCGTTTCATAACAGGCAGGTAATACTTATGTGTCAATATAGAGTCGAATACCTTTTAAAATAGACAGTAACGTTTTATATAGGTAACAAAAATTTCAACGAAACACATTTCTTAAAAATGTAATTAATTTAATCCAGTTCTTTAAACTTTTAAAGGTGAAGTAAAAATTAATTTTTTTCCTCCGGGGAAATCCAGTATAGATTTCTCAAGCTTGCTGTTGGTATGTAGAAATGTATAAGCAGCCAAACACGCAAATAGTTTCTGTCTTTGTTTTAAGTAAATAAACCTAAGATATTTACGTATGGATATATATGCGCAGGATTATATATATGCTTATATTATATGCGCAGGATTAAGTGTATTTAAAATATGAATATTGTTTAATTTTTAGGGGGACAAAGGACGAGAGGAATTAATTAGCTTTTACTAACGTACATCACGTTCCTAAATAAAGACTGTTTTAGAATATTTTAAATTATTTGAGGAGAAGGCAAAGAGAGTTACCTTAATTAGCTTTTCTTCCTGACCCTGACACTCACAAACAAACCCTACTTTGTTTGGAGCGGACATTTAATTTTAGCCTGAACCTGTGAAAATATAATAACTTTCCTTTGACAAATATAACTGTGATTGTTTTGGAAACTAAGTTTGCCTATTACAAAGTTGACACTAATTTCATTCCTGCGTAGTTCGTAAATTATATTCCTGGCAAAGTTGATATAACTTTGTAATACGCTGTGGTGAAGGTAAAGCTTAAGTTTATGATTTCTTCATTGTAAAGTGTTATGTCATCAACAGATGCAAAACGTTTTCGACTTCTTCGTTCGTTCAGAATGAAAACGACTACTTGTTCGTGTTTAATAACAGGAATTATTTATTTATTTGAATAGGAAATCGACATAAGCCTAATGTTCCAGTATCGTAGAAAATGATTAAATATGAGTTATAAATATTACTTCTAATTAGAACAGTTCCTAATATTTTAAACAGTAACTAAATATGAGGTAGATCATATTAAATTGACTAGTCAACCTTTAGATTTTTTTGAAGTTTCACTGTACACAACTGAGTTACTGTAAGTTGATGCATCTACAGCTTTTAATAATACGGCGGATGATAACGTATACAGAAAGAACGATGTAATGTATACAGTAAAAATTTGTTTGTGTGTGTGTATTCCATTTATACTACGTATTATAAAATTACACTCTTTAACACTGTGTAAAAATTATTACATCTTTAGTAACAAAATATTATCTCTTAAATAAAATCATAATAATGAGAAAAGTTATGTTTTTCACAACGTTATTTGATGTACTGTGGAGACGAAACACTCTAGAGAAAATGCCCTCCCTCAGTGTGTGGCACATGTTCGAATCTCATTACTTGGTCAAGTTTTCCAAATGGCTTCCCAATCCATTTACGTTCACTTGCCTTAGCTGAATATTACTGGAAGAAAACGCGTTAACAAAAAACATAGATTCAGTAAATTTTTTTCAATTGGAATTAGTGGGGCTTCAAATAAATTCTGTTTTATAACCCAATAAAATATAATCAGTAACTTAAATTGAAATTGATTGCGTTTAAGACACAAATTATTTATCGTATCCCGTACGTAATTTTCATTTTTTTAGGCCAAGGAATAGTTATAGAATTTTTTCAGTAAACAATTTTATGCAAATTAACTTTAAAACAGGTTAGCTAATTTTTCATAATTATATCCCGTGATTTTTCTTAAATAAGATAGCGTAATAAGCAGGCGTGTTTTAAAAGGATCCTAGTGTGTGTGTGTGTGTGTGTGTGCGTGCGTGCGTGCGCGCGCGCGCGAGTTGTGTGTGTAATTTAAGATTACAATTGTAGATAACCGTGTGTTGTTTTTAGTTCCAGTGTGAATGGTTGGTGGTGGCGTCATAATTGTATTACCCATGGAGGAACAGTTAATGGCACCATGGGGCTACTTAGCAGCCGCCATCGTGTTGTTCTTCATCGGATTCATTGGATTCCTCTCAAACTTGGTAGTCATCGTTATCATGTGCCGAGAGAGACAGGTATTTCATGTGTTTAATATAAATATTAATTGTATGCTTTATTAAGTTTACATAAATAATGCCTTCTGTCTTAGGCTGAAAATAGAAACCAGTTATATGTTCTCTTTAGTCTCTCTCTCCCTGTCTCTTCACTTAAATAGACTTGATTGTTTGGCAGTTCAAATTTTTATTTTGTTGTACACTATGTTTTTATGACTTTTGAATACCTTGTTACTCCTACATTTTTCACATTTTTCACATTTTTCTCATAAAATTCAGTCTGACTTTTCTGAGTGATGTATTTCGTCGTCTACATTTTAAATTTACAATTTTATTTTTACCAAATACATGACCATTGTAGAGTAATTTGTTTTTAGGTTTTTAGATATATTTTGTAAAGATAATTTGCTCATTAATTTTTGTTGTACCCCTGAATTGTTGATGATATCTGTTCACTTTATTTTTAAGCGTTTCCACTACCAAGTCCAAAATGGTTGTAGGTATTTTAGTTGTTTTACTCCCAGCGTCGCAGCGTGTTTGTCAACCATAGAGATTGTGTTCCGTGAGTAACTACTGGTTAATTTTTTTTTCTTGATGGCAGTTGTGATTATATTTGAATAGATGAGCGTTTTTAGTGTAATTTTAAACATTTAAGTTGCATGGTACGAAATTCTGTTAAATCTACAAATATAGCCTACCGTTTTGATCAAACTGTCTCTGTATCTCTAATATAAAAAATTTGAATCAGAATATCTTTCAGATTATTGTTTTTAATTTTACAGTAATATTTTTGCAGTAAATTAGTCTAGAAGAAACATCTTACCTACTGATTTCTAGATGTATTTTACGAAACATCAATATTGACTGGTAGTAATATTGACATGTTTAATATAAAAACTTTCAGCAGTAATTATTAGAAGAATTTTATCTTTTACGTTTCTTCCTGTCGTGCTCTTACAAAAAATATGTATCTATGCCGAGAGATGTAAACGCGAGTGGGAAAGATTGCATTTGACTACTTGCTATTGCATATAACTACAAGTCTTAAAAATTCTGAGCAGTGGAATCTCTGTTGATACAATAAATAGTTGATTATTAATCCATCAGCTCAGAACAAACTGAAACAAAGAAAAAATTATTTTCATTTGAAAAGGAATCGACGTTCAGCATGGTGAACATAAATACAGATCTCTTACTAACCTAGTTTAGGATTTAACAGTGAAAACTGAAAAAGTATCAAAACGTCAATATTACCTTACATTACTCTGTTCAGGAGGCGAATCCTTTGGAAATTACAAAGTCTTTTGTCTAACCTTTCCCGAGGAATGAATTAATACCGTTTTCGCACCTTCATATATAACAATGTTATACTTCAAATCGCTTATGTTTGTGTCTTCATTAATCATGAGTGTAAAAGACCTAATATTGGATATGAGTCACGTAAAAAATATTGGGTATGCGACACGTGTGTGTGACACAAGTGTTGACGTCTGGTTTCGTCAAACGCACATGTAAACTCTGATGAAAGTTTTAAATTATTTTCTTTTAATTTTATTCTATTCAAAACACGATTAATAATTACCTTTTCAATGAGTCATTAAAGTTTTGACATTTACCAGAAGAGAAACTCTTTATTCTGAAAATTTAACAAACACTGAGCTACAAAATTCATCCTTCTTCGAACAAAAAATGTTAAAAATATTAAACATTCTGTAAAAAATGAAACTTTTTATGTATTTGCCAAACGAAAGTAGGTAGTGTTAATTCTATACCACAGGTAGATCTACTGCCAGCTTATGAAAAGGTAAAGCGCCTTGTCTATTTGGGATCTGCAGTAGGAAAGGACGGTGTGGTCACTGAATAAATAAGGTGAAGGATAGTAGTCACTAGAGATGATGTGTAAAAGCTAATTGTTATCTAACAGAATCATTCCATTATGTTAGAACGTAAGCGAGTTGTCACCGGGCTATTAGGTCGTGGTCCACTCTGCCACTACCAACATACGTTTCGGCCTCTCCTCTGGAGGCCATCTTCAGTGTAATAACGATTCGGTAACTGGCACGGTCTTCGCTAGTTAACCACAGTACTGTGACAAAAGATTGGCCAGGTAACATCTATTTGGCTAGATAATCGTTGCTAGGTAACCACAGTACTGTGACAAAAGATTGGGCTAGTAACATCTATTTGGCTAGATAATTGACAACGATAATCTGGCAACGATCGTGTCAGTTACCGAATCGTTATTACACTGAAGACGGCCTTCAGAGGAGAGGCCGAAACGTCTGTTGGTAGTGGCAGAGTGGACCACGGCCTAATAGCCCAAGGACAAGTCACTTGCGGTCTAACATACAGTAGTGACGCCTGCCGTGATAGCCTTAGGTATAAATCATTCCATTACTTGTACCACCAAAGTGCACCTCATAAAGTCACTGGCCATTCCTGAATTTCTTTAGAAAGCAGAAACGTGGACCATCATTGACAGACAATCGCAGACGACAGATGCTTTCAAGATGTAAGCATACAGGATGATATTGCGAGTATCGTGAATAGACAAAAGAACCGATATCTCCATCCTAAAAGAACTCAACGAGTATAAGAAATTATCTACAGAGAGTCCTACAGTTCTTTGGACATAATGTTCGGCGATAGAGAGATAATCTGAAAAAGTCCATCGTCCTGAAAAAAGAGAGAATGATAACAATCTCATGAAACATGTTTGAGACAGATAGAATGTTGTACATGTTGGACCAAATAGAAGAGATAACGGGCTATACCGTACGCTAGAATAACTGATTCGTAAAGTAAAACATCGAATTTAACAAGATGGGTTACTAACTTTATAAATTAAGAAAGAGAGACTAATCAATTAACTAAAGTTAAAAAAGAGACCACTAAGGTTGTGTTTTAGTAAATATATAAAGTCTTTCAGTTAATAATGTTAAATAAGGCAACTGGTGTCAAACCAGGTCAATTTCTGCATTCATGCACTACTGTAAATACATATTTTAAAATAAAAATTATAACAAGTTACTAAAATTTTAGAAGAAAACAAATTCGTATGCTATTTAAAGGGTTGGAAATTGAAGATTGCTGTAAGACTATGTGAGGAGAATAGAGAACGTAGAGATTATATTCTCAGTGTTCCCTAGCAAGCACATTGTATAGTAGATAAACTTCAACATGTCGAGCTAACTTAAATTAATAAAAAAATATAGGAAGTATAAAAAATTAACATGCAACAAATGGTAAACTAGGAATTAAAAAATTGCCATTTTAATATAAGTTACCTAAAGAAAAATTCGCAGAATGTCTGCGAAACAAATAAATTGATGAATCATGAAATGAATAATCATGAAGAAAAATCAGTAGTAGGTTAAGCTTTAAGTTGATAATAATGGTATCCACATGTTGGTATCCCCACGGTTGTAATACTTTTATTATTGTAAAGTTCTTTGTGGAGGTAATGAGGACTATACAAAAACAGCTATACATAATATTTAGTGATACCTTAAAAACCTTAAAAACTTCTGATGTTAACAAAACTTATAACACATGTTGCAAAATGAATTCAGTTATATTTCTTAATGCAATTTTAAGTAAAGTTTTTTAAATAACTCTAATTTTACAGAATATTACTGTATAGTGTAATTTAGTGTAATCAATATACTTTCTGAAAGTCCTGGAACGTCAAGTAAATTCAGTAAAACCCGGGTCAGTAATCTACCATAAATGATTACCCATCCAGAACAGGTTCTAGGCCTACTTATTGGACCAATAACTAGCCAGTCCTGTGCTGAATACATTGTAACAAAATTTTTAACATTATTAAAACAAAACTATTGAATCTTCTGCATTAATCTTCATGATAACTGAAACACCGACAACTTCAAGAAACATTATGTGTTCTTAGCAAACAAGCTCTACAGAGAAAAACGAGAAACGTGTCTTGATAAAGCATATTGCAACAACAATTAACAAAAAGTATATACTCCAGTAAACTTAATAGTAATATAGACTATAAATATCTGATACAGAAACTACTTCTGTTGTGACTATACAAAGCCGTTCTGGAAGGAAAAAATACTTTCGTATGGAGTATTAGTGCAAACTGTCAGTCGCTTAGTGCTTAATTATTGATTTTTAAGAAGCAAATATTTCTGTAGTATTTCGTTGGTCCCTAGATGAGCATAACTGTTAGTTGCCATGTAATTGTAATTATAATATGATCTTACAAGCACGATTCGTGAGCACGTAAGAATCTGGTTTTAAAAATATATTAATTTTATAACATGGGGTTGTATCCTTATCGTACCATACCCTACCGTAGGCAAGTCTTTCTACAATACAATTAGGTTTCACTTTTAAGTTGTGTTTACTTTTTTTGAAACTGTATGTCCTAGAAGGTATAAGTATTTATTAAAAATCGGAAAGTAAAGAGGTTCAGGACATGCTCCATTACAGGCCTGAGAATCCGAGTGGCAAGATCTATTAAGCTTAACAACTTCCGCCTGATCACACTTCTTCCTGTGCATTTAAAAGAGCAAATAATTGTTACTTATCAAACTTTAGCCTTTTGAAAAGACAAGTACAAGATTTTATAATTAGTTTGATATGTGTGTGTGTGTGTGTGTGTGTGTGTGTGTGTGTGTGTGTGTGTGTGTGTGTGTGTGTGTGTGTGTGTGTGTGTGTGTGTGTGTGTGTGTGTACTCCTCCTGGCGATGTTTGAGAAGAAATGCACATATTTGTCAGATTTATAGTAAAGAAGTATATTTCGGCAAATGTGCAATGTGTTTAATACTCCAAACTCTCACGAACATAAAAGGATACAAGAAATATCTTTATTATTTATATTTAGAAATATTTTGTCGAGTCTGAATGGCTTCAATCCTTTCACGCTTCCAGTAATAGCCCACACTTTGACACATTTATTGACGACGTCTGTAATACGCTTTTGAAAGAGAGATTCTTTCTCTTTCCAATTCTGAGATCCAGTTACTATTTATGAACGTTCAGAGTTTTCATACACTGTGAACGATATTTAATTTTGTTTCTTCTTTTAATAAGTAAAGAATATTGTATTTCTAATCATTTTTCTCAATTTGTAATACGACTAAGGTTCACTTCACATGCATACCGTTTTCATTATTTTTATTTTTAATTGACAAGTTGTTGTAATGCAATTTGTTATGATTCGTAACGTGTTTTGTTGTATTTAAAGTATTTACAGAATGTAAAGAATTACAATTCTTACTTGATTGCCTATTACACTACACGCCTATTTCTCACGTTTCAGCATCGTTAGCGACTAATCTAATTGGCAACACATCGAAAGCGTAAAGCAAAAACCTAAGAATCCAATGAATAAACAAACAAACAAAAATGTTTCCCACGAAGACATTATGCTTGAAATATTAACTATTCAAATGTTCGACAAATTTTAAAATTCGTATTTTATTAGTTTTTGTTTTTCCTAAGGAGAATTGATTGTTAATTATTATTTCAATGATGTTTTTAAATTTCAAATTTACTGAATAATGTTAAGTTTATTATTGCAAGCAGCCTTAATGATATCAAATTTGTTTAATATAATGAGTTGGATCATGTACTCAATTTACTTTAAACCTGTATTCTTTTATTAAATTACATTTGTGTGTATCACTATGATTATTATTCGGGAGTTTTATGTGTTTACTTCATAGTAGGTGTCGAGTGGCAAATTCTTAGGCAGATAGTATGAGTACAATTTATTATACTTTGCAGATTATCAGACTTTTCTTGGGTGTTAAAATGAATTAAATAAAGATTGAACGACCGTGTGTGGGACCATAGTGATTGACGACCCATTGTGTGGGACCACTGCTATGAGGACTAAATATACTGTCAAACCTTACTCAGCACTGGGTTTGTTTGCTACTTCACAGTGTCTTCAATATGTATTGTGTGAATCGTTTCCTGCACAGCGGAAATTACGTTCAATTCTTGTGCAGGTTAAATTAAATATAATCCGACTTTCAGTTAAGCATTCTTTCTTCTAAACCCAATTGTAGGCTATCGATCACTATTCAAGTAAAGTTAATTAGTATATTCAAGTATAGAAAAATCATGTGGTATCACTATTCGACGTGGGGTTAAAGTGAATATCACATATACTGGCAGACCACGTAGTCACAACTGAGAAAGGAAACCATGGGTTTTTATTGAAAGGTTTTCCAATTGTCAATTGCCAATTGCCAAATACCTGAATCTGCAGAGAGGTTCACAAGTTTTGGGTGGAAATGAAAGACCTACTCACAAACGGAGATTATCTCTTATAAAACTTAAAGGCCTACAGGAAATGATATCAAACTCTTTAACTTAGAGGATATTTGATTATTATACTAAACAGAAGTACTGACATTTTGTCAAACAATTAAACGAAACCATTGATTATTAAACGATTTGTATACATTTTTAATGCAAATTCCAAAACAAGTCTTAAACACTGTTGCTTAAACAAGTGAGTGCTGTCTTTTTTCTTACAACGTACATTTATCTAATTTTATGTTTCAGACGCCTTAATTAAACAACATTCAACAATATTACACAGCATTTTTTACAGTAACGTTTGTGCGCGGTTTATGTTTTTATTTTCAGTTCACAAAAGCAACAGTGTCATGAAATTACTGGTTTATTATTATCATAATTACATCATTACTTTTTAATGCACATTCCAACAATTTAAACGTTTTTATTTGCAGCACTGTAAGCAATATATGTTAAGGTACTGGCAACTAGAAAAACTAATGTTACTTAATGACCTTGATTTGTATTCCAAAGATAAATTAGAGATTAAGGTATTTATCAATTTTTTAAATAAAAATCGCTACTGATAATGAAGTAGTAAGTACTGTTTTTTATAAGGTAGTATTATTAAACGAGTTAATAAAGGAGTTAAAATAACACAATTTATTACTTAGGCCCGAAAGATTCGTTTTTAAAAGTTGCTGTTAAATAAGGAAACATACTTTAGAATTTTCAGTTTATCAGTATTGAGTAAAAAATATAATTTGAAAGATCACGAACAAGTTTTAACATAGATTTACCAGGTTGGTACTTGTCCAGAGCAGACTGTCCAGTATTAAAATAGATTTTAATTGCTTTGAAGCATTTGAGTTCGTATATTGTTATAAAACTATTTGTATTGTTTTAGTTGTGGACTCCTCTTAATGTGATACTCTTCAATCTTGTCCTATCGGATTTCTCGGTATCCATACTGGGAAACCCATTTACATTAGCTTCTGCTGTGGCGAGACGGTGGCTCTTTGGCAGAATCATGTGCATTGCCTACGGATTCTTCATGGCTCTTCTGGGTAAGAATTGGTAACGTAATTTTGAGTAGTTTTTGTGAGTTTTGACTAGAGAAACTGAAAATCACTTGTAATGTTGAGATATACAATACCGAAGCAGGCAAAGTTTTGTCATCATAGTTTAAACTATTTTCACCATGATAAACACATCTTTAATAGTTCATAGATGTCACTTGTTCCTCCTTGAAGCGAATGCGTGCTTTACTAAAGAATAAACGCAGCCTCTATTTTTCTTGTCGGTGAGACCAAGTAAGCATGCTATTCTAACGCAGTGACAAAGTTACATGGATGAAAATGAGGCAACACCTATATAAAAAGGTTTGTAAACTGATAATCATAAATAATCCTAACTATTGTCTACAGTTGTTTGTGGTTGTGTACAATACAGTATATTACATGTAATCTGACTGAGGCTAAATCAAGTTTCCTCACAGAGGTTAAGGCTTTACAGAGTGTGGTGGGGTAGAGGGGTGATTGTCCTACACCCCCCTCACCGTAACTATTTAGGCATGACCAGCACTTTACTTGTTCTTATTGTGTGGTGCAAATAGATGTAAGGTTTAACTAATGATGTGTGCTTTATGTAGTCTATAATAAGTGTGCCGTCACTATTCTGAATTGATAGGATATAAAGTCCGTTATTGGTATGATTTGTGACATTGCATAAAAGTACAGACAAAAAACATTTATTAAATTTGGAAGTATAGTTGGTTGTGTATCACGGAAGTCTGACAAATAGGTGTGTCGCCCGAAATGAGTGAACACGGGCCTTTTAAGTATTTATTAGGTCTTTAAACTTATTAAAATAATAAGTCTTTTTCTTCTTGGGCTAACGAAGGAAAATATGACGTCAGAAAAACTGTTTCCACTAATTTAGACTTTAAATACTTCAGCGGCAAAGTAGTCAGAAAAGTAGTTTTCTTGGTACGCACGACATTTGTGGTTGGTAAACTGTTCCGAAACCAAAAATGTTTTGTATATACATGTCTTTTATGTGGTGTGAAAATGAATAGATTATATTGGAGTAACGGTTACACAAAACGTCCTTAGAAAACTAGAAAAATATGAGGGTTCTGAAGAACGTATTGAGAACAAAATCGTTTACGGGGATATGGGACAATAGAACATAATCTCCCTTACATAATGACGACGTGAAACAAAATAAGGTTGTTGTTGTAGATTGTTTGATATTGTGAGTTTTACTGGGAAACAGGAAACTGGATTTTGAGGACATAATAAAGGGGAAGACTCAATCAAAAGGGAGCAGTTATTTATAATTATTAGTTGTTTTATCTAAGTAGGAGCAGTTCATTCCAGATAATCTCATGTCTACGTCATGTGTTAAAGTGCGACTTTATTGACATTCAGACAGACGAAAAACTTAAGACGTATCAAATAAATAGAAAAATACGTAGGATTTTATGACGTTTTAATAAATAAGGCTGAAGCAATCTTATCAGAATTAATTGTATAAATTATTTACGAAAGTGATGTGTAATTCAGAAAGTAGTCTGTGAAGCATATGTCAGAGCTTCTGTAATTGCCGGAAAGTATGTTCAGTACTATGTAAATAAACATGCATAAGAACATTATTTCTACATTGATATACTTACAAATTATATCTTGTTCTTCTTTATTGCTCTAAAACGATGAAATCAGTAATGCTGTTCTTTTATATGTGTCAAAATTTCATCCGTTTGATTTTGAAAATCCCCAAAGAGACGGCAGCTTGGGGATGCCTAAAGAATTAAGACTACGCAAGCATGAACTACCCGTTAGAATTACAATTCTAGAGCAGTTCATAAATCTTTTTCCATTATAATGAACTGAGACAGATTTTTTAGAACATTACAGAGAACAGAAAGGTCGTGATTTGTGAGCAATGAAGTTCCATTGTTGGCTTTTGTAAAATAATAAAAAATCTATTTCATTTATTTGCTTTGGTTCTATACACAAATATTCACTTACACAGATAATCTCTTTGCTTTACTGCAATGCAAAGCAATCGCTAGCCTAATTATGTCAAACAAAGAAATTATAAAAACCACTCTTATCCTCAAGGATGTGAGATAAGAAAACACTGAAACTATTATTGCACTGAAAATTGTCATAATTGAATAGTGAAGTAAATATAGATGATGCTGATAAGAAACCGATGAAAACTTTAACCTATGAATTTCTTGGGGCATTGATTACACAGCTAGAGATACGCTTCGGCAATTGTAAAAGTATGTTGAGTTTTTGCATACAAATCGCTTCATTACTTATAGAGAGGATTTCACTTCCATTAAGTTCGACAAACTTATAAATAAATACTCTTTCTTCATAAACATTTATTCTGACATTGGAAAGTACTTGTTTCATCAAAGAATGTTATTATGCAATCCTCAATTATTAGAACCGATATACGTAGAATTTTCCAAATGAATTCTTTTGATTACAACATTTTCTGTGACCACGGTTACTTCTGAAAGAAGTATAAGTACTCTGAAAATGTTGAATATTTACTTGCCCAGTACGATTACCAATGAAAGATTCAACTGCTTAAACACCATTTATATCGAGGAAAAGCTTGTGAAGGAACAAGCAAGAAAACTCGCCGTCTAGAACTACACTACAAAAAATTCTAAGGTAATATTTTCTGCCTACCCATGTATCGTGTATTAACTATTAACTTCACTGCAGATCCAAGATGGTGATAACCCATTCATTTATTGGAACAGGACGGTAAACTGTAGAGATATGGGTATCCTGCCATAATAGGCAACAGGAAATGTCAACCCTAGTTTGGCAGGATGGTATGCCTGTCTGTGTTGCTTGGAGTCAAAGTGACGTAACGTAAACAGAAGGAAGCTGGTAACTGAATTGTCCAACCATAGCGAGGAATCATTAACCTCATTAATCGTAATGAAGAAAGCTGTATAGTGTGTAGATCCAGCATTCAAAATATTCTGGTCCTCCTGGTTGGGGGGGGGGAGAGATGTGCAATTCTGTAACCATGTGAATAATTTTGTTTAGAAAGGCCAAAGATATATCTAGAATACAAGGAGCGGAAATGAGGTTTTCGAGAGCTGTAAAGGCTTGCACAAGGAGAGATCTTATCGGAAATGATCATATTAGAATGGAGCTAGGCATAGCTGAAAGCTTAAATGATGAAACCTCTCGGTACAAAACAGAGTTGCGGTTACACGTAGAGAGAACGGATCGAAGTAGATTTTCAAGAAGAGCCCTTGACTATCATCTAAGGGGGTAAAAACCTTGTGTGGAAAGACCCCGTAAGCGATAGCGATGGTTGGATGTTCTCCACTGAGACTGGAACAGCCTAAGCCGTAAACATGACAACGACGACGATTAATGCGGTTAAAACGTGACGATTTCGAAATGTACATTCATGTCACTTTTTCTTCTTACCGTCGCTTCGTGTCGTTAATTATCTAGGTTGGGTCTTCAAAATGTAGTGTACTTACTGAACGTCCCGGAACATTGATCATAGTCCAGATGTCAGGCCTTGATGTCATCCCAGTTCAGTATGTTCAGTTCGCATTTTCTTATGAAACATTTTGTGTACAAACGATATTTAAACATAAAAAGATTTAATTTAAATGACTGAAAGAAAATAGGAAGAAGAATAGTTGATATTTTTAGACATTAGTAATACACAAACCACAGATCAGAATTAAGTTCAGTTACACAGTAGCTTACATTCGTGTTTCAGGTATAACGTCAATAACAACTCTAATGGTGCTGGCGTTTGAGAGGTACATTATAATAAGCAGATCGTTTAGCAGACATAATCTAACACACAGAGGTGCCCTCAGTCTGATCGCTTGCATATGGATATATTCGTTGGCCCTGACGACCCCTCCACTCTTAGGATGGGGTGACTACGTTAACGAGGCAGCAAATATAAGGTAAGTTATACAGTTGTAAATGTATTTTAATAATGTAAGTGCATCAGTATCACAAGACTGACGACTCTCGTCTGCTTCTTGTACCAGTACGTTTCTTAACTGATGCACTTAAGATATGAATCTAGTAGACAGAATATGAATATAATAGAATTTTTCCTGGTGTAGGAGGAGTGAGAGAGAACGGCTCTTGACCAATCAACGTCTACCTCCATTATTAAGATGTAAACTTTCCTACCTAAGACGAGACTCACTGGCTTTTGTGCTTTTTACTTAGTAGAAGCACACCAAGATCTGAAAACTTTATTCTCCCTTAAAGCAACTACTGTGAAACCAATGCGACTAGTTTCTAGTTTCTAGTTCTTTAAAAAGAAGAAGAAAAGTTGGCCGACAGGGAAGCCAAGAAAGTATGCACAGTCCTTTGCGACTGATTCTTCAACATCCAGCATGGAGAGCATCCTTCAGTGGAATATCAACGGTTGTATTTCGCATTATTGCGAACTGAAAATGGCACTGTCTAGGCATACACCGATGTGTGTGTGCCTGCAGGAAACACATTTGAGGCTGCAAGAACTTTTTAAAATGAGGGGTTATGAGTACTTCCGCTCTGATGTGATTCCAAACATCAGAGCTAGGGGAGGCATTGCTTTTTTCTTAGCAACACATAACCTGCTAGGCGTATTCCGCTCGCTACTCCTCTACAAGCAGTAGCAATCAGTTTATTACAGCCACTGAATTCTGCTTATGCTTAACAGATTCTGAATGGTGAGTAGAAGATCTACAGGATCTGATCGAATAGCTACCATCTCCGTTATTCCCTTTCGGGAACTTCACCGCCCATTGTCCCAGTTGGGATTGCCATAGGACGAACAGCACGGGATTAAGAACTGAGGATCTCTTGCTAAACAACGCGTTTGTCTTTTTTTAAAAAAAAAAGGCAAGAGCAACATTTTAACATTGGAAGTGGTACTTTCTAGGCTATTGATCTTTCGATCTGTAGCCCGAGTTTTGCTTCATGCCTGTCGTGGAGACATTCACGGGAGCGACCACTTCCCTGTGCTGATAATAACGTGAACGCCAAACACCGTCATGCACACGCCAAAAAGATGGCGCGTGGACTCTGCTTGGGCAGGCTTCAAGTCTGCTTGTACACCTATGTAAATATAGAAGCAGACGCATACAGTTTTGCAAGTGCTATCATCTCAGCAGTTACGGATCATATCCCACGGACCGGTAGTCGTTTATCGAGACCACCGATACCGTGGTGGAACAACGATGTAAAAAACGCAATAAGAGATAAGCGATGAGCTCTAAACATTTATAAAAGATAGCCGACCAAAGGTAGGGAATCGCATCGGTTTTAAGCGACTTTGTGCCGCCCCATGAAGAATAATACTCGCTTCAAAACTATGGAGCTGGGAAACCTACGTCTCGATCATAATACGGCGAGCCCATTAACAGAAGTATGGAAGGAGATCAGAGCAACTGCTGGCACATCAGTGTTTAAGCCTTAGCACTTCTGGAGGACCACTCACGGTGAAACACATAATCGAAGACTGTAGTGCTCTTTCAGAACTTAGGCAGATAAACTAAAAGTAATCTGAAAGAAGACCTTAGAAACGAACAGTTAGCGATAGACAGAACTCTGTCCTTCCTAAACGCTGCATGATTATGTATAAGCGTTGACAATGTCGTTTTTCGTCTTAGTGTGTACGAGTTCCACTTTCGTTGAATCAAGCAAAATGTAGGTAACATCCCGTCGAGCAACGCCGCTCCTGGTAGAAGTCGTTGGGTTAAAGGCTAACCCAACATATACCAAGCCCCCCACCCAAAATTTAATAACAAGAGAATTACACATGAAGTTAAGACTTGGGACAGCTTTTGTCAAAGCTTTAGGAATTCAGCTTCAGACAATTGTAAATTTTTAATTGTTTTATAATGTTTAACAGAATAATGAACGTAACTGGTTTACAAGTGCTAGGGAATGTTTAAAAATATATTGTAATAGTTAAGATTCGAATTTTCTTGTATTATAAAGTTGGTTAATCGCATCAAAATATTAACTATGATTAATATGGTTATTATTACTGACATAAAATAACTTAATATGCCAATAAATTTTGTTGGACAGTAAACACCACTATTTTCTATTAGGATCGCTGAACCTAATTTTCATTTATTCACATAATAGTGACTGGTAGTTAGAACAATCTCATCATGAGTAAGTATAGTTACAATAACTGTCTAAAATTGTAATGTTTTGATTACAGCTGTTCCGTCAACTGGGAGACTCGAACATACAACGCAACCACGTACATCGTATTCTTATTCACTTTTGGACTAGTCGTTCCGGTCATTGTGATAAGCTTTTCTTATCTCAATATTATTCGCACAATGAAACAGGTAAGGGCCTTTATTTGACTAAATTAAATAATCGAATAAGGCAGGCTCACAATGGCAATTAATGTAAATAGTAATAATAATAAATTTAATTTATTAATAATAAATTATTTAATAATAAAAAATAATTTATTATTATTAATAAATTAACAATAAATTAATTAATTTTATTAATAATTTTATCATTTATTAATAAAAAATTTATTATTAATAAATTAAATTTATTATTATTATTATTATTATTATTTAATTAGCCGCCGATCAATACATTTTTACGATTGAAGGTTTAGCAAGGATCAGTCAATAAGTATAACTCAAATTTTTACATTAGTTATGTCGACGTTTCGACAATACTTATTGTCATCATCAGGACCTGTGTACGGACACAAGAGGAAATATCAAACACAACAAGTTAAATTAATTAAGTCAATGTGTTTTTGTGTGAGTGCGAGCGCGTACGCGCGTGAGCGTGAAGGAGTTGAGACAGTTTGTTTTACATCAGCAAAATAATTACATTTCTTACATATTGTTTTACTAAAATACATAGACAAAATTATAATACTCCAATATATGGTTAATACAGTATTACAATTTAAAATATTGATAATGCAATAATCGCTTAATTATATTTATAAGTAATTATACATTCAGTAATCATCGAATATATATTGGAATTGGTACAGATAGCAATACGTGTCTATATATAGCCTATTAAAATATGTTATATCTGAATACAGATTGTAAGGATGTTCAAATATGTATATTATGAAAAAATGTATTTTAATAATGTAAAAAATTGTGTTATACTTATTCACTGATTCTCGCTAAACTTTCTATTATAAAAAAAAATATTATTACAATTTTAGTATTTTAAGAACATTTTATATAAACTTACATACAGTCATGTATATTGCAACGATACAATTTTAAAACTGCATAGATAGGATTATAGAAATTATTACAACCAAGTCTATATCTGGAGGTAGGAAAATTTATTAAATTAAAACATTAAAATTTACTATTGTCTTATTAATTTAATATATAAAATTGTTTATTTAAAATCTGTCTTTCAAAATTGAGTCTATGGGCTTGCTTTACAACTGTGTTACTTGATGTGTTGAAATCCACTGTTTGCGTAGTCACGCGACGCTCCGCGCACGTAGTCGACTGGATAGCTGGAACTCTGCCCGTAGACTGATCGAAGATAACTACTGCAGACACTTCACGGCGTTGCACCCACGTACACTGCGATACGAACTGTTATTGTTTATAAAATTAACTCAGGGATTTAAAACTGGGTAAAAGAGATCGTGTTTATTGATCTTACACAAAACCGGCTTCTTGAAGTGTTCTCGCGTAAGTATCAAAATATCTCGGTAGATATTTTGTCCCTAGCGGATATCTTCTACTATAGGCGAAAAGCACTAGAGTATGATGATCTATTTAAATTGCGTTCTGTAAGTGGTAATGGTTTCGAAGACCTCGAACCGTGAACCAGCTTCTAAATTTAAAGGAAAACGACCTGTCTGGTCACGAAAAACTGGCAGCGAGTACGTCTTTCTATAACGAGTCTTTGGAAGGAACTGCGCAATCCGTACGCAAAAAGCGTCCGTCTCAAACAAATTTTAGATCCTCTGATTGATTAAAACTTCAGCAACGTCACAGATGAGAACACCGATAGCCAGAAATCAGGCTTAAACTCTGTCTGATTCTGCAAAGGCCTGTCTAGATCTAATCTATAAATTTTATTACTTTCTTGAAGATGACGAGAATAAAAGAAGATTGAAAAAACCATATAAAAATTACAAGTGTGGAGAATTGAGTATATGAAAAATGCAGCTTATAACCATGAAAATACTCTGTCCAAGTTTCAGAACGAAATGTTAATTTTCTTCGAAGTTATTGAATAAAATGTAAATCACACGCGCACCCGCGCACTTACACACAAATATTTCACATGACATAAAAGAGAATAAAATCGTGAACATTTTGACATAAATAATTTTAAAAACATAGCTTGGTTCAAAACTTATGACTACTTTATAAAGAACGAACAAACTCAATTTAAAACATGTCTATGGCTATCAGAAAATGTTATATAGCAGTAGTATTCCACTTAAATGACATTCATATCCTGTGTACTGTTGCTATATATATATATATATATATATATATATATATATATATTCTATATATTTATATATCTTCTATATATATATATGTATATATATAAAGAAGAAGTTTGATATAAACATAGGTCTGGAAACTTTTTTGGCTTAAACATTTGTGGCTTGCGAAAATTTCACCGTGCTTTCTGCTCAAGGCTACAATTAAGCCCTACTGCATTTCTTGGAACTTAAATTAAAGAGTAAATTTGATGGTTTCATATGGTTTTTGACACAAAAATTGTAAAATAAGGGTTCTGGAACCGTATCTTGAGTAGTTTTATAGAAACATCCCGTAAATATCAAAAAATTGGTGTCAAAAACACTTTTTTAGTTTGGTATGAATTTACTTGTTCAAATTGCCAATAAATAAACGTAAATTTGTAATAAAATTTGCAAAGAATTTAAATCGGAGAAAGTGTATGTACGTAAAGTCAATGGAAAACAAATGAACATTCTACAAAATCAAATTAGATGAAAAAGATATCTTCATGTGACTAATGAAGTTCATGTGCACCATAATTTCGAACGAAGATTTGCAGCCTTTTTTCGACAGGATTTACAACTAATTTAAATCAGGATTTAAAAAAAATCTTTGTACTCAATGCCTGTAAGGCAATCTTGAATCATTAGTGATAGGATTAACTGGTCCCCAATTTTACCACACTATACATTTAACGATAACCGGTTTTAAAGTTTGATTCTATTATGTCAGTAGTGAATAAAATACAACAGTGAGTGAAAAAATAGATTTAACACTGAATAAACACAATTAACAATACTTTAATTTTCTTGTACTCATCGCCAAAACTTTAATCTGACCGCGCAATCACCTGCTTGAAGATGTTGAGCAGTATGCAAATGATAAGGATATTGGCTTTCTTTAGTGTTCTTCAGACTTTAGTACAGAGTATGCCTGTTCGATGTGAAATCCTTCTGGTGCCTAAATGAGGACGGCGTTGTACCATTTGAATTATATTTTCTTTTTCAGATATAGGCTGTTCTACAGAACGTTCAACAGAACAAGGAACTGTTGGAAACGAACCGTTAGTTCGTAAATTATGAAAGACGAGGGAAAAATGTTATGAGGTACTCAGGTGTTTGGAAATCTTTGTTGGTATTGATGTTTTGCATCCCGGGAATTTTCATTACTAAAACTGTACGCGAAAGCAATATCTGCGTACTCATGATTTGAAAATTGCAATGGCATCATGAAATTATGTAAAAAGTAAACACACGACAAATCGCAGATTACATGTTAGTTATGATACATAATTAAGGTACTATGTTATAAATTAATTGTTAAATAACTGTTTCCTTAATTGAAATTAATTTTGGAGCCCAAACACCCAACAGCATTTTTTATAAACATTATTAAAACAAGTTAGTTAATGTTGTTGAAATTATTTGTTCATTATTTTATTAATATTGTTTAAAACTAACGTTCTTTATTAACTGAATAAATTCTTTTATTAATAACACGTTGTTAGTAGGGGGAAAATAAGGGTTCTAACCAAAGTACCGTTATTCCCCCACCACCACCGCTGGACCTGCAGCATCCGCGAATTTCCACCAATAAAATTTCATGCCGCCTTTCGCGCGCCAAGTTCAAATATATGCCGCCGTTCCCGCGGTTCAAGATTTTTCCCCCGCTCTCCCCACCACCGCTGGACCAGCAGCATCCGCGAATTTCCGCGATAAAAATTTTTTATTTTTTAATGTGATTTTTTTATTTTTTTAATTAAATTGATTTGCATATCAAGGGGAGGGTGGGGGTGGGGTTCAATGGACCACTCGCATCCGCGAATATAATTTTTTATTTTTTAATAAAGCTGATTTGCATATCAGGGGTGGGTGGTGGGTGGGTGGGGTTCAATGGACCACACACATCCGTGAATATAATTTTTTATTTTTAATAAAGCTGATTTGCATATCAGGGGTGGGTGGTGGGTCAATTCTCTCTTTGAATGTAAATAACTATCTCTCTCCCTCCCTCTCTCTCTCTCTCTCTCTGCATGTTTATGTAACGGGTCTCTCTCTCTCTCTCTACACCAATCTCGTTCTTCCAATGTGCGGTAAAGTGTTACGCAATTATAATGTTACAAATATGAAAAAATATATATATTTAAACTAGTATTTACAAAATATGTATAAATGGTACACCTATCTATCAAGTGAAAATGGATATTTGTCCGCCAGAATCTGAGACTCGAGAGAGTATGTTTGTCGTGCATGCTTTTTTTTATTTTTAATAAAGCTGATTTGCATATCAGGGGTGGGTGGTGGGTCAATTCTCTCTTTGAATGTAAATAACTATCTCTCTCCCTCCCTCTCTCTCTCTCTCTCTCTCTGCATGTTTATGTAACGGGTCTCACTCTCTCTCTCTCTCTCTCTCTACGCCATCGGTTTTACTATGCAATTCTCTCTTTGAATGTAAGTAACTCTCCCTCCCTCTCTCTCTGCCTCTAGACACAGTTATCCATCACGATATAAACTCTCTCTCTCTCTCTCTCTCTCTCTCTCTCTCTCTCTCTCTCTCTCTCTCTCTCTCTCTCTCTCTCTCTCTCTCTCTGTCTCTCTCTCTCTCTCTCTCACATTTGAATGTAAGTAAAACTATCTCTCTCCCTCCCTCTCTCTCTCTCTCTCGCACACACACATTTTAGTAGATTACTGTTGCATCTCTCACTGTGTGTGTGTTTATGTAACGGGCCTCTCTCTCCCTCTACACCAATCTCGGTTCTGCCAAGAGTGTTACGCATAAAAACTCCTTCAAATAAGGGAATTTTCAAAAGTTTTGTGTACACATACAAATCGCTATCGGACAATGTACGGACTGCTCACACACACACACACATTGTGTATGTCTCTCTCTCGCTGCAAACGTTGACAAGAATTCCCTTATTCAAAGCGATTACGGTGTCACTGTACACAAACTTAAATATGCCTTACAGACCATTGTAATTTTAAAAATTCATTTTTGCATTAATTAAATATATATCGTAAACAATGAAATAATAATATTTCGTCATTGTAAGATTTTAATAAAACAATTATCAGTTTAAATAATAATTTTCGTGATTGCAAGATACAACCTGCGACTTAAAATATAGTTTTTACCGCTGTGGTAGGAAATTCAAACTATTAAATTGTCTCTCTCTCGCTCTCACACATTTCTGATTACTATACAAATAATTGCATGCATGTTCAGAGGTTTATAACGAAATAAATTAAAATAAACTATAATTTGTTTTAAATGATTAAATATATATATTTACACCACTGTATACAAACTTAAAATATAGTTTACAAACCGTTGTAATACAATTATTCAAAAATACATTTTACATTGATTAAATATATATATCACAAACAAACATTGTTATATAAAATAAATACAATATTAATAATAATAATATTGTTTTAAATGATTAAATATATATTTACAACACTGTACACAAACTTAAAATATAGTTTACAAACTGTTATTATACAATTATTCAAAAATACATTTTACATTGATTAAATATATATATATATATATATATCACAAACAAACATTGTTATATAAAATAAATAAAATATTAATAATAATAATATTGTTTTAAATGATTAAATATATATTTACAGCACTGTACACAAACTTAAAATATAGTTTACAAACCGCTGTACAATGTGATAGTGGTGGTGGTAACGTCGTCATCAGAAAAGTCTGTGTCCCACTTTCATTTACGACTTTGCATGTATGAACATGTCCCACAGATGAAATTAGAGACATCAAAAATATAACAATGTCATTAGGAAAGTCCACATTCCACTTTCATAAGGAAATAGTCACCGCTTACAGCTATGCATGTATGTACATGTCCACAACAGAATTAGTGATACAAATGTCATCATTTGCTGTGACCTACTTTCTAAATTTGTTACATTAAAAATGTTTGTTTAAAGCAAAAATCATGAATCATCCATTCCCGAATAGCATGCACCTTATAGTTGGCACATCGGTCAGAAGAATTGAAATGTCTAAGACATTCTGTTCCATGAAATAGATACGGTATGTTTTTAGGACAAACAAAGTCATCGAGATTGATGATATTATTGTGTATTATCTTTGATTGCAAAAAACGTTTTTCTCAAAACCCTTCACAAACACATATTTATATATACGTGTATGTGATGTTAACAATGAAACAAGATTGTCGTACGGTGTCTCTCCTTCGCTCCATCTAAGTCTATGATAATTTGACGTTAACCAGTGGTTTGTCCTAGCGTATTTTAGATTCGTAACGGATGTAGCAGGCGGAGTGAAAATCCAATGTCTACCAGCAAATCTCAGAACGTCCATGATTGACAGTTCCTTCACAATATATTTTCCGTTGTCATCGAAAAAGCACTGGAAGTCAATTATAACTGCAGTGTTATCCATAATACTGTAAGACAAATAAATCACACATTACAAACTCTATATATATATATATATATATATTATGTTTAAACACACAAATATCGTTGCGATATTAATATGCGAACTTACGTTTACAGACGTCTGGACTGAAGCACCGAGAGACATCAACTGACGAAAGAAACAAGTGTTGGGGGGTACTATACATGGAGACGAATTTTTTTAGCAGGTGGGGAGGTGTCGTCATCATCGTTCTCCATGTTGATGCGACGTATTCGATAATGACCGTATGCAAGTGTATCACGACCATTGTCTAGTATATAGCGCTTATCATCATACGGTGACAACGCTTGCTTATTTACGCGCATCGTGTACAGCGTATGATGATCGCTACGTAAACAAAGCGCACTAGTAGAAAACTGACAATGATCAGTGAGACACTTGCGATACATATCGTGTCGTAGACTCCTCTTAATCGCAACTCGAGGTACACCTTTACATACACGTTTTTGACACTCTTTGGTAGGATCTTCGTGGGCCACAAGGAACGAATAACATTTCGCTCGGAGACCAACGAATTCTCTAATAGGACGACCACACGTTTCAGCCTTGAACAGTCCGACAACCTTTTTGTTTCTAAGGCTATAACAAGGATGAGACGTAGGGTAATCCGATGTGTCAAAACGTGTAGGTCCTTCTTCATGTCTGCATACAAGTCAGATGTTTGAATACTATACATCAGACTGTCTGTATCTGTCATTAGCAATCTAACGTTACGGCCGTACTTGGCGACAGCATAACGATAATGAAAGTCGTACATTATTGTTTTGCTAACGTCAAGCACCGTGAAGCCGACATACACGGGACGGGAAAGAACGATGGATTTTTTACGGAGTGAGAGCCCCACCAGATCGTTCGTATAACGAATCATACGTTTCAGCCTAGGTGTGGAAACTAGTTTTTGAAGCCGTCGTTCATATGAGACTAGTTCAAAGTCTATATGTTTCCGTACGTTCTCCAGCGACTTGCCGTATACGGCGTTGTTCATCAGTTTGAAAAGGTCTTTTTCAAAGCTGTTGACGGCTGCTTGCCTCTTGCGGGTGTTGAAATCGATAAACGGTTTCAACCAAGCGGTTTGCTTAAAACACAACACCCTATGAGTCGCTTTCAGCTCTAAACCAAGACTTAAATACAATTTCAAATTTCGATAATGGAGAACGTAATTTTGTTTGTCCTCCAAAGTCGTTAACAACTTCTCTACGGATGACCCTGATTCGTTATACGATGATCTGTATATACTCTCGTGTAAACGTTTGGAAAAGGGAGAAAGGATATCGGGTGTTATGCGCTGGCGCACAGGTGCAAGCGGGTAGTCGGAATGCAGGTCGTGTAGTGTATTAGGATAGTGTAGGTCGACTTCGAGGATGTACCCGATGTCGGAATCATCACTCACATTACATACGTCCAAAGACTCGATTTCGTTACGATCGAGCCATCGGAAGTCTGCGTAAGGGAGTGGTTGCGACATGGCTGCACCGTATAGATTGTTACAGTCCGTATACAGAATGAAGGAGGTCGGTTTCGAAACATCGTACTGATCTGGGATCAAAGGGTTGTTAGCGACGGCATGACGGTTGGATATCATCGCGACGCCTTCACGGACCCCAGACTCTACAAACAGATGTTGATTTATCTCTATCAACAGCTCTAATTCGACCCTTGTCATTTTTAGCATCGCGTTCCAAGCGAGTCCGGGAAGCGAGTAAAAATGACATGGGTCCAAGCAGTAATCGCGTAAGACCATGTCTCGAAAACTTTCAAAGACATCGGCCAGCAGCATTACGTCTGTCAACAAATACAAATCATGGTAATCTCCAAACGTACGCAAATTGAATGCACTCCACACGTTTTGCGCGTGCTCGTAATCTGCGTCCGAAATAGACGATTCCATCAACTGGTTATCAAAGTGTTCACGAGCGGGTAGACTTGTTTCGTTGAACCGATCAATACTGTCAACGTACTCGTAAGGGTATACCCCCTTGCGTACGAGCAGATTGGTCTGTTCGTCGAAACCCCGTCTAAGCATTTCCTCTCTAAGCAAAGGAAATTGGCTCCCGGACGTGGACAGATTGGTAACGAGTGTGTCCAGAGATCGATTAAGAAATTGAAAAAAGTTTACGAAACGCAAGGGACCCAGGGAGAACGACACGTAACGCTCACTAGATGTTGCAATGCAGGATACGTGTTGGTCCTTATATTTTCCTAAACCCAGCATTAAATGGTGACAGTCGTAGCCACGAAGGTTGTGAAAGAAGACGGGGATATGACGAGGCATCTTGTAGCTCACAGCTATTGTGGGCTGCTCCCAAGAATTTCCCCGTAAGATGACAATGATTGCGTACCTTGTCATCGTCTGTCAAAGGGCGCTCACACAAATGACAAACGGTGGCGTTAGTGAACGCAACATTGTCATCATCGGACATAATTAATTGTACGTTATGTCGTACTACCTTCATCATATCCTCGGCGTCGTTCATCAACCATGAGAAGAAAGTGTCTACGACGTTTTCACCCCGATAAACTTTAGCCTCTCTCCAGAGGCTGTGCGTGTGATCGACGATAGCATAGGAGAAACATGACGGAATATGCATCGCTTCGTATGATGTGGACGATACAGGAGGAGAAGTTATTTTCTGACGGGCACCGTTGCTATCAACTGAGTAGAATTCACCTAACTCTTTCACTGTCGTCGGGACGTTGTTACCAGGTGAACACGATTGAATGGGGGTGATAAGGGACTCGAAGTCGGCGTAGACGGTAAAGGGTACTTTAAGACGGTGTGCGTAATTTTTAAATAACATAAACTTCTCCTCCTCTGTGGGCATTTTGGTTTTCTGTTCACCATAAGGTGTACAGTAGGGGAGATGATCGGACAGACCATATTCTGTGGAGAAACGATGCAGGCAGTAGTCGCAGTAAAATGATTTATTGCTACATTTTGTAAGGGATGATAACAATCTATTAATGTTACTGATAAGACAGTAGTGTTTTCGGCTATTTGTATCGGACAGAAGTAAAAGATTAACATGATGTAATCTGTCCTTATTGGGAGTAATTCTTAACGGATAAACCTCATTTTTTGATTCGTTTCTGATATTGTCTTCTATATCATAGCCGAAAACGTTTATAGAAATATTGGGATTCTGTGTTTCAAATTTAGAAAGTGAGTTTATAGAAACAGGGTACTCGATACCGGACATATTTATTGTGTTTATGAATGAGGTGTATTTTGAAACAAATTCTTTATGCTTTTGTTGAGGGTGTATGTGGGCTAGAACAGACCATAGAAAACACATTTCATCTTGGGAGTTCTTGATGTTGACTACTGCCCTGGTGACTGCAAGTTTTCGCGGGGTAGGAATGTAGGAGGACGCTGCTAGAGGCCGGTACCGTCCAATAACCAGTTCCAGCTTCAGTACAGCATCCACCGACCATCCGCTCCCGTCACGGGTAAAATTGGATATGCTATTCATGATTTTATCGTATAATTCGTCTAGTAGACAGTTCAACTCGTCGTTGTCGTCCGTGAGCAACGTGGGACAACGTCCGTGGAAGACGGCGTCTTTGGTTACCTCTTTTTCTTCGCCGCTGTCACCATCTAACACAGTTTTAGTGAAACGTATCCTGCACGCAATATGCCATTTGATACTACGTAAACGTGCTTGTTCTGCCAGAATATCCTTGCACAATAAAGGTCGCACCTCAGTCATTATCGGTAATATATCTTGATCTCCCGTGTCCATGTACACAGGCAGGTAATTAAATGTTGTAAGGGATCCTCTAATACTGGTGTTTCGTACGATATAAAATCGTGTCATAACTGAAACAATAGAAACATGTGCATTAGCTAATAGGAATGATGAATAACACACACACACACACACACACACACACACACACACACACACAAATTCATGTTTGTTGTAAATAAATAGATAGTACACTTTAGTAATACGTTAGTTTATTGCAAACTGTGAAGATGGCAGCTACGCCTGATTTTACCATTGAAAGTGAAAGAAGAAAATCGTTCAAGTATTGGGAAGTGACGTTTGTTAGCCCCGACGAGTTAGCGTTTGCTGGGTTTTACTACTATCCGCTAAATTATGATGTTTGTGGACATAGTATGTCATTCATAGACGATAGAGTTAAATGCTTTTGTTGCGGAATTGAATTAGTTCATTGGAGAGAAGGTGACATACCTATGGTGGAACATGAAAAATTTTCTCCGTCATGTCAATTTCTAAACGATGTCAAGAGACAATACATTGGGGAGAAGGTGACAAACCTATGTCAGAACATAAAAAATTTTCTCCGCCATATCAATTTCTAAACAACGTCAAGAGACTATCTTGTACATGTTAGACAGAGTTGAATCATATGTTAATTCATATCAAACAAATTTGGTTTGCTACATAATTATAGAGAGAGACAATTGGTATTTAAAAATTTTTACCTTGTTGAGGATGTTCCTGTTCCTGCTGATGTTGTTTTACTGGATTCTGCTGAAGGTCGGACATGATGATAATATTCACACGAGAGAGTGAATACTGAAAAACAAAGAAACTGTTATAGATATATATAGTATTTTTAACGCTGGTATTATGTTAGTGTATCTTAAACCATGAACAACGCACGCAATACTATAGCTCTAGAGCTACACAGAGCAGCGAGAAGGAATTTCGTTAGGCGCGCGGTTGAATTGAAAGGTCTACACGACTTGTACCAGGCGGATCTTGTGGAGATGATACCATACGCTCGAGTGAACAAAGGGTACAAGTACATGATGACAGTGATCAATGCGTTTAGCAAGTACGCGTACGCTGTACCATTGAAAACAAAGACAGGAAAAGAAGTAAAGCACGCACTAGAGCCTATACTAACTGCTAATCGAATGAAATATTTACAGACGGACAACGGGAAGGAGTATTACAACAGCACAGTACAAGCGTTGCTAAAAAAGTATAATGTGAAACATTACTCAACCTATAGTGAGAAAAAAGCTTCCATAGTGGAACGTTTTAATCGCACACTGAAGACACACATGTATCGAGCTTTCAGCGAACAAGGACACTACCGCTGGTTGGATCTACTACCTATATTACTGAAATCGTACAACAATACCACACACAGAACCATTGGTATGAAACCTAGTGAAGTGAATGACGCCAACGAACATATAGTGTTGGAACGAATAAGGAAGAACACAGCGCCTAAAATCAGTCCAACGAAACCACCCAAATTTAAAGTCGGTGACCGTGTTCGTATAAGTAAGCACAAAATGACGTTCGCCAAAGGTTATACACCAAATTGGACTAACGAAATATTCACTGTGGATAAAGTACAATCCACTACCATCCCCGTCACTTATCTGCTAAAAGATCATCTAAACAAAGTGTTGAAAGGTGGTTTTTACGAGCACGAGATTAGTAAGTCCAAAGTCGGCGACGTATACCTAGTGGAAAAGGTGTTACAACGCAAAGGTGACAGAGTGCGTGTTCGTTGGCTTGGTTTCGATGGTAAACACGATGCATGGATACATAAGAAAGATCTAATATAAAAAAGGTGACAGCACGTGCTGAAAACAGTATGCTTTCGGTATTCACAAAGATGAAGATTGTACAGCAAGCAAACAAATTACCAATAAAGGATATGGACTTTTTGGCTGGTGACGAAGGCAGTGCTAAACGTAAACATGGTCCGCTATTACCGAACAGTATTCGCTGTATCGTTACAGGCCCAAGTTCCTGTGGAAATCCAATGTGCTATTCAACCTACTGTTTGATGCCAACGGACTACGTTTCCGCAACGTATACGTGTTTTTAAAATCATTATTTCAACCAAAATACAGAATGCTAGAAACAGTGATGAAATCACTCGCTGATGAAGGTTTAGGTTATCATGCATACAGCGAGAACGAAGAAGTCCCACTACCGAGTGAAATCACTGGTCTCGACTCTGTTATCGTATTCGATGACGTATCGTGTGAAAGACAAAACAATATTCGAAAGTATTTTGCTATGGGGAGACATAGCGGTGTGGACACATTCTATCTATGCCAGACATATAGCCAGATACCGAAACAATTGGTGCGTGACAACGCTAACTTGTTGATATTGTTCAAACAAGACGATCTAAATTTACGACATGCATACAATGATCATGTTAACATGGATATGAAATATGATGCTTTCAAAGACGTCTGCACGGAAGCGTGGAAGGATCGTTATGGATTTCTAGTTATAGACAAAGACTCGTCAATAAATGAAGGTAGATATAGAATCGGCTTTGATCGATTCATAATTGTTTCCAGCGAAGTATGAAAGTGGTTGCACTGTAGTAATGTAATCAGTCCTCTTGCTAACACGCGATGGCGATGAATAAGGAGGAACGACTTACGTATGATATAGATACGATAAGCGACAACATAAGGAAAAAATATCATGCATTACAACACGGTATCAGAGAAAGCGACGAAAAGTTCAGAAAAAATTACAGACCGATTCTGGAACCGTTAGAAGCTATTTCACGAAAGTTAAGTGGTGATATGATGGAGGAGGAGGAGGAGGAGGAGGAGGATGAGGAGAAGAAGCAGCAGATAAAACAAGAAGAGCCTACACAACACGTAATAACTGAAAACGAAAGTGGCATGCAGAGTCATAACGCTTCTCATTTCAGTGACGAGGACGCTTGGAACCCTAACACTTCACATTTCAGTGACGATTCATTAGCAAACAAATATATGCGTTTGTGCGAATCGGCGGACTGTAAACGGATTATAGACCGTATGTATGGTGTTCGATACGAAGGTGGTAAATTTATGATAGGTGATTCAAATGTGAAAATCGATGATAACGACAACTTTCATGTCAAAGGAAAAATTTACGAGGGTGCGCCTGGTCTGTATGAACTTTTGTTTATGAAACTACCGACAAAATACAATAAGGACGATATGAGGAAATATAAGTCCATACTACTAGCAACCAACGGACACAAACAAAAATATAAACACAATACGCGAATAAACAGTAACAGTGGCGTTAAGTACCGACTAGTAATATCTAAATTGTTTGCATCGAGTGCACGAAAACGTACAGGGAGTGGCTATATGGAGATGAAGCCGAACACTGCAATCGATTACGTGCATTGGGATGATCCTAACGAGTTGGTTAATAGATTGAGACTGTTAATGGCGTCTCAAAGTAGTGGCCATACTGGTCATAGGAATGAAATCGTTTCGATATTGGAAGAATTACATGAAGCCGGCATTATCATATAAAAGCAGACGCACCATTCTATAACCACCAGTTCTTCATAAATATGAGTGTAGACAAGTTCGGTAGACACGACAGCACTGTAAGAGTGCGAAAAGAAACTCATCGAAGTCTGCGTGAGGATATCGGTTTAGGAGTGACTAACGACGGTCACTTTGATGTGAAAAACAAAAAGATACGCAACTTGGGTGATCCTGAAGAGCTGCACGATGTTGTTTCTTTACAGTACGTAAAGGACGCATGCTTACAGTACAAGAACGACGACGCTACCGTAGACGCAAAAGATCATCGAATAATAATGCTAAACGATCCGCTTAAATCAAGAGATGCAGCCACAAAACGATACGTAGACGAGAAGAGTTTGAAAAAAGATCGTGCAGGTAACGTAATCGTTAATGACTGTCGACTAACGCGTGTGCAAGTGCCTGTTGACTTCAAAGACGCAGTGAATTTGGAATTTTTACACACACACACAATCAGTTTGCAAAGCGATGCTTTCTACGCTGCCGGAAGAAAAATTACGAATATAGCGAACGGTGTCAATGACAAAGACGCAGTCACTGTACGACAAATGCACGAATTAAAATTACATATAAAGACTGAATTGTACAAGGTCACTCAGGTATTTCACGCTCATAAAATCAATCTAATTAAGTTTGTCTATAAATATCAAGACAGCGCGACACATCGTTCAGTTCTGGCTGAATATATTGAAGAGGTGGGACGTTTAATAGACGTTCTCGATACGGAAACGGAAATCAAGGATTGGAGATCTGTTTACAAGAATGCACGTACTTCGTAAGAAAAGAATGGGGCGTGGTGTAATTGGAAAAATACTTAAAAACACTGTGCCCGCTATCGTTTCGTCAGTACCTACTTTGATTAATCGAGCGGTGGACGCATTACCAGTAGAATTACACCTACCCGGCTACCGATTCTGTGGACCCGGAACAAAACTCAAAGAGGGATTGGCACGTGGCGAGCGCGGAATCAACGAGCTGGACGAAGCCTGTCGCGAACACGATATCGCCTACGCAAGGTACAAAGACAACAGTCGAAGACGTATAGCTGACCGCGTTCTTGCCGACAAAGCGTGGGAACGAGTGAAAGGTTGGAATTCCGGTGTTAGTGAAAGAGTGTATGCTGCAGCTGTAGCCGCCGCAATGAAAGCAAAATCAGCAGTGGGTGGAGGGAGCTCGCGTAGTGGTTGCAGAAAAAAGAAGAAGAAGGGTTCAGGAATTAAATGTCAATCCGCGGACAAACGCAAAACGACCTGCAAACGCAAAACAGTCTCAAGGCATAAACGTAACAATAAAAAAATAGCGTCAGGTCTATACCTACGTCCTTACAGACAAAAAAACTAATTTGCATACCAGTGCGTGCATTGTCCGACAGTGATTTGTATGTGTACGCAAAACTTTTGAA